>VSDK01002401.1:156540-181540 GCA_009767595.1 Symbiodinium kawagutii | reverse complement strand
GTTTGCAGAATCCAGCCCGCAGAAAAATCCAGTAAAGAAAGCCATGAAACTCATGTCATGATCGATGCTCAAGCGCTTGGCCAGCCATTCCTGGATCAAATCGTGTTGCTGGCATTCAGGTCGAAGATCATTGCAAAAGAAAAATCATCATCTCTGTACATTTCGTAGCTTCGTTTCATGCGAGGCAACTAAAAATTCAAAATACACAAAAATGAAGGAGAGGACAGCTTTTTCAACCTTGAGCCAGAAAAATGACACGCTGACGGACGTTTGCCATGACAGAAAGGCAACCATGTTTACATTGCATGAACTGAATGAGTATAACTAGCTAGCAAAACTCTGATGTGCGGCTGTAAACCTCAGATCCCTACAACCTCCCCTTGCAACACACACTGTGGGATTCGCCCATTTCGTTTTCTGCCTGCATATTTTTCAATGTGCCGGACGGGATCTTCCAGTTGTCCGGAGGATCTGTCACTTCAACGTCCTCGTCAAAGGAGGACCACATTCCGGACAGGTCACCATGAAAAACGCTTGATGCGGATCATGGGAGAATCACAAAGCACTATACAATTCGTGTACCCTTGAGAAATACTCAAAGTAATTGTCAACACAATCACAATGCCGGCTAAGTGCAACCAAGCTGACTGCATGCCTCTGCTGAAGAGATTTGATACTTTCTGGCACATAGAACTTCTACTGATTCTGAGTCGCAAAATTTGCAAAATCAGGCCGTAGACTTCCGAAAAGGCCTCTCCACAATGGTGCGGATCTAAGAACAAAGAGGAATTCAAAAGCACCAGAACCAGGGAAAATGCATTTCGAAAGGCAGCTATACATATTTGTAAGCGAAGAAAAGTCCCTCTCTCCCTCACATCTGTGTTCGCGTTCCTTCTTTCTGCATATTTGTCCTGCACCACACACGGATAGACATTTTGTGTGGAAAGAGGCATACCTGCATATGGGGATCATGCGACATTGGCTTTGCCACTTTGATTTGGTGGCAACTTACACCCTCTTCGAACAACCGATTCTGCACAGAACGGAGCAGGGCTACAGAAGTCTTGTGACGGTGAAATGATGTGGTGGTTTCATACATGGGGGTGCCCCCCAAATCATTCAATCTCAAACACGTAATAAACCACCGTATGATTCTATGTAAGCTCCAAGCAAGTACCAAGTTCAACATAGTAATAGACCAACTGTAACTTTCCCTGCATCGCTAAGAAACCAGCAAGTTGTCGAGCCGCCATTGCTAGCTCGTTCACCTATTGAAAGTGATCTGGTTGGTGGTTTCAACCTCTATGAAAGATATTCGTCAACCAATCGTTTGTTAATGATTACTACGGAAAATACAAAATGTCAATCAAACCACCAACTATAGTAGTTGTTTCACCATTATTGTTGCTCATTATTCCCTAACTGCTATAAATGGGTGATGATTTTACTTTCCAGAACCTTTTATGTTGAACAGTTGTTTAACCATTCTTGTTGCTTCTTCTTCCCTATCATTAACCTTTATCCTTATGTTTATAACATGGGTGTTTAATCAAAATATGGGTACCCCCAAATCAGCCCTATTGATCATTCTTTATTAATAAAGCAACCATATTTTGGGACCTCAACAGTTTAAGAACCCAACATCCGTGTGTTCCCCAGAAACTGTGAGGCCGGCGCCACGGCCGTGACCCAAAAACATCCCGGGAAAGCGTCGCACCGGTGGAAAGCGTCGCCATTCACATCGCCTTGGAGCGGCGGACTTCCCCCGCAACGAGGGCCACCAAAGCCGTGGTTTCGAGGCGTGCCCCCCGAGACGGTACGGGGCGCCGGTGGAGGAATGCCCAGTGGGTGGTACCCATCGCCAACTCGGGTACCCCAAAGTCATGCTTGGTTGAAAAACTCAGTTTATACTCGATTTTTGTTAATCATCAATTTTCATGGATGATTCAATCATCATGGATGATGCTTCCCCTATTTTGAAAAACCACCATGTGTATCAACAATATCTAAATGAATACGTGCAACTGGAGAAAGCCAAATGAAGATAAACTCAAGACTTCCAACACTTGAAGACATCAATCTCAACTTCCATTCCAACACCGTGACACACTTTGACATACACGTGTCCTACTTCTTTCCCCAGAGAATCCGTCCTTTCTACTTCTCAACAATTCCTCATGTCCATAAAGAAAGGGCAACGCAAATTCTAGATTCAAGATTCTAGTGGATCTTCGAACCCGACACTCCTATGACTTGATTGGCCCTAAAAAGTTGGTTGCTTTGATCATTTGCATCATCCGTATCACCAAAATGTTGACATTAGCTAGAGATGATGCGCTAGGCTGCGCTTGCAAAGTTTATCTGCTTTCCCGTCCTGGAGACCATCGAGACCAAGTTGAACTCAGACATCGGCTTGAGACTAACAGCTATGCAGAGTTCAATTGGAAAAGTTACAATGTTAGAATATTCCTTTGCAACACAAGCACATCAATGTCGAACAATGATTCTAGTTCATCTTATCTAGGCGTCTTGATTTGGCTTTCTATCGCCCGGCAACGTGGCAAGACTCTATCTATCGACATGTTGTTTTGAATTGCCTTAAAAGCTATGAAAAGATTTCTGGACAGTTGCATCTTTTCATCAAGACTTCCCATCTCTACAGTGGCCCACTGATCCATAGACAGTTGAGCGGCGTCGCCATTGAAGTCCCTAAGATGACCTTGTGGGGAAAACCATTCCGATCCCTGGAGTCCCGCTTGATTGTCATATTTTTTTCCTTCGTCCGCACGCAAAGAACTTCTGCTGACATGCGATGTCCATTGAAATCCGAGTTGAAATCAGAATAGTTTTCAAGTTCCAGGCATACAGTTTCACTCTAGTTTTTTGGCAGTACGGTGCTCAAATCTCACATGCAAACGATGAGTGTTTGGCGTCCAAGTTGAATTTCCTAGGCACAACTAGTTCCGGGAACAAAATGCATTTGTGCTAATGATTTTCTCTTTTCCATGCGTCCGATGAAAGCTTTGCTTGGTATCGAAGATCTTCTGAATACTCCTCTGACACTCAAAGGGCACGGCAAACACACTTCAACAAAGATACAGTGTGCGTACTTAGGTGTGCATCCCCAGTCAAGAAGTGGGAACGAACCATGCTTACAGGTTTTTGCTTGGGCGGTCCTAATGTGGGCAACCTTCCTTTTTCTCTGACCATGTATCCAAAGCCTGCGCAATCAATGTGTTTTTGCTCGGCTTGTTAAAAGCTTGCGCTGGCTAGGCCACCAGTTTTGAACGATGCTCAGCCAATGGTTTTCTCTCTTGTTCGGGTGGACAATGTGAGCTTTGCTTGGCATCGAAAATCCTCTGAATACTCTGCTGACACTCAATACTTCAACAAAGATACAGTGTGCGTGCTACGTTGCACCAGCTGACCCGACGGGCAAATGCCGATGCCAGATCTTGCCGTCCTGCCATCCTATCATTCGAGTCAGCCCGGCTGAGCTGTTCATAGCTGCGTACGGCTGGATGTGCATTCCCAGTAATGAGATCAACGTGCTGAGCGCCAAGGGTTCTCGAAGTGTGTTGCTTGAAGCTCAGGGCGATCATGTTGAAGGACATCCTTGCTGTTGTGAGCCCAGCAGGGATGCTGCCATCCGAACAAAGATACGGTGTGGTGAGAGATCAACGAGCTGAACGCAAACAGATTCTCGACCAGCTTTCAAGTTCCAGGCATGCGGTTTCACACTAGTTTTCTGGCAGTACGGTGCTCCACTTCTCACACGCAAACAATGAGTGGTAGGCGTCCAAGTTGAATTCCCAAGGCACCACTAGTTCCGAGAATAAAATGCACGAGTCGATGGTTTTCTCTTGTTCAAGTGGACGATGTGAGCTTTGCTTGGTATCAAGAATCTTGCCAATACTATGCTGACACTCAAAAGGGCCCGGCAAACACACTTCAACAAAGATACGCTTTGATAAGAGATCAACGTGCTGAGCACCAAAGATTCTTGAAGTGTGTTGCGTGAAGCTGAGGGCGGTCAGGTTAGAGAACATCCTTGCTGTGGCCCAGCAGAGACGCCATCCGATGAACCTCCCTTCACAACGAGAGTTTGACCAATCTTCAAATCAAAAACCACAAAAATGAATTGACAAATGTCCTGTCAGCAATATTGATGGCACCTATTATCTAATTGAAGGAAGTCCAATGTTGATATTTTGAAGAAACGCTCATATTTCTTAGCAGTTGTTTGACACCCTTGCCGTGGCATGTGGCTTGTGTCCAGCTCCAAGCATTGCTGCAGGCTGCCAGTTGTCCCAAACGCTTGAAATTTGTGAATTGCAATCCTTGACTTTGCTACCGACTTATGGCCACTCCCGTGTTTGCATTTCCAGGTGGTTTTAGTTGTCTCGTGTGGTTGCCGGGCTTTGCTCAAGTGTACCAACTGCAGAAAAAAACCAACCTTTTCAACTAGACTGAATCAAGGATAGGAGGACACACCGAAGGCGCTTGGTTTCGATCGGAACGAGCACGACAAACCTGTGCCGGGGAAGCGGGACCTCGCTGAGACTCTTGGAACCATTTGAGCCAATGGTTTTCTCTCGTTCGTGTGGACCATGTGAGCTTTGCTTGGTATCGAGAACCTTGCCAAGACTGGGCTGACACTCAAAAGGCACGGCAAACATGCTTCAGTAATTTTTAGCAACGAAATGAATCTGAGGCTTCCTTCACCACAAGACTTTGACCAGGCATTTGCAAATCATAACAATCACACCTGAAGATTCCACTTGCGAGCTTCTCAAAAAGATCTTAACACTTGCCCCATGCTTAAAGTCAATCGATCACACATGCAACT
The DNA here is from genome assembly GCA_009767595.1 of Symbiodinium kawagutii. Lineage (NCBI taxonomy): Eukaryota > Dinophyceae > Suessiales > Symbiodiniaceae > Symbiodinium > Symbiodinium kawagutii. The sequence goes on along the minus strand of VSDK01002401.1, from coordinate 176,691 downwards.
CTGCATCTCTGGTTTTGCAGCTTCCCTTGAAGATAGAATGTTGGGATGGTGACTGTAAGTTGGACAGTCATGAATCACTGAGGGACTATAGGCTGTGCCACTTCCTACGCAACAAATCTTGCAAGCGTCACTTCGAACTTTCATGGAATGCCAGGGGGCCCTTGAGTCCTGCTTGATTGCCATTGTTTCCCTTTCTCCGCACACGAAGAACTGCTGCTGACATGCAATGTTGTTCGAAACCCGAATAGCTTTCAAGTGCAAGGCATTTCAGAGTGCGCTATACTGATTTCGTGACAAGGGCGCCAAAAGAACACCAACAGCAAGCTGTTGGGAACCAATATTCGATCAAAGATCAATCCCGACATGGAAAGGCATGCGGTTTCACACTAGTCGTTTGGAAGTACCGTGCTCCACTTCTCACACGCAAACGATGAGTGGTAGGCGTACAACTAGGATTCCCAAGACACCACTGGTTCCGAGAATAAGATGCATTTGAGAGAATGGATTTCTCTTGTTCCGGTCGACGATGTGAGCTTTGCTTGGTATCGATAACCTTCCCAATTCTCTGCGATTGCTGGGCTTTGCTCAAGTGTACCAATGGCAGATGAATCACACCTAAAGATTCATCTGGTCTATGAGATCTGAAACTCAGACCGGCCCATTAAGACCTTCAAGTGTTCCTGTAATTGTGATCGTATGTGTCGTCACTCATCAGATTCTCTGACAAAGAACTCCTCTTGGAGGAGACAAGGTGGCAGCAAAAACGTGTGTGCGTTTGCGGGTCCACTGCCCGCAAATTCCGTCCCTGTTGGTGGATTCCTGAATTTCTGGTTTTGATAGACTGTTGGGAAGGCTTTGCTTGTGACCACAACATCCATGGACTTTCATCTTCGAGGCATGATGCTATGGAGGCCACAATGTGTTGACTTAGCTGTTTCTGTACAGCTTGAACAGCTGTGCAAAGGGTCAGTGGCCGTATGGACATTGAGCGAACACTCAGGATATCTTCGGATCACATGCGGCCGGATAGATCTTGCAAGCGTCACTTTGAACTTTCATGGAATGCCAGGGGGCCCTTGAGTCCTGCTTGATTGCCATTTTTTCCCTTTGTCCGCACACAAAGCTCTGCTGCTGAAATGCAATGTCGTTTGAAACCCGAATAGCTTTCAAGTTCCAGGCATGCGGTTCCACACTAGTTTTTGCTGGCCGTACTGTGCTCAAATCTCACACGCAAAAGATGAGCGGTAGGCGTCCAAGTTGAATTCCCAAGGCACCACTGGTTCCGAGAATAAAATACATTTGAGTCAACGGTGTTCTCTTGTTCGAGTGGACCGTGTGAGCTTTGCTTGGTATCGAGAACCTTGCCAAGACTCTGCTGGCACTCAAAGGGCTCGGCAAATACACTTCAGTAATTTTCAGCGATGAGATGAACCTGAGGCTCCCTTCACCGCAAGACTTTGACCAGGTATCTGCAAATCAGAACAAATACACCTGAAGATTCATCTGGTCAAACAAGACTTGCGGGCTTCCAAAAAAGATGTGAATACTTGCCCCATGCTTAAAGTCAATCGATCACACATGCAACTCTGCATCTCTGGTTTTGCAGCTTCCCTTGAAGATAGAATGTTGGGATGGTGACTGTAAGTTGGACAGTCATGAATTACTGAGGCCCCATAGGCTGTGCCACTTCCTACGCAACAAATCTTGCAAGCGTCACTTCGAACTTTCATGGAATGCACGAGGCCCTTGAGTCCTGCTTGATTGCCATTTTTTCCTTTTTTCGCGCACAAAGAACTGCTGCTGACATGCACTTTCGTTCGAAACCCGAATAGCTTTCAAGTGCCAGGCATGCGGTTTCACACTAGTTTTCTGGCAGTACGGTGCTCCACTTCTCACACGCAAACAATGAGTGGTAGGCGTCCAAGTTAAATTCCCAAGGCACCACTAGTTCCGAAAATAAAATGCACGAGTCGATGGGTTTCTCTTGTTCAAGTGGCCCATGTGAGCTTTGCTTGGTATCAAGAATCTTGCCAATACTATGCTGACACTCAAAAGGGCCCGGCAAACACACTTCAACAAAGATACGCTTTGATGAGAGATCAACGTGCTGAGCACCAAAGATTCTTGAAGTGTGTTGCGTGAAGCTGAGGGCGGTCAGGTTAGAGAACGTCCTTGCTGTGGCCCAGCAGAGACGCCATCCGATGAACCTCCCTTCACCACGAGAGTTTGACCAATCTTCAAATCAAAACCACAAAAACGAATTGACAAATGTCCTGTCAGCAATATTGATGGCACCTATTATCTAATTGAAGGAAGTCCAATGTTGATATTTTGAAGAAACGCTCATATTTCTTAGCAGTTGTTTGACACCCTTGCCGTGGCATGTGGCTTGTGTCCAGCTCCAAGCATTGCTGCAGGCTGCCAGTTGTCCCAAACGCTTGAAATTTGTGAATTGCAATCCTTGACTTTGCTACCGACTTATGGCCACTCCCGTGTTTGCATTTCCAGGTGGTTTTAGTTGTCTCATGTGGTTGCCGGGCTTTGCTCAAGTGTACCAACTGCAGAAAAAAACCAACCTTTTCAAGTAGACTGAATCAAGGATAGGAGGACACACCGAAGGCGCTTGGTTTCGATCGGAACGAGCACGACAAACCTGTGCCGGGGAAGCAGGACCTCGCTGAGACTCTTGGAACCATTTGACATTGAGCCAATGGTTTTCTCTTGTTCGTGTGGACGATGTGAGCTTTGCTTGGTATCGAGAACCTTGCCAAGACTGGGCTGACACTCAAAAGGCACGGCAAACATGCTTCAGTAATTTTTAGCAACAAGGCTTTGCTTGTGACCACAACATCCATGGACTTTCATCTTCGAGGCATGATGCTATGGAGGCCACAATGTGTTGACTTAGCTGTTTCTGTACAGCTTGAACAGCTGTGCAAAGGGTCAGTGGCCGTATGGACATTGAGCGAACACTCAGGATATCTTCGGATCACATGCGGCCGGATAGATCTTGCAAGCGTCACTTTGAACTTTCATGGAATGCCAGGGGGCCCTTGAGTCCTGCTTGATTGTCATTTTTCCCTTTGTTCGCGCACAAAGAACTGCTGCTGACATGCAATGTCGTTCGAAACCCGAATAGCTTTCAAGTTCCAGGCATGCGGTTCCACACTAGTTTTTGCTGGCCGTACTGTGCTCAAATCTCACACGCAAAAGATGAGCGGTAGGCGTCCAAGTTGAATTCCCAAGGCACCACTGGTTCCGAGAATAAAATACATTTGAGTCAACGGTGTTCTCTTGTTCAAGTGGACCGTGTGAGCTTTGCTTGGTATCGAGAACCTTGCCAAGACTCTGCTGGCACTCAAAGGGCTCGGCAAATACACTTCAGTAATTTTCAGCGATGAGATGAACCTGAGGCTCCCTTCACCGCAAGACTTTTACCAGGTATCTGCAAATCAGAACAAATACACCTGAAGATTCATCTGGTCAAACAAGACTTGCGGGCTTCTCAAAAAGATCTGAACACTTGCCCCATGCTTAAAGTCAATCGATCACACATGCAACCCTGCATCTCTGGTTTTGCAGCTTCCCTTGAAGATAGAATGTTGGGATGGTGACTGTAAGTTGGACAGTCATGAATCACTGAGGGACTATAGGCTGTGCCACTTCCTACGCAACGAATCTTGCAAGCGTCACTTCGAACTTTCATGGAATGCCAGGGGGCCCTTGAGTCCTGCTTGATTGCCATTTTTCCCTTTGTTCGCGCACAAAGAACTGCTGCTGACATGCAATGTCGTTCGAAACCCGAATAGCTTTCAAGTTCCAGGCATGCGGTTCCACACTAGTTTTTGCTGGCCGTACTGTGCTCAAATCTCACACGCAAAAGATGAGCGGTAGGCGTCCAAGCTGAGTTCCCAAGGCACCACTAGTTCCGAGAATAAAATCTAGATGGTCAGTGGTTTCAAATCTGCGCATCTTGCAGGACAGCAATCTATCTTTTTCAGGCGCTTTGCATTTGGACGGTGCAGTCAACTTTTAAGACCGCAACCTCGCCTTACAATTCTTGCGCGTCAAGGCAAAAATCATAAGAAGTCCTACGGGAACCGATTGGAGATTGGCAGGTTTCACAAAGTTCCAGCACTTTGTGCACTTTGGATGCGATTGCTAGTCACAACAAATTCGAGCAGCAAAAACGGCCTCACAATGCCTCTGCGAAGGCGATTTCAAAAAGAAAAAGTGCTCAAAGCAAGAGAGATCTTCACAGTAGATGGTCGGTGGTTTCAAATCTGCGCATCTTGCAGGACAGCCATCTATCTTTTTCAGGCACTTTGCTTTTGGGCGGTACAGTCCACTTTTAAGACTGCAACCTCGCCTTACAATTCTTGCGCGTCAAGGCAAAAAAACATAAGAAGTCAGACCGGAACCGATTGGAGATTGGCAGATTTCACAAAGTTCCAGCACTTTGTGCACTTTGGATGCGATTGCTAGTTACAACAAATTCGAGCAGCAAAAACGGCCTCACAATGCCTCTGCGAAGGCGATTTCCAAAAGAAAAAGTGCTCAAAGCAAGAAAGATCTTCACAAAAAATGGTCAGTGGTTTCAAATCTGCGCATCTTGCAGGACAGCCATCTATCTTTTCATGCACTTTGCTTTTGGGTGGTGCAGCCCGTTGTTAAGACTGCAACTGCGCCTTACAATTTTTGCTCGTCAAGGCAAGGAACATGAGAAGTTTTTGTGGGGTCCAACAACTACTTGCAAGCATCGCATTCAATTGACTGTGCAACTTCTGTCACAGGCAGTGGGACTCCTGGCCGAAAATGCTCACAGCCGGTTGCAAAAGAACTGCCCCATCTTCTCCGGTCATCCTGGTGTCAACCAGGCGGATTTGTTCAGCACCTTCCAACGCAGTGGGAGTGCTTGAAGTCCACAAATCGAGGGATGCATGGTAAACAGTACATATATCATATACACTACAATTGTCTATAGTTGGTAACGTCTGTTTCACCCCCACAATCACCCATGAAGCGACACCTTTACCCATTTGATTGAGTGGGCTCCAGCTTTTACCTCCTGCCGGAATCAGTTGGAAATTGACAGGTTTCACAAAAGTTGCAGCGCTTTGTGCACTTTGGATGCGATTGCTAGTCACGACAAATTCGAGCAAGGGAGCAGCATATTCACCACTTCTGTCCAGTGTGTATCATCCTCGGGCTGCACACTTGAGCACTTGGACCGGCATGCACACTGCACTCTACTCCCATGCCTAGAATTCTTCGCCCTCTTCAGAAAGTTTTGAGCTTGGGACTTGATCACTGAGATCTACCCAGGTTGCATGCTGCTACCAGCCAGTCTTCAACATGCTCCAAGCAACACTGCTGTGCTCCCAAGCTTACGTACTTTTAGCGGAAGGGCTCAACCTGCACTAGGCTTCACCCAACCCGGCACTCAGCACCGGAAGTCCTGTGTAGCAGGCAACTACATCTCCAAGAGCGAGCGCTTGCACATACCAAGAGTTACGTCACAGTCCTGCTCTGCCTTTTGTTGCACGCAGCAAACATTGTGTGACTCCCGGGAATGAAGTGAAACAATCTATTTCTTGAGGTGTGGGGCAACTCCTTAGTTCCTCTTGATGCACAAAATGTTAAATCGGATCAATTTTTGAGATTGGGACTTGAACAATTTTGAGAGTTGAGAAAAGCAAGGCCTGGGATGACAAATCATGTTATTTCAGGGTTTTTCTTTAGATGAAAGCAACAGAGATCTTCACAAAAAATGGTCAGTGGTTTCAAATCTGCGCATCTTGCAGGACAGCCATCTATCTTTTCATGCACTTTGCTTTTGGGTGGTGCAGCCCGTTGTTAAGACTGCAACTGCGCCTTACAATTTTTGCTCGTCAAGGCAAGGAACATGAGAAGTTTTTGTGGGGTCCAACAACTACTTGCAAGCATCGCATTCAATTGACTGTGCAACTTCTGTCACAGGCAGTGGGACTCCTGGCCGAAAATGCTCACAGCCGGTTGCAAAAGAACTGCCCCATCTTCTCCGGTCATCCTGGTGTCAACCAGGCGGATTTGTTCAGCACCTTCCAACGCAGTGGGAGTGCTTGAAGTCCACAAATCGAGGGATGCATGGTAAACAGTACATATATCATATACACTACAATTGTCTATAGTTGGTAACGTCTGTTTCACCTCCACAATCACCCATGAAGCGACACCTTTACCCATTTGATTGAGTGGGCTCCAGCTTTTACCTCCTGCCGGAATCAGTTGGAAATTTACAGGTTTCACAAAAGTTGCAGCGCTTTGTGCACTTTGGATGCGATTGCTAGTCACGACAAATTCGAGCAAGGGAGCAGCATGTTCACCACTTCTGTCCAGTGTGTATCATCCTCGGGCTGCACACTTGAGCACTTGGACCGGCATGCACACTGCACTCTACTCCCATGCCTAGAATTCTTCGCCCTCTTCAGAAAGTTTGGAGATTGGGATTTGAACCATCTTGATAATTGAGAAAAGCAAGGCCTGGGACGACAAATCATTTTATTTCAGAGTTCTTAAATGAGAGCAACAAAGATCTTCACAAAAGATGGTCAGTGGTTTCAAATCTATGCATCTTGTAGGGCAGCCATCTGTCTTTTTCAGGCACTTTACTGTTGTGATTGGCATTTGGGACTCTTGGCCGAAAATGCCCACAGCCGGTTGCAAAAGAACTGCCCCATCTTCTCCTGTCATCCTGGTGTCAACCAGGCGGATATTTCTTTGTTTAAAGTCCACAAATCGAGGGATGCATGGTAAATAGTATAAACGCTACAATTGTCTATAGTCGTGGTGCGTGTTTCATCGGCACAAGCACTCATGAAGTGGCACTTTACCCATTTGCTTGAATGGGCTCCAGCCTTTACCTCCTACCGGAACCAGTTGGAAATTGACAGGTTTCACAAAAGTTGCAGCGCTTTGCGCACTTTGGATGCGATTGCTAGTCACAACACTCACGCGAGCAGAGGAGCAACACCCCGTCTGTGCAGTGTCCGCGCACTCAACAAAAGGATACACCAGAATTCCTGTGGCAACTAGATCTCCAACAGCGAGAGTGCTTCCACATACCAAAATTCTTCACCCATTTCTTCAGGCTTTGAGAGGATTTGCAGATTGCACAGAGCTCCTGAAGGCTGAGGCTTGCACTACAGTTTTTGGTCCAATCAAGCAACGGGGTGGAGAGAACCGAACCACGTAACGGGGTAGATTTTGAATTGGAAACGGCTTTCCGCCCAAGGACGTTTGTATCACCACTTGGCTAGTGATGTCACCATAGCGGCTGTGCCAATTTTTCCAAGGACATAAGACTTTTGCCTGTGCTGGTCACAGTGTTCAAGTCTACGCGCAATCGTAGTTATAGGTCGACAAGTCTCTCAAGGCGCACTTTCTATCCATGAGTGGCTGCCAGGAGTTGCATCTGAAACGGCGAGAGCCGTCTGGTGGTCACCTCTCTGACACACTGATGCGAGCTGAGCCGAGCTCAAAGTTGAACGCTTGGCGAAGTGAAAATCGATTTTTGATCTGTTTGTTTCCGTCTCCTTAGAGTCTCTTTGGCTTGTACAGTTTCAGTTGGTTCAGTTTTAGATGCTTAAATTTGCTAGTGATAGAAAACAACAAGCGATTCCCATGACTTCTTCCTCTCAAGCTGCAAACAATGAAACCTGAACTGTTTTCTGAAGAAGACCTGCATGTCACCTGAGGCATCCGAGACCAAAGCTCTGCCATAGCATGATGTCAGAGTGGCAAAGTCTTTTTGCCAAGGTTACATCTCCCTGAAAACGTGGAACTCTCTGAACTTTCTTCATTTTCGAAGCAAAACTTTTCATGTCTGCAAAGCATCGCCTTGTCAGTTGAAGACAACGGGCTTGATCACTGCTTGACTTGGAATCCATGTCCACGGAGAATAACCACGGAATGACATGCTCACTGTACTCCTCCTTTTCTAAATGGGAGATAATGGAGATACACATCACTCTTGCCACAGGTGCTTTAAGGTGGGTCATTTTAGGGTCTGTTATGATAGCAAGCACCCGACACATCCCGACACCGCTTCTTGTTCTTGACAATACTCTACTTCTGTCTGCTGGGTCGCTACTCAACAGCAAACTGTCCTATTCTCGCGCCTGGTCCATTTGGACCTTATTTCCACACAGCGGGCAGTGCAAATCGCATCAAATTGTGCTTTTTATTACGAGCCATATGTGGCCCGGGCTGTGCTTGCTTCATATTGACCGGAGCAAACCTTTCTGCAGGCCATGTGCCGGCCTCAACTGCCTCCAGAGATTTGAACTACAAGCTTGATGATACACTCCGTACGATGGCTCACAAAAATAAGTTCAAAGGTCTATCCAAGTCACAAAGAGCCTAACAAACTTGGTCGCGAACTGAGCAAGTCCTTGAGCGAACGGCTCATGCTTCCGAACATTTTTCCAGCTACTTTTTGACAGGGGGATGAGGGAGGAAATTGGGAGCTTGGAGAGAAACTGAGCAAATGGCATTTGAGCTTTACCGACACAGACACAGGACTTGACACCTGATTTTTACATCGCAACAAGCTGGTACGGAAACTTTGGAAAGATTGCCCCATTTTAGCTTCCTCATGCAGATGTAGTTAAATCTCTGCTCCGTCTAAGCTTGCTTACCCCAAGGCACGACTGACAAAGTGACCACGCTTGACATGGCTGTGATATGCTGTGATTGCAGAAACCTTTACACTTACATCAGTTTAAACTACACCCAAAAGGGTCTGTCATACCCGGAATGTCCTTCTGTGCTTGAGCGCGTGTCATACAATGTGCTGCATAGCTCGGGAGTTTCTGTCTTGCCGACTTTTTACAATTTTAAGAATCTTTCTGGAATAGCAGCAGAAAAGTTGAAGGCTCCAATCTGTTTCTTCTGAATTCTGAAGCCTCCTTCCACAGGCAGGAAAGCAGACGACAGGAGACGACAGGAGACAACAGGAGATGACAGGAACCGACAGGAGATGACAGGAGACGACAGGAGACCACAGGTGATGGATTACTTGACCTGCTCACAACCTGGTCAGATCCGGTCACTAGTTAGCACCCTGTTGAACTTGCGCTTTCTCAGTTTTGGTCGGCAACTGGAACTGATCCTGACAGCTACACTTGACTGCGGTTTCACCATTTCACAATTCAGCTCCAATCGTCTTGTCTGCTTGAAGCCAGCCTGAGCCTCAAGAGCTTTCGCAATGGCAAAGAATTCACACATGATCTTTCACTCCTTCGGCTCTTCCACCAAACTTTCGCAGTACGATCTTCATCACTGTAAAGAGCTTGAAGTTGTCAAACACGTTGTCACCCCTCTCTGGAAAGGCGGCTGGCCATCACAGGTTGCCAGGCACATTGCATAGCCAGCTTAGCGGCAACTCAAATGCCTTGGAGAGTCTTTACATGCCTTAGCAGATCGAATAAACCTCCATTTGAAGGCAGAGAATCGCCTTAGCACAAGGGTGTACCACAAGTAGAAAATCCGTGTGTCAAAGCCTAGGAAATCGCAGGACCCTTGAAATCAGATCTGATTCAGCAAGTGATAGCTATCATCGATGCTTCGATCTTCAACGCGAGCACGTTACCCTGGAGAGTGCTTCGACAACAGCAATGACGTCGCAAGCCAAGCTCTTGGCACTTGCTGTCCTGTCATTTCCGTGATGTGAGCGTGGCTCGTTCGCCTTTCCCTCGTGTTCCTCCCAGGTGCATCAAAATGCTGGACGTGCGCTCGATTTTGTTCTCTGCAAACCATCTGCCCGCATGGTTCAAGGCAGGGCAAATCCATCATGGACAAGGCAACATGGACAACATTGGTAACTTGGACAACGGCAAGGACTTTGCAACAACAGCGGGGCCCGTGCTGCGCTTGCTGAAGCAGTTTAAACTCGGAAGACAAGGCTAAGCACAGGCGAAATTCATGGACACTATGCGCACTTTGTGATTGCCAGACTCTACAGTTGGATTCACTCAAACTGATTCTGCAAATTGCGCCAAGATCTACAGCTGCAGTTGAAAGGATTGTGTCAATGTCAGCCTTGGTCATCAACACTGCAGGCGTCGAGGAAATATTCCAAGTTCATGGAGTATTCATTGAGTCCATCGCATGCGAGTGCTGAACAAACAAACTCGAAAGCTTCAGCAGCCTCAGCAGCTCATGAAGCTAAGCTCTTAGGCCGACCTTCAAGAGAACTTCTTCAAGGCAAACTGGCTGCTGTAAAGGCTGCCAGCTGCCAGCTGCCAGCTTTGATCAATGAACTTCAGCAGTATCTCATCAATGGAGCAGCGGCGCCAATCAAGCAGCTCTCAACATCAATCAAGGCTCTGTGAACCAAACGCACCGAGCCATCCGTCCCACATGTGTCTCTTGCACCAAGGCAATTCTGATGCGCAAACCTGAAAAAAGGTTCACACATGTTCACACAACGTCTTCGAAAGCTCCAGAGTGGACACGCTAACGCCTTGGCTAGCAGACTCAAGGCCGGGCTTTGAAGGTTTTGGCTTGGCGAAACCTCTTGACGTGCCGTGGGCACCGCCGTGCTTGGCGATGCCGCACTTGGCTTAGCTGCAACCCAACACCGGTAGCTATTCTGTAGGCCGAGTCAGTGTATCTTGTGAAATTCAGCTGCGAATGTGACAGGGACAACCAGCCATAGTTTCATCGAACCAACCACAGGGGCCATAGTTGGGAACCTCCAGCGAGTCACAAAGCTAGCTGTTCGATGCTCAAGACGATGGCTGCCACTGGGTCCTGCTTTCCACAATGGTCACATCATCTAGGGACCCTTTTCTTGTGCGAGACCCGTTTTGGCTTTCAAGACCTAAGATCTATGAGGATACCTGACCTGTTGCTGAGACTCTTGCACAAACGTCACCCTTTACAGGATGCAGGCCAAGATTGGCTTTTGGATGCTGCTGATGTTCAGACCTATGGCAAATCATCAGCACTGAGATGTCAAAACAGTTTCTGATGCTAAGGAGATGCCCAGAGATTTTCGTAAGCGCAAAAAAACAAAATTGCATCTCTAATAGATCAGGGTATCAATAGTCAGGATGTTAAATGTTGCACAGATTTATTGGGTATCAAAATCAACACGCATCATGGACATGGCTTAGCTTCCTTCCAGGTTCATGTCGATGGCTACACATTCAATGGGACGATTGTTTACCCAACCTGAGGAACAAAGAGCGCATCAAGAACCTCCAGAGCAAATAGAATTCAAGTTGATTGATGCAGGGAAATGCTGTCGCTTGCAATAGGTAAACATGATCGCTTCCCAAGGCCTCCCGCATTTGTCTTCAACTGATTGCTTCCAGGCATTTGTCTTCGACTAATTGCTTCCAGGCATGAAAGAAGAGGGTATGGTGTCTCAACGTGCAAACAAGAGAAAAAACTGTCGTGGCGACATGATTCAATGATTGCCTGGCCGTTTGTTGCCAGGTTGCACTGTTCACACCCTCCAATTCGAGGAATCTGAGTTGAGACAGGGAAGCTGCTTTCAATCCTCACCCCAGAAAGTACTGGAATGGCTGTTGAAATCGACTGACCCTTGATTGGCTCAATGACCTACTTTAAATCATCAAGACTCAGACTGCCTGTCATCCTCATACTCTACTTCCTTCATCTTCCTTCCACCCGTTTTGGCGTTCAGCAGCTGAAAAGGCCAGAGTCCCACTCGATACACGCAGCGAAGTGGACTGACCAACAATCAGTTTCCGGCACAATCAGTGGTGTTCCAAATGTTGTGTCACAGCCTTCTGCGCGCTACAGGCTTTCGCATCACTTCTTTGGAAACTCTCAGTGTGAGCACTGTCTTCCCAACGAAAGAATTCAACCGTCCTGACTAATGAGAACAGCTCCAAAATGCTCGAGGGACATGTTGCAAAAAGGTTATCCAGTTTCACGATCTAGAAGATTCTCTTGAAATCCAAATATGGTGGGGCCGCTTGCAATAGGTAAACAGGATCGATATGCAAAGCGTCCTGCGTTTTGTCTTGGACTGATGGCTTTCTGGCATGCGAGAAAGATAAGAGAAGAGGGTATGGTGTCTCAACGTGCAAACAAGAGAAAAAACTGTCGTGGCGACATGATTCAATGATTGCCTGGCCGTTTGTTGCCAGGTTGCACTGTTCACACCCTCCAATTCGAGGAATCTGAGTTGAGACAGGGAAGCTGCTTTCAATCCTCACCCCAGAAAGTACTGGAATGGCTGTTGAAATCGACTGACCCTTGATTGGCTCAATGACCTACTTTAAATCATCAAGACTCAGACTGCCTGTCATCCTCATACTCTACTTCCTTCATCTTCCTTCCACCCGTTTTGGCGTTCAGCAGCTGAAAAGGCCAGAGTCCCACTCGATACACTCAGCGAAGTGGACTGACCAACAATCAGTTTCCGGCACAATCAGTGGTGTTCCAAATGTTGTGTCACGGCCTTTTGCGCCCTACAGGCTTCCGCACTATGTTATCCAGATCAGGAGATTCTCTGTTGCAAATTTTGACCTTGCATGTTGTCTGATGTGCTAGGCGAGTGTGACTACCCAGTGGAGCCCTTTAAGTATGCTCAACCCAGGTAGCGGTCACTGCAAAGCCAAGACGCTGAGTCAAGACTGCTATGCAGTCATGGCAACCTTTGGTCATAATTTTTTCTGGCATACAAAGTCTTCCAAGATGGCTGGTGATTCAAGAATATTCAACATGTCAAAATGTGAAGTCAGCTGCTTCAAACCAAGGCGTTGTTTGCAATGTCATGGAAAAAACATTTGGAACTGCCTCAAAATCTGCTTGGTTTTGAACACTTCTGCTCTGGCCTATATTACTGACAAAGCCGTGACCCTTGCTTCGGGTGAGAATCGGTCAGAAACCCGAACAAAAGCGGAGAAAGTTAAACTGGCTGCATTTCGCGGTACATCCGTTTGACTCGTCTCAAATCTTCAGTTCACTGGGCTGGAATCCAAATTTTAAAATCCTACGCCCGCATATTTTTTTTGTTCGAATCTTGAGTCCGGACACTCCAAAAACGAATGGAAAATGGACGTCAGTCGTTGTCCGATGGCACATCATTGCATTTGGGTTCGTTCTCCATCCTCCGTGCCTCTCAGCTATCAGCCATAGCAAGGCACCCCGGGGGCTCCTTGCCAGCATTTTTCGAAGCATTGATGGAATAGGGGAGAATGGTCAAACTGAGATAGCAAACTGCATGGTTCTTCTAAACTTCAATTCAACATATCCGCCGACCCCGGCGGGGCAAGGGGAAACGCGCAAGAGAATTGGAGGCTTCCCTGCACAAGAATGGCAAGCATTTTGACAAGAAACTTTCAAGAAAATAACAACAACAACAACAACAACAACAACAACAACAACAACAACAACAACAACAACAACAACAACAACAACAACAACAACAACAACAACAAAATAAGCAGCGAGACCTTTGTTTTCACAGCCTTGAGCCAAACAAGTATTGGGCGTGTTTAAACGTCTAAGTGCAAGGAAACTTGATTCCTGCCTAAAGTAAATGAATTACCCCACACACAACACGGGAGATAATGGAAAACCAAATAGCACGTGTAAAAACTTGTGAGAAATTGATGGAACACAGCACTTTTCCATATGACAAATACCGCAAAATGAAACAAGAAAAAACACAAACAACATCACGCAGAGGCTACTAAAAAAAAAATAGCAGAAAAGAAAGAGTCACTAAGTGAATAAAAATGGAGAACAAATGGGTCACTCGCTGAAACATCTTTATGTGTACAGATTATGCCATTGAGCCATCGCCAAAATGTAAGCAACAAAAAGTGGAATAGATATTGAGCCTTCATTTTCAAGGCCAGCCTTCGTTTTACATGCCTTTCATTTGTTTTCACAACAATATGTTCCGCCTTCGGTTTAAAGGTCCGCCTTCGGTTTCCAAAGTTTTAGCCTCTTTTCCACTTCAGTACATCTACTGAGGCCAGGTTTTTTGACAGTAGCTCATCGTTATCCATTGTTGCTGAATTCATGACATGATGGTTTGCCCAAAGTGGATGGACACACTTATCTAATGGTTTTTGGGCTACATTGTCGTATGACTAGAGAAACCACCCGAAAATGGTACGTTAATCATGCTAAATCACCACGATCATTGAGGCAAAGCCGACAGTTGCGCGATAGCGCTAGAATGTGGATGAAAAACAGTGTGCCCCCAAATTCAACAACAATCAACCTGTACCTGAATGATATGATATACTGATAAATCCGGACTGTTCAGAAAAAAGTAGGACCATGTAGGACTATTGATATATGAAAACTTCTCAAAAAGAAACCAAATGAAACCAGGATCCATCAGTCCTTTCGTCATGAGGCATACAGGCCAGGCGAAGAAATCAATGCTGCACCATCCAGTAATATCATTCTTGGTCATTCACCGTCTCCATCTGTGCTTGGATCATCCAAGGAACTGAAAGATGCACAGCGCGTCATGTTACACAATGTTGGCTCTGGGATGATCGACTATCTCAGAGTCAGCCTCGAAGGCCTCCTGGCGGCCTCCCATCCTCTCGAAATACCAGCAATCTCGGAAAGGCTCCAATTGTTGTTTCGGTCATTGTTGTTGGTGATTTTCTGCAAAAATGTGGATCGATTCGACATCTGCTTGGAAGAAAGCAGGTCTCCCTGCTCCCTACGTGGGCTGGTCATCTTGAAAACCATTGTCTGTGGACCCAATGCAATGACTGTAGGCCACGCCATACTTTCTTTCCCTCAGCAATTCTGTCAGGATTCGACGAGTTGCTTTGTACGAAATACGACGTGGACTTGGTTCAGCATTCAAATCGGCTTTACATACAGGATCCTCCTTTACACATTGAGGCTGCCTTGCTGTCAAAACTGGGACAATTGACAGGTCCAAAGGGTGCAAAAGTTTTCAGACTTTGTATTCACCTGGAATCATGGGCTTTCTCGGCTTCATTGTCATTTAGAGGAAAACTGGCAACGACTTCAGTGGCTTCACAGAAGTAGATGTGCAGGTCGCTGGAAAGAAATTCTCACGATGTAAAGTCCCACGAGTCTAAGTTTGCAGAATCCAGCGCACACAAATATCCAGTGAAGAAAGCCATGAAACTCATGTCATGATTGATCCTCAAGCGCTTCGCCAGCCATTCCTGGATCAAATCGTGTTGCTGGCATTCAGGTCAAAGATCATGGCAAAAGAAAAATCATCATCTCCGTGCATTTCGTATCTTCGTTTCATCGAAAGCAAGTGAAACTACGCAAAAGTGAAGGAGAGGACAACTCTAGCAATCTTGAGCCAGAAAAATTACACATTGACGGACGTTTGCCATGAGTAAAAGGAAACCATGTTTACATTGCATGAACTGAATGAGTATAACTAGCTAGCAAAACTCTGATGTGCGGCTGTAAACCTCAGATCCCTACAACCTCCCCTTGCAACACACACTGTGGGCTTCAGTAGTTCCGTTTTTCTGCCTGCATGTTTCTCGACTTCATATTTTTCAATGTGCCGGACGGGATCTTCCAGTTGTCCGGAGGATCTGTCACTTCAACGTCCTCGTCAAAGGAGGACCACATTCCGGAAAAGTCACCATGAAAAACGCTTGATGCGGATCATGGGAGAATCACAGAGCACTGTACAATTCCTGTACCCTTGAGAAATACTCAAAGTAATTGTCAACACAATCAAAATGCCGGCTAAGTGCAACCAAGCTGACTGCATGCCTCTGCAAAAGAGATTTGATACGTTCTTGCACATAGAATTTCTACAGATTCCCAGTCGCAAAATTTGCAAAATCAGGCCGTAGGCTTCGGAAAGAGCCTCTCCACAATGGTTCGGGGCTAAGAACGAAGATGAATTCAAATCACCTGAATCAGGGAAAATGCATTTCGAAAGGCAGCTATACATATTTGTAAGCGAAGAAAAGTCCCTCTCTCCCTCATATCTGTGTTCGCGTTCCTGTTTCTGCATATTTGTCCTGCACCACACACGGATAGACATTTTGTGTGGAAAGAGGCATACCTGCATATGGGGATCATGCGACATTGGCTTTGCTACTTTGATTTGGTGGCAACTTACACCCTCTTCGAACAGCCGATTCTGCACAGAACGGAGCAGGGCTACAGAAGTCTTGTGACGGTGAAATGATGTGGTGGTTTCATAAATGGGGGTGCCCCCAAATCATTCAATCTCAAACATAGTAATAAACCACCGTATGATTCTATGTAAGCTCCAAGCAAGTACCAAGTCCAACATAGTAATAGACCAACTGTAACTTTCCCTGCATCGCTAAGAGACCAGCAAGTTGTCGAGCCACCATTGCTAGGTGGTTCACCTATTGAAAGTGATCTAGTTGGTGGTTTCAACCTCTATGAAAAATATGCGTGGCAACCAACCATGTGTTAATGATTACAGGAGGAAATAAAAAATGAATGAAACCACCAAACAGTAGTTGTTTGACCATTGTCATTGGTGCTGATCCCCTACTATCAACGTTATGAGTGGTTTTAACACCTATAAAACCACCAACCAGTGAAATGTCAATCAAACCACCAACGATAGTGGTTGTTGAACCATTATTGTTAGTCACTATCCCCTAACCACTATGAATGGGTGATGATTTCGAGAAACGGTTTTATGAACAGTTGTTACACCAATATTGTTGCTTACTATCCCCTGTTATTAACCACTGTTAATGTGTATAACCCATTACATTATTTCACTATTCTTCAACCATTATTTTGCTATTATTAAGCATTATTTTGCTATTATTAACCATTAACCAATGCTATAACCAGAAACTGTGGACAACCATTGCTTTAACCATGCTTAATATACCATGGTTAAACAAATTTAAACAACAAAATAACCATTGCTTCTGGGTTGCATCTGGGTTAACCCAGAAACTGTGAACCGTGCAGTTACCACCCACGGCCAGGACCGTCCATCGTCGCACAGCCCTTGGCCTTGGAGCGGACTCGCCACTCGCCTCGAGACGTTGGGCGTGGCCGGGCAGGTCGCCCGTGTGGGTGGTGGTACCCATCGCCACGGGGTACCCAACGTGCTGTCATGCTTGGTTACCAAAAAATCCGATCAATGGATGATTTTGAGGATTTTTGAGGGTCCCCTATTTTCAGAAACACCAAATTATGCATCAACAATGCCTAAATTAATATGTTCAAGCGGACAGATGGAGATAAGTTTTGAAGATAAACTCAAGACGTTCAACGCTCGAAGATCTCAAGTTCCCTGGCAACGCCGTGACGCACTATGAGATACACTTAGCATCACTTAGCCTACTCTTAGTCTACTTCTCTCCCAAGAGAACCTGTTCTTGTTACTTCTGAACTCTTCCTCATGTCCACAAAGCAAGGGCAATGCAAATTCTGGTGGATCTTCGAACGCGACACACCTATGACTTGATTGGCCCTCAAAAACTGCTTGTTTTGATCATTTGCATCATCCGTATCACTGAAATTTTGACATTAGCTAGAGATGATGCGCTAGGCTGCGCTTGCAAAGTTTATCTGCTTTCCCGTCCTGGAGACCATCGAGACCAAGTTGAACTCCGACGTCCGCTTGAGACTAACAGCTGTGCATAGTTAAATTGAAAGAGTTACAATTTTAGCATATTCCTTTGCAACACAAGCACATCAATGTCGAACAATGATTCTAGTTCATCTTGGTTTGGCTTTCTATCGCCTTGCAACGTGGCAAGACACTATCTATCGACATGTTGTTTTTATTTGCCTTATAAAGCTATGAAAAGATTTCTGGACAGTTGCATCTTTTCATCAAGACTTCCCATCTCTGATGCCAACTGATCCATAGACTGTTGATTCAATGGAACAGGTCGCCATTGAAGCCCCTTAGGTGACCTCGTGGGAAAAACAATTCCGATCCCTCGAGTTCCGCTGTCATTTTTCCTTCGCCCGCACGCAAAGAACTGCTGCTGACATGCAATGTCCATTGAAATCCGAACAGCATTCAGTTTCACGCTTAGCGTGTTTTGGCAGTACGGTGCTCAAATCTCAAACGATGAGTGCTAGGAGTTCAAGTTGAATTTCCTAGGCACAACTAGTTCCGGGAGCAAAATGCATTGGTGCTAATGGTTTTCTCTTGTTCAAGTGGACGATGTGATTTTCTCTTTTCCATGCGTCCGATTTTCAAGCTTTGCTTGGTATCGAAGATCTTCTGAATACTCCGCTGACACTCAAAGGGCACGGCAAACACACTTCAACAAAGATACGGTGTGCGTACTTAGGTGTGCATCCCCAGTCAAGAAGTGGGAACCACCATGCTTACAGGTTTTTGCTTGGGCGGTCCTAATGTGGGCAACCTTCCTTTTTCTCTGACCATGTATCCAAAGCCTGCGCAATCAATATGTTTTTGCTCGGTTTGTTAAAAGCTTGCGCTGGCTAGGCCACCAGTTTTGAACGATGCTCAGCCAATGGTTTTCTCTCTTGTTCGGGTGGACAATGTGAGCTTTGCTTGGCATCGAAAATCCTCTGAACACTCTGCTGACACTCAATACTTCAACAAAGATACAGTGTGCGTGCTACGTTGCACCAGCTGACCCGACGTGCAAATGCCGATGCGAGATCTTGCCGTCCTGCCATCCTATCATTCGAGTCAGCCCAGCTGAGCTGTTCATAGCTGTGTGCGGCTGGATGTGCATCCCCAGTCATGAGATTAATAGGATGAGCGCCAAAGATTCTGGAAGCTGAGGGCGATCATGTTGAAGGACATCCTCGCTGTTGTGAGCCCAGGGATGCCGCGGTCCGAACAAAGATACCGTGTGATGAGAGATCAACGAGCTGAACGCAAAGAGATTCTCGACCAGCTTTCAAGTTCCAGGCATGCGGTTTCGCACTAGTTTTAGTTGGCGGTCCCGTGTTCAAATCTCACACGCAAAAGATGACTGGTAGGCGTCCAGGCTGAATTCCCAAGGCACCACTAGTTCCGAGAATAAAATGCATGAGTCAATGGTTTCCTCTTGTTCAAGTGGACGACGTGAGCTTTGCTTGGTATCGAGAACCTTGCCAATACTCTGATGACACTCAAAAGGGCACGGCAAACACACTTCACCAAAGATACAGTTTGATGAGAAATCACGGTGCTGAGCACCCAAGATTCTTGAAGTGTGTTGCTTGAAGCTGAGGGCGGTCATGTTGGAGAACGTCCTTGCTGTAGCCCAGCAGGGATGCAGCCATCCGATGAACCTCCCTTCACCACGAGAGTTTGACCAATCTTCAAATCAGAACCACAAACATCGATTGACGAATGTCCTGTCAGCAACATTCTTGGCACCTATTATCTAACTGAAGGAAGTCCAATGTTGATATTTTCACAAAACACTCATATTTCTTGGCAGTTGTTTGACACCCTTTCCGTGGCATGTGGCTTGCGTCCAGCTCCAAGCATTGCTGCAGGCTGCCAGTTGTCCCAGACACTTGAAATTTGTAGAGAGCAATCTTAACTTTGCTACCGACTTATATGGCCACTCCCGTGTTTGCATTTCCAGGTGGCTTTAGTTGTCTCGCGTGGTTGCCGGGCTTTGCTCAAGTGTACCAACTGCAGAAAAAAGTCAACCTTTTCAACTAGACTGAATCAAGGATAGGAGGACACACTGAAGGCGCTTGGTTTCGATTGGAACGGGCACGACATACCTGTGCTGGAGAAGCGGGACCTCGCTGAGAGGTTTGGAACAAGATGCATTTGAGCCAGTGGTTTTCTCCTGTTGGTGTGGACAATGTGAGCTTTGCTTGGTATCAAGAACCTTGCCAATACTCTGCTGACACTCAAAGGGCACGGCAAACATGCTTCAGTAATTTTTAGCACTGAGATGAATCGGAGGCTTCCTTCACCGGAAGACTTTGACCAGGCATTTGCAAATCATAACAATCACACCTGAAGG
Organism: Symbiodinium kawagutii; assembly: GCA_009767595.1. Lineage (NCBI taxonomy): Eukaryota > Dinophyceae > Suessiales > Symbiodiniaceae > Symbiodinium > Symbiodinium kawagutii. Next base: position 156,733 of record VSDK01002401.1, on the reverse strand, counting down.
TTCGACTTGCGAGCTTCTCAAAAAGATCTGAACACTTGCCCCATGCTTAAAGTCAATCTATCTCACAAATGCAACCCTGCATCTCTGGTTTTGCAGCTTCCCTTGAAGATAGAATGTTGGGATGGTGACTGTAAGTTGGACTGAATCACTGAGGCCCCATAGGCTGTGCCACTTCCTATGCAACGAATCTTGC
>VSDK01002401.1:82017-151861 GCA_009767595.1 Symbiodinium kawagutii | reverse complement strand
ACCAGGTATCTGCAAATCAGAACAATTACACCCGGAGATTCATCTGGTCAAACAAGACTTGCGGGCTTCTCAAAAAGATCTGAAGTTTTGCTCCGCGCTCAAAGTCAATCGATCTCATACATGCAACCCTGCATCTCTGGTTTTGCAGCTTCCCTTGAAGATAGAATGTTGGGATGGTGACTGTAAGTTGGACAATCATGAATTACTGAGGCCCCATAGGCTGTGCCACTTCCTATGCAACGAATCTTGCAAGCGTCACTTTGAGCTTTCATGGAATGCCAGCGGGTTCTCCAGTCCTTTTCGATTGCCATTTATTCCCTTCGTCCGCACACCAAGAACTGCTGCTGACATGCAATGCCGTTTGAAACCCGAACAGCTTTCCAGTTCCAGGCATGCGGTTTCACGCTATTTTTTGGCAGTACAGTGCTCAAATCTCACACGCAAACAAGAGTGGTAGGCGTCCGAGTTGAATTCCCAAGGCACCACTAGTTCCGAGAATAAAATGCATTGGAGCCAATGGTTTCCTCTTGTTCAAGTGGACGATGTGAGCTTTGCTTGGTATCGAGCCCTTGAGTCCTGCTACATTGACAGATTGGGACTTGAACGATTTTGAGAGTTGAGAAAAGCAAGGCCTAGGATGACAAATCATGTCATTTCGGGTTTTTTCTTAAAATGAAAGCAACAGAGATCTTCACAAAAGATGGTCAGCGGTTTCAAATCTACGCATCTTCTAGGACAGCCATCTACGTTTTTCAGGCACTTTCCTGTTGGGATAGGCATTTGCGACTCCTGACCGAAAATGCTCACAACCGGCTGCAAAAGAACTGCCTCATCTTCTCCTGTCATCCTGTGTCAAGCGTCAGCCAGGCTGATTTTTTTGCAGCTGCCAACGCAGTGGGAGTGCTTGAAGTCCGCAAATCGAGGGATGCATGGTATAGAGTATATCTATACACTACAATTGTTCTTAGTCGGTGGTGCGCGTTTCATCTCTTCGAGCACCCATGAAGCGACACTTTTACCTATTTCATTGAATGGGCTCCAGCTTCTACCTCCTACAGGAACCAGTTGGAAATTGGCAGGTTTCACAAAGTTGCAGCACTTTGTGCACTTCATATGCGATTGCTAGTCACGACAAATTCGAGCAGCAAAAACAGCCTCAGAATGCCTCCTTGAAGGCGGTCTCAAAGACAACACTGCTCAAAGCAACAGAGATCTTCACAAAAAATGGTCAGTGGTTTCAAATCTGCGCATCTTGCAGGACGGCAATCTATCCTTTTCCGGCACTTTACTGTCGGGATAGGCATTTGGGACTCCTGGCCGAAAATGCTCACAACTGGTTGCAAAAGAACTGCCCCACCTTCTCCTGTCATCCTGGTGTCAACAAAGGCGGATATTTCTGTGCTTAAAGTCCACAAATCGAGGGATGCATGGTAAACAGTACATACACTACAATTGTCTATGGTCAGTGGTGCGTGTTTCATCCCCACAAGCACCCATGAAGCGACACTTTTACCCATTTAAGCCTTGGTTTTTTGGGATAAAAAAGTCACACCAACGCGAAATGCCTACCCGGTGCCTATGCGATGTAGCTTTACCAGGGGTTTTTGCCTACGCGGAGGTGTGAAAAGGCTGCCTATGCAGCGCCTACGCGAGATGCCTACGCGACTTTGCCTACGCAGAATGCCTACGCATCCCCTTCTCACCAATGAGAACTGCCTACCCGATCCATTTTTAGTTCCCTTTTTGTATCAATTTGAGGATGTCAATGAAAAACGTAGCTCATCTGACTGGACGGCCTCCAGCTTTTACCTCCTACCGGAACCAGTTGGAAATTGGCAGGCCGTACTGTGCTCAAATCTCACACGCAAAAGATGAGCGGTAGGCGTCCAAGCTGAGTTCCCAAGGCACCACTAGTTCTGAAAATAAAATCTAGATGGTCAGTGATTTCAAATCTGCGCATCTTGCAGGACAGCAATCTATCTTTTTCAGGCACTTTGCTGCTGGGGTGTGCAATTCATTTTTAAGACTGCAACCTCGCCTTACAATTCTTGCCCGTCAAGGCAAAAAAACATAAGAAGTCCTACGGGAACCGATTGGAAATTGACAGGTTTCACAAAGTTCCAGCACTTTGCGCACTTCGCATGCGATTGCTAGTCACAACAAATTCGAGCAGCAAAAACGGCCTCACAATGCCTCTGCGAAGGCGATTTCAAAAAGAAAAAGTGCTCAAAGCAAGAGAGATCTTCACAAAAGATGGTCAGTGGTTTCAAATCTGCGCATCTTGCGCAACAGCAATCTATCTTTTTCCGGCACTTTGTTTTTGCGCGGTGCAGTCCATTGTCAAGACTGCAACCTCCTTACAATTCTTGCTCGTCAAGGCAAGGAACATAAGTTTTTGTGGGGTCCAACAACTAGAAAAAGGAATTGCATTCAATTGACTGTGCGACTTGTGTCAAAGGCATGTGGAACTCCTGGCCGAAAATTCTCACAACCTGTTGCAAAAGAACTGCCCCATCTTCTCCTGTCATCCTGGTGTCAAGTGTCAAGCAGGGGGATTTTTCTGCAGCTGCCAACGCAATGGGAGTGCTCGAAGTCCACACATCGAGGGATGCGTGGTAAACAGTATATACACTACAATTGTCTATGGTCAGTGGTGCGTGTTTCATCCCCACAAGCACCCATGAAGCGACACTTTTACCTATTTCATTGAATGGACTCCAGCTTTTACCTCTTACCGGAACCAGTTGGAAATTGACAGGTTCACAAAGTTGCAGCACTTTGTGCACTTCGCATGCGATTGCTAGTCACGACAAATTCGAGAAAGGGAGCGACCTATTCACAACTTCTGTGCAGTGTGTATCATCCTCGGGCTGCACGCAACTTGAGCACTTGGACCGGCATGCACCCTGCACTCTACTCCAATGCCTAGAATTCTTCACCCTGGTCAGAAAGTTTGGAGATTGGGACTTGACCAACTCGACCACTGAGATCTACCCAGGTTGCATGCTGCTACCGGCAGGCGTTCACCATGCTCCCAGCAACACTGCTGTACTGCCAAACTTTCTTTTGGCGGAAAGGGCTCAGCTTGCACTGGGCTTCACCGAACTCGGGCACATCTCCAAGAGCGAGAGTGCTCGCACATACCATGAGTTATGTCACGGTCCTCCTTTGCCTTTTGTTGCATGCAGCAAACATTGTGTGACTGCGCGGAATGAAGGGAAACAATCGATTTCTTGAGGCATCAGGCAACTCCTTAGCTCCTGTTGATGCACGAAATGTTAAATGGGATCCAGTTTTGAGATTGGGACTTGAAAGATTTTGAGAGTTAAGAAAAGCAAGGCCCAGGATGACAAATCATGTCATTTCAGGGCTTTTCTTGAAATGAAAGCAACAGAGATCTTCACAAAAGATGGTCAGTGGTTTCAAATCTGCGCATCTTGCAGGACGGCAATCTATCTTTTCAGGCACTTTGCTCTTGGGTGGTGCAGCCCATTGTTAAGACTGCAACCTCGCCTTACAATTCTTGCTCGTCAAGGCAAGGAACATAAGTTTTTGTGGGGTCCAACAACTACTGCAAGCATCGCATTCAATTGACTGTGCGACTTGTGTCAAGGGCATGTGGGACTCTTGGCCGAAAATTCTCACAACCTGTTGCAAAAGAAGCCCCATCTTCTCCTGTCATCCTGGTGTCAAGTGTCAACCAGGGGAATTTTTCTGCAGCTGCCAACGCAATGGGAGTGCTCGAAGTCCACACATCGAGGGATGCGTGGTAAACAGTATATACACTACAATTGTCTATGGTCAGTGGTGCGTGTTTCATCCCCACAAGCACCCATGAAGCGACACTTTTACCTATTTCATTGAATGGACTCCAGCTCTTACCTCTTACCGGAACCAGTTGGAAATTGACAGGTTTCACAAAGTTGCAGCACTTTGTGCACTTCGCATGCAATTGCTAGTCACGACAAATTCGAGCAAGTGAGCGACCTATTCACAACTTCTGTGCAGTGTGTATCATCCTCGGGCTGCACACAACTTGAGCACTTGGACCGGCATGCACCCTGCACTCTACTCCAATGCCTAGAATTCTTCACCGTCGTCAGAAAGTTTGGAGATTGGGACTTGACCAACTCGACCACTGAGATCTACCCAGGTTGCATGCTGCTACCGGCAGGCGTTCACCATGCTCCCAGCAACACTGCTGTACTGCCAAACTTTCTTTTGGCGGAAAGGGCTCAGCTTGCACTGGGCTTCACCGAACTCGGGCACTCAGCAAAAGGAAGCACTGGAATTCCTGTGTAGCAGGCAACGACATCTCCAAGAGCGAGAGTGCTCGCACATACCATGAGTTATGCCACGGTCCTCCTTTGCCTTTTGTTGCATGCAGCAAACATTGTGTGACTGCGGGGAATGAAGGGAAACAATCGATTTCTTGAGGCATCAGGCAACTCCTTAGCTCCTGTTGATGCACGAAATGTTAAATGGGATCCAGTTTTCTGTTGGCTGTTGGGAGGTTCTGCTTACATACTTTCAATATCCGTACTGACAACTTGGGCGGAGCAAATGCCAAGGAACAAAGAGTTTCTCTGTTCTTTTTGTCGGCTCTCGACTTGTCATCGTCTCACATTCTTGTCCGCGGAGTCGGTGAAATACACTTTGCTTCATATATGTGGATGCGGTCTATTCTTAAGACTGCAACCTCGCATTACAATTCTTGCTCGTCAAGGCAAGGAACATAAGTTTTTGTGGGGTCCAACAACTAGAAAAAGGAATTGCATTCAATTGACTGTGCGACTTGTGTCAAGGGCATGTGGGACTCTTGGCCGAAAATTCTCACAACCTGTTGCAAAAGAACTGCCCCATCTTCTCCTGTCATCCTGGTGTCAAGTGTCAAGCAGGGGGATTTTTCTGCAGCTGCCAACGCAATGGGAGTGCTCGAAGTCCACACATCGAGGATGCGTGGTAAACAGTATATACACTACAATTGTCTATGGTCAGTGGTGCGTGTTTCATCCCCACAAGCACCCATGAAGCGACACTTTTACCTATTTCATTGAATGGACTCCAGCTTTTACCTCTTACCGGAACCAGTTGGGGGTTGGCAGGCTTCACAAAGTTGCAGCACTTTGTGCACTTTGGATGCGATTGCTAGTCACGACAAATTCGAGCAAGGGAGCGACCTATTCACAACTTCTGTGCAGTGTGTATCATCCTCGGGTTGCACACAACTTGAGCACTTGGACCGGCATGCACCCTGCACTCTACTCCCATGCCTAGAATTCTTCACCCTCGTCAGAAAGTTTGGAGATTGGGATTTGAACGATTTTGAGAGTTGAGAAAAGCAAGGCCTGGGATGACAAATCATGTTATTTCAAGGTTTTTCTTTGAAATGAAAGCAACAGAGATCTTCACTAAAGATGGTCAGTGGATGCATCTTGCACAACAGCAATCTATCTTTTTCAGGCACTTTACTGTCGGGATAGGCATTTGGGACTCCTGGCCGAAAATGCTCACAACCGGCTGCAAAAGAACTGGTCCATCTTCTGCTGTCATCCTGGTGTCAACCAGGCGGATATTTCTGTGCTTAAAGTCCACAAATCGAGGAATGCATGGTAAACAGTATATACACTACAATTGTCTATAGTCGTGGTGTCTGTTTCATCTTCACAAGCACCCATGAAGCGACACCTTTACCCATTTGATTGAGTGGGCTCCAGCTCTTACCTCCTACCGGAACTAGTTGGAAATTGGCAAGTTTCACAAAGTTGCAGCACTTTGTGCACTTCGGATGCGATTGCTATGCGCACTCAACAAAAGGAAGCACCAGAATTCCTGTGCGGGCAACTAGATCTCCAAGAGCGCGAGTGCTTGCACATACCAAAATTCTTTACCCGTCTCTCTTCAGAAGGCTTTGAGATTGGGATTTGCAGATTGCACAGAGCAAGTCCTGAACGCTGAGGCTTCACTACAGCCTTTGGCAGACAGCGAACGGAACCACCGAATGGGGTCGATTCTGAAGCGGAAAACGGCTTTCCGCCCAGGGACGTTTGGATCACCACTTGGAAAGTGATGTCAACATAACGGCTGTGTCAATTGTGCCAATTTCTCCAAGGACATAAGACTTTTGCCTGTGCTGGTCACAGTGTTCAAGTCTACGCCCAGTCATAGGTCGACAAGTCTCTCAAGGAGCACTTTCTATGTGGCTGCCAGGAGTTGCATCTGGAACGGCGAGAGCCGTCTGGTGGTCACCTCGCGGACACACTGATGCGAGCTGAGCCGAGTTCCAAGTTGAACACTTGGTAAAGTGAAGATCGCTTTTTGATCATTTTGGTTCAATCTCCTTAGAGTCTCCTTGGCTTGTTGATGTTCAGTTGGTTCAGTTTTAGATGCTTAAATTTGCTAGTGATAGAAAACAACAAGGGATTCCCATGACTTTTTCCTCTCAAGCTGCAAACAATGAAACCTGCACTCTTTTCTGAACAAGCCCTGCATGTCACCTGAGGCATCCGAGACCAAAGCTCTGCCATAGCATGATGTCAGAGCGGCAAATTTTTTCGGCCAACTTTGCATCTCCCTGAAACCTTGGAACTCTCTGAACTCTCTTCATTTTCGAAGAGAGTAATTTTTTCATGTCTGCAGAGCCTCGCCTTGTCAGTTGAATGCAACGGGCTTGATCAACGCTTGACTTGGAATCGATGTTCACCGAGAATAACCACGGAATGACATGCTCACTGTACTCCCCGCTTTCTAAATGGGAGATAATGGAGATACACATCACTCTTGCCACAGGAGTTTTAAGGTGGGTCATCTTAGGGTCGGTTCTGATAGCAAGCACCCAACACCGGTTCTTGTTCTTGACAATGCTCTACTTTTGTGTGCAGGGTCGCTACTCAACAGCAAACTGTCGTATTCTCGCGCCTGCTCCACTTGGACCTTATTTCCACACAGCGGGCAGTGCAAATCGCATCAAATTGTGCTTTTTATTACGAGCCATATGTGGCTTGGGCTGTGCTTGCTTCATATTGACCGGAGCAAACCTTTCTGCAGGCCATGTGCCGGCCTCAACTGCCTCCAGAGATTTGAACTACAAGCTTGATGATACACTCCGTACGACGGCTCACAAAAATAAGTTCAAAGGTCTATCCAAGTCACAAAGAGCCTAACAGACTTGGTCGCGAACAGAGCAAGTCCTTGAGCGAACGGCTCATGCTTCCAAACATTTTTCCGGCTTCGTTTTGACAGCGGGATGAGCTAGGAAATTGGGAGCTTGGAGAGAAACTGAGCAAATGGCATTTGAGCTTTACCGACACAAGCACAGGACTTGACACCTGATTTTTACATCGCAACAAGCTGGTACGGAAACTTTGGAAAGATTGCCCCATTTTAGCTTCCTCATGCAGATGTAGTTAAATCTCTGCTCCGTCTAAGCTTGATTACCCCAAGGCACGACTGACAAAGTGACCACGCTTGATATGGCTGTGATATGCTGTGATTGTACAAACCTTTACATTTACATCAGTTTACACCCAAAATGGTCTGTCATACCCGGAATGTCCTTATGTGCTTGAGTGCCTGTCACACAATGTGCCGCATAGCTCGGGAGTTTCTGTCTTGCTGACTTTTTACAATTTTAAGAATCTTTTTGGAATAGCAGCAGAAAAGTTGAAGGCTCCAATCTGTTTCTTCTGAATCTTGAAACCTCCTTCAACAGGCACGACGGGAGGCAACTGGAGACGACAGGAGACGACAGGAGAGGACGGGAGACGACAGGAGACAGCTGGAGACGACAGGAGATGACAGGAGACGAGAGGAGCCGACAGGAGACGACAGGAGAAGACACGAGACGACCGGAGACGAGAGGTGATGAATTACTTGACCTGCTCACAACCTGGTCAGATCCGGTCACTGGTTAGAACCTTACCTGTTGAGCTTGTGTTTTCTAAGTGTTGGTCGGCAACTGGAACTGATCCTGACAGCTACACTCTCCCATGGTTTTACCATTTCATAATTCAGCTCCAATCGTCTCGTCTGCTCGAAGCCAGCCTGAGCCTTAAGAGCCATGGCAATGGCAAAGAATTCACACATGATCTTTCACCGGCTCAGACACCAAAGCCCTTGCAGCACCATCTTCATCACTTCAAAGAGTTTGAAGTTGTCACCCCTAGCTGGAAAGGCGGCTGGCCATCATACATTGCGAGCCAAATGGCATAGCCTGCTTAGCGGCAAGTCAAATGCCTTGGAGAGTCTTTAAAAGCTTTAACTGATCGAATAAACCTCCATTTCAAGGCAGGGAATCGCCTCAGCAAAAGGGTGTACCACAAGTAGAAAATCCATGTCTCAGAGGCTTAGGACATCTTGCGACACTTGAAATCAGATCTGATACAGCAAGTGATAGCTATCACAGATGCTTCGATCTTCAACGCTGACGCGTTACGTTGGAGAGTGCTTCAGCAACAGCACTGAAGCCGCAAGCCAAGCTCTTGGCACTTGCTCTGTCAGGTCTGTGTCGTGAGCGGGGCTCGTTCTCCTTTCGCTCCTGTTCTTCCCTGAATCAACTGCATGTGCACATGTTTTTTCTCTGCGAACCATCTAAGGCAGGGCAGATCTATCATGGACAAAGCAACATGGACAACATTGGTAACTTGGACAACGGTAAGGACTTTGCAACAACAGCCGGGCCCGTACTGCGCCCGCCGCAGCAGTTTAAACTCGGAAGACAAGGCTAAGCACAAGCGAAACTCATGGACACTATGTGTACTTTGTGATCGCAAGACTCTACAGTTGGATTCACCCAAGGTGATTCTGCAAAGTGCACCAAGCTCTACTGCAGAAAGGATTGTGTCAACGTCAGCTTTGGTGATTGTAGGCAAGGAATTTAGTTCACTGAGTCCATCTGAACCAAACTCGAAAGCTTCGGCAGCTCATGAAGCGACGCGCTCTTAGACCAACCTTCAGGCGAACTTCTCAAAGACAAACTGGCTGCCGCGCCGGCGGCACTTTGATCAATGAACTTGGGGAGGATCCCCTCAATGGAGCGCCAATCAAACAGCCAGCCATCTGTCACACACGTGTGTCTTGCACCAAGGTAATTCTGATATGGCTATGGGTTTCCTTTTAACCAATCACCAATGGGGGATAATGACCAACAATAGTAAGGGGAACAATGGTCAATGACAGGGGAACCAGGGGTACGGGGTTTGGACCCACAGCCATATGGGTCAGCTCACCCTGTACCCCTGGTCACAAATAAAAACCTAGCTGTTTTCCCTATGATTGTTGGTGAACTGCTCCCTCATGAAATTGGTTGGTTAAAAGCTTTGAGCCGAGCATTTGCAAACCTGAAAAAAACGTTCTCACAACATCTTCGAAAGCTCCAGAGCGTCAACGCCTTGGCTCGTAGACTCAAGGCCAGGCTTTGAAGGTTGTGGCTTTGTGAAACCTCTTGACGTGCCATGGGCACCGCCGCGCTTGGCGATGCCGCACTTGGCTTAGCTGCAACCCAACACCTGGGGCTTTTCTGTAGGCCAAGTCAGTGTATCCTGTGAAATTCAGCTGGGAATGTGACAGGGACAACCCGCCGTAGTTTCATTGGACCGACCACACAAGCCATAGTTGGGAACCTCCAGCCAGTCACAAAGCTAGCTGTTTGATGCTGTCTCAAGATGGCTGCCAGTGGGTCCTGCTTTCAGCAATGGTCACATCATCTAGGGACCTTTCGCTTGACCCATTTTGGCTTTCAGAGCCTGCGATCCATTAGGATACCTGACCTGTTGACTCTTGCACCTATATCGCAACGTCACCCTTTACCAGGTGCAGGCCGGAATGATTTGTGCACATTTATGATGTCTAATCTATATATCCTCAAGATTTGCTTTTGGATGCTGCTCATGTTCAGACCCATGGCAAATCATCGGCACTGAGCTCTCAAAACACTTTCTGATGCAAAGGAGATGCCCAGAGATTTTGGTATCTGCAAAGAAGCAAAATTGCATCTCTAACATATCAGGGTATCAATATTCATGATTTATCGGGTATCAAAATCAACACGCATCATGGACATGGCTTAGCTTGCTTCCAAGTTCATGTCGATGGCTACACATTCAAGGGGACGATCGCATACCCAACCTCAGGAACAAGGCGGCATCAAGAACTTCTAGAGCAAATAGAATTCAAGTTGATTGGTGCAGTGAAATGCTGTCGCGTGCAATAGGTAAACATGATCGTTTCCCAACGCCTCCTGTATTTGTCTTTGACTGATTGTTTCCAGGCATTTATCTTCAACTAATTGCTTCCAGACATGAGAGAAGAGGGTATGGCGTTTGAACCTTCAAACACGAGAAAACACTGTCATGGCGACATGATTCAATGATTGCCTGGCCGTTTGTTGCCAGGTTGCACTGTTGACACCTTCCCACTTGAGGAATTTGAGTTGAGACAGGGAAGCTGCTTTCAATCCTCACCCCAGAAATTGCGGGAATGGCTGTTGAAATCTGATGACCCTTGATTGGCTCAAATGACATATTTCAAATCATCAAGACTGATCATGCCTGTCGTCCTCATACTCTGCTTCCACCCGTTTTGGCGTTCAGCAGCTGAAAAGGCCAGAGTCCCACGCGATACACGCAGCGAAGTGGACCGACCAACAATGAGTTTCCGGCACGATCAGTGGTGTTCCAAATGTTGTGTCACGGCCTTCTGCGCGCTGCAGGCTTTTGCATCACTTCTTGGGAAACTCTCGCTTTGAGCACCATGTTTCCAAGGAAGGAATTCAACTGTCCTCACTAAGAAAACAGGTCCAAAATGTTCGAGGGACATGTTTCAAAAAGGTTATTCTGTTTGAAGATCCAGAAGATTCTCTCGAAATCCAAATATAGTGCAGTGAAATGGGGCCGCTTGCAATAGGTAAACAGGATCGTTTTGCAAAGCGTCCCGCGTATTGCTTCCAGGCATCTGTCTTCGACTGACTGCTTCCAGGCATGAGAGAAGAGGGTATGGTGTCTTAACCTTCAAACACGAGAAAACACTGTCATGGCGACATGATTCAATGATTGCCTGGCCGTTTGTTGCCAGGTTGCACTGTTGACACCTTCCCACTTGAGGAATTTGAGTTGAGACAGGGAAGCTGCTTTCAATCCTCACCCCAGAAATTGCAGGAATGGCTGTTGAAATCGGATGACCCTTGATTGGCTCAAATGACATATTTCAAATCATCAAGACTGATCATGCCTGTCATCCTCATACTCTGCTTCCACCCGTTTTGGCGTTCAGCAGCTGAAAAGGCCAGAGTCCCACGCGATACACGCAGCGAAGTGGACCGACCAACAAGAAGTTTCCGGCACAATCAGTTGTGTTCCAAATGTTGTGTCACGGCCTTCTGCGCCCTACAGGTTTTCGCACTATGTTATTCAGTTTCCAGATCCAGGAGATTCTCTCTCTGTTACAAATGTTGACCTTGCATCTTGTCTGATGTGCTAGACGAGTGTGACTACCCAGTGGAGCCCATTAAGTACGCTCAACCCAGGTAGCGGTCACTGCAAAGCCAAGACGCTGAGTCAAGACTGCTCTGCAGTCATGGCAACCTTTGGTCATCAGTTTTTCTGGCACACAAAGTCTTCCAAAATAGCTGGTGATTCAAGAATATTCAACATGTCAACACGTGAAGTCAGCTGCCCCAAACCAAGGCGCTGTTTGCAATGTCATGGAGAAAACATTTGGAACTGCCTCACAATTTGCTTGGTTTTGAACACTTCTTCCGCTTTGGCCTACATTACTGACAAAACCGTGACCCTTGCTTTGGGCGGGAATCGGTCAGAAACCCGAACAAAGGCGGAGAGACTTAAACTGGCTGCATTTCGCGGTACATCCGCTTAACTTGTCTCGAATCTTCAGTTCACTGGGCTGGAATCCAAATTTTGAATATCCTACGCCTGCATATTTTTTGTGTTCGAATCTTGAGACCGGACACTCCAAAAACGACTGGAAAATGGACGTCAGTCGTTGTCCGATGGCAAATCATTGCATTTGGGTTCGTTCTCCATCCTCCATGCCTCTCAGCTATCAGCCGTGGCAAAGCACCCCAGGGGCTCCTTGCCAGCATTTTTCGAAGCATTGATGGAATAGTGAAGAATGGTCAGACTGAGATACCGCAAACTGCATGATTCTTTTAAAATTCAACATATCCGCCGACCCCGCCGGAGCAAGGGGAAACGCGCAAGAGAATTGGAGGCATCCTAGCGCAAGAACAGCAATAGTTTTGACAAGAGACCTTCAAGCACAATAACTAACAACAGTTTGCACAGGAGTAGTTTGGGAACAACAAAAACAACCTGCCGCAACCACCACAACAAGGTCAAAGCGCCTGCCGGAGGGCGACCAGGGCGGTGCGCAAGCCTACAAAGCACAGCCTACAGAGCCATACAAAGCACCACGCCGGCCGCACAGAACGAATGTCATCCAAACTGCCAATGATGCAAACGATCTGGCTGATGATTTTGATGAGGAGCGCGGGAGGAGGAGGAGAAAGAGGAGGAGCGGCGGGACACGACCCAAAAAAAGAAACATAATTCGATGTGGGGAAGAACACCAACAAGAGCACGCAAATGCTACTGGAAATACCGGCAGAAAGGAAAGAGTCACTGACAATGTAGAAGAAACGGGTCAACAATGAACACATTGTCAGCTACAGAGATTGTGCCATAGTCGTCGAAATCATCACAGGTTTGCCGAAAGTGGTAGGATACACTTGCCTCATGTTCTGACAACTATAGGAAAAATACAAAAATGGAACCTAAATCATGCTGAATCCACCGATGGATACAAATAAATATATATGTATATATAATACATACATATATAGACATAAATATGTGTATACATATCGTACATACTCACCACTATGATTGGGGCAAAGCGGAAGCTGCGCGATAGCGCCGTGATGTGGAAGAAAAACACCGTGCCATAGTACTAGCTCAATTCTGTGCTACGGCTTCGTGAGATGCAACAACGATTAACCTATACCTGAATAATATACCCTATAAATCCTTTTTTTGAGAAACAATAGGACCATGTAAGACTATTGAAATCCGAAATTCTCAAATAAACCAAATGAAACCAGGATCCCTCACCAGTCCTTTCGTCATGAGGCAAACAGGCCAGGCGAAGAAATCAATGCTGCACCGTCCAGTAGTATCATTCTTGGTCATTCACCGTCTCCATCCGTGCTTGGATCATCCAAGGAACTGAAAGATGCACAGCTCGTTACGCAAAGTTGGCTCTGGGATGCTCGGCTATCAGTCTCCCATCCTCTTCAAATACCAGCAGTTTGGGACAGGCTCCAAGTTTCTGCGAAAATGCGGATCGATCGAATCGATTCGCCATTTTTTACTTGGAAGAAAGCAGGTCTCCCTGCTCCCTACGTGGGCTGGTCATGTTGAAAACCATTGTCTGTGGACTGCCAGTAATTGTGGGAGGCAACACCAGGCCGGTCCTCCCCTGGGGATCGCTGTTTCAGGCTACAGAGGAAGGTGAAAGGTATGCCTGCTGGCGTAAAAACATGATTCCCTCATGGAACTAGGCCCGGCTTAGCTGTGCCTATGTGTGCCTAGGTATGCCTACTTCTGTTTTCTGACTGGATCTCCGGTTTTCATCCATGATTTTGCAACATTGGAACGTGGATTCTTTTTGCTGCATCACAGATGAACTCTAACATAGAAGACCAGTGTTGCCATAATGAACCTGACTTCAATTTCTGTCCGTCAAGTGCAAATCCCAATCGAACTCAGCTTACAGCCTACATTTGCAAGAGGTGCGCAAGATGAATGCAATAAGTGGAACCTAGTTTCAAATTTCAACCATGGAACTCCGACTAGGCACGCCCTCAGTTGTTCGCTTCCCACAAGGTATTTACGGATGTCTATGCAAAGGGCACGCCTTTCTCCACTGGAAACCTATGGAAATTGCTGGTTTACATTTCCAGAATTGGATGATTATCCAGGTGAGCATCTAGCTCTAAGAGCATGGAAGAACCAAGTTTTCCAATGGCCAATTGAGGCCTCAAGTGCTTCCGGATGGAAAATCTCTCTGATTATGGCGGTTTCTTTGGATCCGCGAAACTTGTGATGGAGACCCTCGAATCTACAACCAAGAAGGGCTGACATAATCTGACTATGTTGTGTGTCCCTTAGCTTTTCCTTGTGCTTCATTCAGATCAGCTCTTTTTGGGAAGATGATCGTTTCCTGAGGCTCTATGTTGTTTTTTTCAAGTTTTTCTGAGAGAGTACTACTATATCACTGATGTTCTTCAGCTATCTTCATGATGAGTCGCTTGTTGTGCCCGGTGAAACTCGCAATGAATTTAGGCCACACCGGACTTGCTTTCCCTGGGCACTTCTGTCAGGATTCGACGAGCTGCTTCGTACAATTCACTCTTCGAAGAGCAGAACCAAATTATTCACAAGTGGGCTTGAGGACCGAACGAACCGGAAGAGGAGCCTGAAAGTGATCTGACCAAGCTCAGAATTCAAATCTGAGTGCCTACATGCAGGATCCTCCTTTACACATTGAGGCTGCCCTGCCTTCGAAACTGGGACAATTGACAGGTCCAAAGGGTGCAAAAGTTTTCAGACTTTGTACTCACCTGGAACCATTGGCTTTATCGGCTTTAATGTCATTTAGAGGAAAACTGGCAACGACTTCAGTGGCTTCAAAGAAGTAGATGTGCAGGTCGCTGGAAAGAAATTCTCACGACGTAAATTCCCACGAGTCTAGGTTTGCAGAATCCTGCGCACACAAATATTCAGTGAATAAAGCCATGAAACTCATGTCATGATTGATCCTCAAGCGCTTGGCCAGCCATTCCTGGATCAAATAGTGTTGCTAGCATTCAAGTCGAAGATCATTGCAAAAGAAATATCATCATCTCCGTAAATGTCGTGGCTTCGTTTCATTCGAGGCAACTTAAAATATGCAAAAAGTGAAGGAGAGACAGCTCTATCAATCTTGAGCCAGAAAAATGACACACTGACGGACGTTCGCCATGACTGAAAGGAAACCATGCTTACATTGCATGAGCTGAACTTGTATTACTAGTTGGCAAAACTCTGATGTGCTGCCATAAACCTCAAATCCCTACAACCTCCCCTCGCAGTGCACACTGTGGGCTTCACCACTTCCGTTTTTCTTGCCTGCATGTTTCTCGTCGTCCCGGACGGGATCTTCCAGTTGTCCGGAGGACCTGTCACGTCAACGTCCTCGTCAAAGGAGGATCACATTCCGGAAAAGTCACCATGAAAAGTGCTTGGTGCCAATGATGGGAGAATCACATAGCACTATATAATTCGTCTACACTTGAGAAATTCTCAAAAGGAATTGTCAACACCATCGAAATGCCGGCTAATTGCAACCAAGCTCATTCCATGGAATCCTCTGCTAAAGAGATTTGATACTAGGAGTTTCCGGCACACAGAACTTCTACTGATTCCGAGTGGCAAAATTCGCAAAATCAGGCCGTAGACTTCCGAGAAGGCCTCTCCACAATGGTTCGGGTCGAACGAAGAGGAATTCAAACGACCAGAGGCAGTGACATTGCATCTCAATAGGCAGCTATATACATATTTGCAAATGAAGAAAAACCCTCTTTTCCTCATGTCTGTGTTCGGGTTCCTGTTTCTGCATGTCTTGCACCACACATGGACAGGCAAGGCTTGTCTGCAAACAGACACACCTGCATATGGGGATCATGCGACGTTGGCTACAGAAGTCTTGCGACAGTGAAATGATGCGGTGGTGTCTCAAATGGGAGTACCACCAAACCATTCTATATTTCACATACTTAATGAATCGACGATAATTTCCCCAACATGGTTTAAGAAACCGCAGTGTAGAAAAAACATCATTGGAAGCTGCTTCACCTATTGAAACTGGTGGATTTTAGTTTCCACAAGCTGTTTTTGAACAGCGGCTGCCAGCTTCGCATCGGAGCCCTCCTAACATCCCAACATCGTGCCGCCTTGAAGCTGCCTCTAATGGCAGAGCCTTGCAGAAGCGTTCCAACAGTCGGCATGTCGCCATGTCGTGTTCATACATGGTGAACATATATGTGTGTGTGTGTGTTTCTTACATATCTTTGATATATTAAAACATACATATTATATGGAAATATTATGTGTATGTGTTTCTTTTACATACATATAAGTAAAGATATTTGTATTGACGGTGAATTTGAATATTCAGATATGTATATAGATGCTCCAATATCTACAGGTATATCAACATATTTGTATGTACTCATGGTTAAAATGCCTTTACATACAACTCAAAAATATTTGCATCGATCTAAATATGTAGACTTGCTTGTAGTTGTGTGGCCTGTTCAACGACACTGTAAAATGCATCGTTGAACGACTCCTTCCATGTCGCGTTCACCACCACCGCACCTGCGGATGTTGATGTGCTCCTGCACCTCGATCGAAGCTGCAACCCATGCTACAGCACCAGACTCAAAACACTGGAGACAGCAACTTTGACCCCGCGAAGGCCTGTGGACCTGAACCAGATGCCCAACCTGAAGCATTGACAGTTGCACCTTTTTTGGGGGTTCAACGGTTCGACATTTCCTCAGGTGTTGGCATTTTCGAAGTCGTGTGCAACCGTTTCAAAGTGTTGCCTTTTCACTTCCATGTCTGTTTGTTGCTCTTAGAGTCTTGTTTCATGCTACCATAGAGCTGTGGTCTGGTGAAATTTTCTCCAGCGGATCCCTTGGGGGTCTTAGTGTTTCTTACTTCAGGGTGTTTTCGTTCCGCAGAATGCAAGTTTCAAGAATCCCAAGGCGTCACTGCGTTGGAGTTTGGGTCCCAAGAAAGTGTGCACTCTGCTGGGGGAGCCTGGACCGGACTGGCAGATCAAGCCCCAAGAATAAGAAATATTGCGGCATCACATTGCCGGTGTTGACGATATGAAACACTTAAAGCCAATGTCTTTTTCCGCACCACAAAAACTTGTGGCCAGACTTTTGACATGAGTAAAGAATTTCAAACGCAGGTGATCTGGTTTTGCGGTGTGGCAAAGAATCGAAGCTTGACGGCGTGTTTGGAACGCGGCATGCCAGGAGCTATGCGACGACGACCTGTTCTGGTGGTGAACGTGTCGTGGACACCGGTCGTATCCGACCTGGAACTACTGCATTTTCGTGCGCGGCGTCGACCCTGCACCAGCAATCGAACGCGAAGCACATCGTGCAATGTCTGCGTTTCATCAGTGAAATCCTAGATCCAAAAGTTGAAACACTGCTGATCTAAGTTCGATGTCGCATATCCAAGCCTCTTTGAATCATGTCTTGCCTACGTAGTGACTGCTGAATGAATGTTGCATGTTGCATGTGGACGTTTACACAGATCACACCCGAAATGGTTGGGTATCCACTGGTGTTGAATACCTTGACCCTTTTGGCTTGCAGCGTCAATCCCTCATGAAAAAGTTATGAACTACGTGCTTCAGCAGTTTGCTGATTGAATTCCTGTAAGCACATTTGCGTTAAGGGAACAATATTACGACCTGTAACTGACAAATATTTTGACAAGAGACTCAGGTCAAAGATGTTCACAGCTCTTAGTGCAGATGCATCCCGGAAAATACCGGAAATCTGGGAAGTTTCTCACGAGCATGGTTTCACCCGTGAGACTTGGACCCTTTTTTTGCATACCTGGAAAGTTTTCTTAGCTAAGATTCTAAGATTCCATGCCAGTGGTGTTTTCCAGGGTCGATCGACCTCTTGGTTACAGTATTGTGGCTACCATTCTAAGCGGCTGATGAAAGCTGAATGGCAATAACCAACCTTCAATGACCACCAGTGTCGCATGACTTGATGACTTTCCCCCTCCAGTGTCATCTCCAGCATTTCTTAACGAAAAAGGACTACAAAATCAAGCCAGCATTCGATTTTTGCAAATGCAAAAGCCGGGGGAAACCTCACATCTTAGACAAACTCAAACTTTCGCCGTCACCACAGAGACCATTCCCTGCCCCCGAGTTCAAGGACTTGGCAAAGTTCATCACCGGCGCAGAAGATCTGGATGCGCCTTGGGCAAAGCTTCGGCTGCAGAAGAAGTTAGGCACACGAATTCGCAACATTGAAATCCTATCGAAGGTGACATGTTCAGTGCAAGTCAGGTGGTAGCTTTTGGCTGGGTGGCAAAGCTGCAAATTAGCAATGTCTACGGTGGAAATCCTATCTTGATTCCATATATATGTGGACTGTTTCGAAAAAGACTTGGAAATGTTCGCATCATCTTCTCACATCATCTTCTTCTTCATTCATTTCTCTCTGTCTTCAAACTGTCAACTGTTTGACAAAAAGGGCCGCAAGCCCCGGAAAACTGTGATCACACCAGCTGAGTACAAGAAGAAGAAAGTTCATCGGAAATCGAGCAGAATATGTTTCACAAAACAATCAGATGGGACAAAATCAATGAGATACTCGAAAAATATGGACAAAAGATATGGACAAAATCTTTCACCAAAACTCATCTTTCCGGATAAGACTGGCCTCCCAAGACTGCATCTTTGCTAAGGCTGCCCTCTGACGGCGCCAGAATGCTTTCCCATACCATCAGATCTGATTCAAGTCCATTCAGATACCACAACAGTTCCAGGTAAACAGGGGATGCGTAGAGTGCTTAAACGTCAGCTGCTTACGCCATCCCATGCGGCCCAGGAACCAATTTAAGGTAGAGGAGTCAGGCCAACAAGGGCTGAAAAGCTGCCACTTCCGCAGCATCTTTCCTGGGAGGGAATTTTGGATCGAAAGTTCACAGGAACTGCATGTAATGTTCCCTTGCAGCTATGTATGTGCAAGTGAAAAATGACTGGTCAATCCTTCGATGTGAAAGGTATCGTCCTTAGATTGAAGCAGTGAAAGCGCCCTGCAGAACTGTCGAACGGCGAATGCGGCGAATCAGGCGACGTGTCAAACGTGTCCAAACCGCGGTATGCGCCGCGGTAAGCGCACTGCGCTCAACTTCTCGAGAGCTGGGGCAGGAGGGTCTACGAGATGCTTATGACTTTTGGTGTTCAACAAGCAATGTTATATGGCGAGCTGGGTCAAGCAGTTAATCAACCAATTTCATGGGGGATAAGCACCAACAAGTTCATAGGGAAAACAATGATTAATGATAGGGGAACCAGGGGTACCGGGTTTTGATCAACAAGTAATGTTCGATGCAAGATGCTGTATCCGTACATTAACCAACGTAATATGGATTACATACATTTGGATTTCGACAAATATTCATATATAAATGTTTATGCATATTCATGATCTACATGTATACATACAAATATATATATATATATATAGATATACATATATATATATATATGTGAAAACATAAGTTTCAATACATCTACATATTTGTTTTGCCTATGTTTAAGTTGTTTACGCTCATATGACTGTATATAAGCATATGTAAATTAGTCTGCGTGTGTATGTCTGTATCAATATCTGTTCATTTCAAATTAGTTTCGCACTTGCCGCAGTCGTGCATTGCGTCGGTGTCACACCAAGCAGCGCACCTGAAACAAGATGCCAGGAACGGGGCACCAGGAAAGTGGAGAGCTTCCTCAGGGAAAAGCAGCAGAGACAACAAATGTTTTTCTTTTGTCCAAAAAATGAAACTGGTTGTAATCACTGGCTTATTCGTCGATTGTTGAGGGTAAAAAATGTATGCCATTGTTAAGAATGATCATTCTTAGTTTGTCCACGGCCATGTTGTACCCCCAAGTCGCTGTTACGGTTTCCTCATTCAAAGGAAGTTCAGTTACAAAGTGCGAATCTTCCCTGCGGAAATGTTGCTGTCCATCCCTTGGCAACACGTCACACAAGAAATATAAAACACATCAAATTAACCACGCACACGAACCTTTCACGTCAAATACATCAACAACAGTTTCACACATCAAACACATCAAACAATCTATAACACATCAACTCAATGACCTGCAAAATGCATTTTATGTGACAGGCTTGGTATTTGGTGCATTTGCAGGAGGTGTTGGACTGGCTTTATGTGACACGCGTGATCCTTTGAGCATGTTGATGTTGTTTGAAATTCCAAGAATGGAGGATGTCTCGGCTGAAATGCGTTTTTGGTGATTGGATTGGTGACGAGACGACATGTTTTCTCGTGGAAAGCGAACCGCGCATGATCGCGAATGTTGCCTTAAGGGTGGGATGGGTGCAAGAGGGTCTTGCTTTGCTTCCAGTTGGTTCCAGCTTGGCTTGGGCTTGGCTTCGGCTTGTCTTGTATTGTATGATCGCCAAAAATGGACACGAGAATCTGCGACATTGACTTTGTGTGGCTAGCGCGGTACTTGCTGCGTCTGTGGATTTGGCTTCTGCAATGGCAGCGCTGCGCAGGGTGATGTTGCAACAGGTGCTGGATCGGACTTTGAGCGGCAGATTTTGCATTTGGCGCATCTGGAATGTTCTCAGATCGGTCTCCACACAACATTTTCACATCTTGATTTAATGCACTTATTACATTTTTACACATACTTTAATGATATGTTCATTTGTCTACATCCACATTCATCCACTGCGATGGTACTGTGACTCGTTTGATTTTCTATTGCCTCCTGGCATCGGCGCTCCACGAGGAGTCCAAGAGCGCGACACAGTGCGATGTGCACCGCATCGATGGGACGAAGGCGTGTGAACAACTCGCCGTCGCTTTTGTCTTCGGTTGCAGCCATGTTTTGAATGATAAGAAATTAGAAAAAATGATTTTTAAAAAAATGTCTTTTTTCAATCATGCAAAAATATCGCCATGGCTAGAAACATGTTGGTCTACTCCATAATGACATTATCGCGTCAGAAAAGATACCATTAGTGATCCGAAGAGAAACATGTTTCTTAGCTTTTTGTGGCGTTTTTGTTTTTGTTGCGCTGGTGTTTTTGCTGTGCTCGTGTTTTGGTTGCGCTGGTGATTTGGTTGCGCTTCTGTTTTGTTATGCTAGCGATTCTGCTGCGCAGGTGCTTTCGTTGTTCTGGTGATTTTGTGCAAGCGATTTTGTTGTGCTGGTGATTTTGCTACAATGGTGATCTCGGGCTTTTGATTTTGCCACGCTGGTGATTTTGTTGCGTTGAGTTGGGCTGGTGATTCTTGTTGTGCTACAGAAGTATGATTTAGTGCTGGTGTTTTGGGTGTGGTGGTGGTGTTGTTGTGCTGGTGGTTTTGTTGCGCCAGTGTTTTTTTGCGCTGGTGATTTTGTGCCGGCGTTTTGTTGCCTAGTGTTTGAGTTGTGCTGCTGATTTGTTGTGTGCTGCTTGAGGCATAATTGTTCTTACCTCACCTTGGGTGGCGCTGCATTGTAGAGGCGTAATTGTTTTCCAGCTCCAGGCATTTTTTCGCTTGGAAAATGCAATGTTCTGGGTTTTCTTTCCGCACTGGTAGGGGTGCACGGGGTGATGTTGGGGAGCGGAAGGAGCGAAAAAAATTGTGTCGGTTTTGATCATTTGTGCATGTCCCGCAAGTGGGGGGTTCGTTGTTGTGGTGGTTTTGTTGCGCTGGTGATTTTCTTGTCGCGATATTGTGGTGGTGATTCTGCTGTGGTGGTGATCTTGTTATCCTGTTTTCGTTGTGTGGGTGCTGATTTTCTGGTGGTGCTTTTTGCTAGGCTGGTGAATCTGTGGTGGTGTTTTTGTTGTCCTGGTGATTTTCCCGTGGTGATTTTGTAGCGGTAATTTGTCGCGCTGGTGAATTTTGCAGTGGCAATTTTTTTGTGGTGACTTTGTGGTGGTGGTTTCGTCGTGGCGGTTGCGCTGGTGATTTTGTTGCGCTGCGTCCTTTTTCGGCACCAATGTCTTATCTGTAGGCCTTCAGAAGCTTGGAAACTTTCGCCGCCTCCGGGTACTTTAATCGCAAAGTGAACTTGGATGGTGATTGTAGCTCCCACCATGCAACTGGACAGACCCAAATGAAGATATTTTTTGAAGATAAACTCAAGACACTTTCAACACTTGAAAACATCAATCTCAAATTCCATTCCAACACCGTGACGCACTATGACATACACTAAGCCTACTTCTCTCCCAAGAGAACCTGTTCTTTCTTCTGAACACTTCCTCATGTCCACAAAGCAATGCAAATTCTAGTGGATCTTTGATTGCGACACACCTATGACTTGATTGGCCCTAAAAAACTGCTTGCTTTGATCATTTGCATCATCCGTATCACCAAAATGTTGACATTAGCTAGAGATGATGCGCTAGGCTGCGCTTGCAAAGTTTATCTGCTTTCCCGTCCTGGAGACCATCGAGACCAAGTCGAACTCCGACGTCCGCTTGAGACTAACAGCTATGCAGAGTCAAATTGAAAGAGTTACAATGTTATCATATTCCTTTGCAACACATTGTAGACATATAGGAATGTCGACAGCGAGATTAGTCCATAATATTTTCCATGTTTTTAGATTTGTAAATATGGAAGCGCCTCAAACTCCATCAAAAGATCGAAGATATTGTGCCTAAAAAACTACGAAGGCGGTACCATTGCACCAGGTTACATGGATATTGGTTTGTTTTCGCCTTGCAACGCGGCAAGACTCCATCTAGGGACACGTTGCCTTAGGTTGCCTTAAAAAGCTATGCAAAAATTTACGGACAATTACATCTTTGAAAGAGATGTTTGAGAAACTTCCCATCTCTACGGTGGCCAACTGATTCATCGACTGTTGATTGGCAGAGGTCGCCCAAAGCCCCTTAGGTAACCTCTGATGTTGTGAAAACAATTTCCTATCCCTTGAGTCTCGCTTGACTGCCATTTTTTCTCGTCGTCCGCACACAAAGAACTGCAGCTGAACTTTAGTGTCGCTTGAAACCCGAACAGCTTTCAACTTCCAGACATACAGTCCTAGTGGGGGCAACCTTTCCTTATTCTCTGACCATGTATCCAAAGCTCGCGCGAGGTAGCGCAATTGATATGCTTGCGCGCAGCTTGTGAAAAGCTTGCGCGCGCAAGGCGCCATTCAAGTTATTGAGGAATAATGTTCATAGGAAGATTTGAGTACTTTACCACCAGTTTTGAACGATGCTCATCCAATGGTTTTCTCTTGTTCGGATGGACAATGTGAGCTGGCATCAAACTTGAGGGGCCAGGGGTAGGTGACGAAAGCTAGCATTGCAAAACACTTAAGTGAAAAGAAAAACAACGATAAAGCATGCATTCATTTTGTTGAAGAAATCCGCAACATGCAACGACCCTGGCGGGAATTGAGCCGGGGAAAGTCCTGTCCCTGCCAATTACTTGCTAAAGCAAGAGCAACTTCAGCGACGCTGACGCTAAAGCTGACGCTCCGGTTCGAAATCTTCTGACTCTGCTGGCACTCAACACTTCAACACTCAACTCTGCTACGTTGCGCCTGACCCGACGTGCAAATGAAGTCAAGCAATCCATATCTTGGGGGAGGAAACTCCTCGGCTCCAATTAATGGACACGAGAATTTAAATCGGATTCAGCTTTCTGTTGGCTGTTGGCAGGCTCTGCTTACATCCTTTTAATATCTGTACTGGGAACTTGGGCGGAGCAAATGCCAAGCAACAAAGAGTTTCTCTATTCTTTTTGTCGACTTGCGACTTGTCATCGTGTCACATTCTTGTCTGTGGAGTTGGTGGAATACACTTTGCTTCAGTATGTGGATGCAGTCCATCTTTATGATTGCAACCTCGCCTTGGGCCTTGCAATTCTTGCTCGTCAAGGCAAGGAACATGAGAAGCTTTTGTGGGGTCCAACACCTACTTGCAAGCATTGCATTCAATTGACTGTGCGACTTGTGTCATAGGCATTTGGGACTCCTGGCCGAAAACGCTCACAGCCGGTTGCAAAAGAACTGCCACATCTTCTCCTGTCATGCACTTTTGTGTCAACCAGGCTGATGTGTCTGCAGCTGCCAGCGCAGTGGGAGTGCTTGAAGTCCACAAATCGAGGGATGCATGGTAAACAGTATTGACACCACACTTGTCTATAGTCGGTGGTGTCTGTCCCATCCACACAACCACCCATGAAGCGACACTTTTACCCATTTGATTGAATGTTCTCCAGCTTCTGCCTTGTACGGGAACCAGTTGGAAACCTGTAGCTTTCACAAAGGTGCGGCACTTTGCGCACTTTGGATGTGATTGCTAGTTATGACAAATTCTAGCTAGGGAGCAACATATTCACCACTTCTGTGCAGGGTGTATCATCCTCGGGCTGCACACTTGAGCACTTGGACCGGCATGCACACTGCACTCTGCTCCCATGCCTAGAATTCTTCACCCTCATCAGAAAGTTTTGAGATGGGGAATTGACCACTGAGATCTAATAAGGTTGCATGCTGCTACCGACCGGCTTTCAACATTCTTCAAGCAATAGTGCATGGAAAACAATGTGTACTACAGCTATCCATAGCTGGTTGTGTCTGCTTCATCCTCAGAAGCAGCTGTGAAGCGACACTTTTGCCTGTTTGACTGAATGGCCTCCAGCCTTTACCTCCTATGGGAACCAGTTGAAAATTCGCAAATTTCACTAAGCTGCAGCACTTTGTGCACTTTGGATACCATTCCCAGTCACAACAAATTGGAACAAGGGAGCAACATATTCACCACGTCTGTGCACTGTCTACTTCACAAAAGATTTAGATGGTCAGTAGTCGTTTCAAATCTGCGCATCCTGCAGGAGAGACATCTATCTTGTTCAGGCACTATACTGTTGGCGGTTGCAGTCCATTTTTTTAAACTGCAACCTCACCTCACAATTTTTGCTGGTCAAGGTATGGAACATGAGAAGCTTTTGTGGGGTCCAACACCTACTTGCAAGCATCGTATTCAATTGACTGTGCGACTTCTGTATATGCATTTGGGACGCCTGGCCGAAAATGCTCACAGCCAGTTGCAAAAGAACTGCCACATCTTCTCCTGTCATGCTGATGTCAACCAGAGGGATTTTTCTGCAGCTGCCAATGTGGTGGGAGTGCTTGAAGTCCACAAATCGAGGGATGCATGGTAAACAGTATACACTACAATTGTCTGTTGGATGTTGGCAGTTTCTGCTTACATCCTTTTAATATCTGTACTGACAACTTGGACAGAGCAAATGCCAAGAAAAAAAGTGTTTCTCTATTGCTCATGTCGACTTGCGATTTTTCATCTTCCAACATTTTGTCTGTGGAGTTGGTGGGCTAGACTTTGCTTCAGTATGTGGACATGTAGACATGCAGCACACGACTTACAGACTTTACTCTTGGGCTGTGCAGTCCATTTTAAGACTGCAACCTCGCCTCACAATTCTTGCTGGTCAAGGCAAGGAACATGAGAAGTTTTTGTGGGGTCCAACAACTACTTGCAAGCTTTTACCTCCTAGGGGAACCAGTTGGAAATTCGCAAGTTTCACCAAGTTGCAGGACTTTGTGCACTTTGGATGCGATTGCTAGTCACAACCAATTCGAGCAAGGGAGCAACATATTCACCACGTCTGTGCACTGTCTACTTCACAGCAGATTTTGATGGTCAGTGGTTTCAAATATTAAGCTGCTACCAAGGTTGCATGCTGCCACTGGCTGGCGTTCAACATGCTCCAAGCAACACTGCTGTGCTGCCAAACTTTCTTTTAGCACAAAGGGCTCAACTTGCACAGGGCTTCACCCAACTTGGGCACTCACCAAAAGAAAGCACTGGAATTCCTGCGTAGCACGCAACTACATCTCCAAGAGCGAGAGTGTTTGCGCATACCAAAATTCTTCACCCATCTCTCTTCAGAAGGCTTTGAGAGAGGGATTTGCAGATTGCACAGAGCAAGTCCTAAAGGCTGAGGCTTGCACTACAGCTTTTGGCCCAACCACGCCACGGGGTCGAGACAATCGAACCACCCAACGGGGTTGATTTTGAACCCGAAACGGCTTTCCGCCCAGGGACGTTTGGATCACCACTTGGAAAGTGATGTCAACATAGCGGCTGTGCCAATTGTGCCAACCTCTCCAACAAGATAAGACTTTTGCCTGTGCTGGTCACAGTGTTCAAGTCTACGCCCAATCGTAGTCATAGGTGGACAAGTCTCTCAAGGCGCACTTTCTATCCATGAGTGGCTGCCAGGAGTTGCATCTGAAACGGAGAGAGCCGTCTGGTGGTCACCTTGCGGACACACTGATGCGAGCTGGGCCGAGCTCAAAGTTGAACACTTGGCAAAGTGAAGATCGCTTTCTGATCATTTTGTTTCAGTCTTCTCAGAGTCTCCTTGGCTTGTACAGGTTCAGTTGGTTCAGTTTCAGATACTTAAATTTGCTACTACTAGAAAACAATAAGGAATTCCCATGACTTCTTCCTCTTAAGCTGCAAACAATGAAACCTGAACTGTTTTCTGAACGATTTGAAGCCGTGGATGTCACCTAAGACGCCCAAGACCAGCGCTCTGCCAAAGCATGATGTCAGAGCAACGAAGTTTCTTTGCCAACTTTGCATCTTGCTGAAAACGTGGATTTCTCTGAACTCTCTTCACTTTCGAAGCAATTTCTTTCATGTCTGCAAAGCCTCGCCTTGTCAGTTGGATGCGACGGGCTTGATCACCGCTTGACTTGGAATTGATGCTCATCTACATAAACCACGGAATGACATCTGATTGTACTCCTCGTTTTTGGGAGATGATGGAGATACACGTCGCTCTTGCCACATGTGTTTCAAAGTGGGTCATCCGAGAGTCTGGGATGATAATAAGCAGCCGACACCCGTTCTTGTTTTTGCTCTACTTCTGTCTGCAGGGTTGCTTCTCAACAGCAAACTGTACTTTTCTCATGCCTGCTCCACTTGGACCTTATTTCCACGCAGCGGGCAGTGCAAAATCGCATCAAATTGTTTTTTTGTTAGGAGCTAAATGTGGCTTTGGCTGCGCAAGCTTCATATTCACCGGAGCAAACCCTTCTTCAGGCCATGTGCAGGCCTCAACTGCCTCCAGAGATTTGAACTGAAGGCTTGATAATGCAGCCCCTACGCCGGCTCATAAAAATAAGTTCAAACGTCTATCGAAGTCACAAAAAGCCAAACAAACTTGGCCGCGAACTTAGCACTTCCTTGAGCCAGCAGCTCATGCTTCCGAACATGCTTCCAGCTACTTTTTGACAGTGGGATGAGCTGGGGATTTGGGAGCTTGGAGAGAAACTGAGCAAATGGCATTTGAGATTTACTGAGACAAGACTTGACACTTTGATTTTACATTGCGACAAGCTGGTACGGAAAGTTTGGAAAGATTGCCCCGTTTTAGCTTCCTCATGCAGATGTAGTTAAATCTCTGCTCCGTCTAAGCTTGATTACCCCAAGGCACGACTGACAAAGTGACCACGGTTGCTATGGCTGTGATATGCTGCGATTGTAGAAACATTTACATTCTCATCAGTTTACACTACACCCAAAAGGGTCTGTCATACCCAGAATGTCCTTCTGTGCTTGAGTGCGTGTCATACAATCTGCTGCATAGCTCAGGAGTTTCTGTCTTGCTGACTTTTTACACGTTTCAGAATCTTTCTGGAATAGCAGCAGAAAAGTTGAAGGTTCCAATCTGTTTCTTCTGAATTCTGAAACCTCCTTCAACAGGCACGACAGGAGACGACAGGAGACGACAGGAGACGACAGGAGATGACAGGAGACGACAGGAGATGACTGGAGACGACAGGAGACGAGAGGCGATGGATTGCTTGACCTACTCACAGCCTGGTCAGATCCGGTCACTGGTCAGCACCCTGTTGAACTTGTGCTTTCTCAGTTTTGGTCGGCACTTGGAACTGATTTTGACAGCTACACTCGCCCGTGGTTTCACCATTTCACAATTCAGCTCCAATCGTCTCGTCTGCTCGAAGCCAGTCTGAGCCTTAAGAGCCTTCCAAATGGCAAAGAATTCACACAGAATCTTTCACTCCTTCGGGCCGTCCACCAAACTTTCGCAGTACCATCTTCATCACTTTAAAGAGCTTGAAGTTGTCAAATACGTTGTCCATTGTCCCCGCAGCTCTGGTTCTCATGACGCAAATGCAGCTTAATCCATGCATCTGATCACCGAACCTTGTCACCTAGTTGTCACCCCTCGCTGGAAAGGCGGCTGGCCATCGCAGGTTGCCAGCCAAGTGGCATAGCCTGCTTAGCGGCAACTCGAATTTGGAGAGTCTTTAAGAGCTTTAACTGATCTAGTAAGCCTCTGTTTCAAGGCAGGGAGTGCCTTAGCAAAATGGTGTGCCACAAGTAGAAAATCCATGCGTCAAAGGCTTTGGACATTTGAGGACACTTGAAATCAGATCTGATTCAGCAAGTAATCGCTGTCACCGATGCTTCGATCTTCAACTCAAGCACATTACCTTGGAGAGCGCTTCAGCAACAGCAATGAAGCAGCAAGCCGAGCTCTTTGCGCTTGCTCTGCTGTCAGGTCCGCGATGTGAGCTTGGCTCATTCTCCTTTCCTTAATGTTCCTTCTGGGTGCATCAAAATGCTGGACGTGCGCTCAATTTTGTTCTCTGCAAAACATCTGCTCACATGGTTCAAGGCAGGGCAAATCCATCATGGACAAGGCAACATGGACAACACGATAACTTGGACAACGGTAAGGACTTTGCAACAACAGCGGAGCCCGTGCTGCGCTCGCCGCAGAAGTTTAAACTCGGAGGACAAGGCTAAGCACAGGTGAAACTCATGGACACTATGCGTACTTTGTGATTGCAAGACTCTACATTTGGATTCATTCAAGGTGATTCTGCAAATTGTGCCAAGCTCTACAGCTGCAAAGGATTGTGTCAATATCAGCTTTGGTCATCAACACTGCAGGCGTCAAGGAAATAGTCCAAGTTCATGGAGTATTCATTGAGTCCATCGCATGCGAGTGCTGAACAAACAAACTCGAAAGCTTCGGCAGCCTCAGCAGCTCATGAAGCTAAGCTCTTAGGCCGACCTTCAGACGAACTTCTTCAAGGCAAACTGGCTGCCGCAAAGGCTGCCGGCTTTGATCAATGAACTTGAGCAGTATCCCATCAATGGGGCTCTGGCGCCAATCAAACAGCTCACAACATCTATCATGGCTCGGTGAACCAAACGCGGCGAGCCGTCTGTCGCACATGTGTCTCTTGCACCAAGGCAATTTTGATATGCAAACCTGAAAAAACGTTCACACAACATCTTCGAAAGCTCCTGAGTAAATACGTTAACGCCGCTAGCCCTTGGCTTGCAGACTCAAGGCCAGGCTTTGAAGGTTGTGGCTTAGCGAAAACTCTTGACGAGCCATGGGCAATGCCGTGCTTGGTGAGGCCTCACTTGGCTTAGCTGCAACCCGACACCGGGAGCCTTTCTATTGGCCGAGTCAGTGTATCCTGTGAAATCCAGCTGCGAAGACACAAACAACCAGCCATAGTTTCATTGGACCGACCACAGGGGATAGTTGGGAACCTCCAGCCAGTCACAAAGCTAGCTGTTTGATGCTCAAGATGGCTGCCAGTGGGTCCTGCTTTCCGCAATGGTCACATCATTTTTCTTTCACGGCCTGAGATCTATGAGGATACCTGACCTTTTGCTGAGACTTTCGCACCTATATCGCAACCTCACCCTTTAGAGGATGCAGGCCAGACTGATTTGTGCACATCTGTGATATCTAAGCTGTACTTTCAAGATTTGCTTTTGGATGCTCATGTTCAGATCTATGGCAAATCATCAGCACTGAGCTTTCAAAACAGTTTCTGACACTAAGGAGATGCCCAGAGATTTGCGTAAGCGCGAAGAAGCAAAATTGCATCTCTAATATATCAGAGTATCGGTATCACTATTCATGATGCTAAGTGTTGCACGAATCTATCGGGGATCCAAATCAACACACATCATGGACATGGCCTAGGCTGGCTTTCAGGTGTCGATGGCTACACACTCAATGGGACAATTGCTTACCCAACCTGAGGAACAAAGGCGGCATCAATGCGGCATCAAGCACTTCCACAGCAAATAGAAGTCAAGTTGGTTGGTGCAGTAAAATGCTGCCGCATGCGATAGGCAAACATGATCCTTTCCCAACAAGTCCCGTAATTGTCTTCGACTGATGGATTTCAGGCGTTTGTCTTCGACTGATTGCTTCCACACATAAGAGAAGAAGGTATTCTAAGCTGGACATTCGCAATACCAAACTGTATGGTGTCTGAATCTTCAAATGGAAGAAAACGCTGCCATGGCAACATGATTCAAAGATTGTCCGGCCGTTGGCGAGGACGCTGCGTTGAGACAGAGAAGCTGCTTTCAATCCTCACCCCAGAAATTACTGTAGTGGCTGTTGGAATCGAACGACCCTTGATTGGCTCAAATGACCTATTTCAAATCATCAAGACTGAGCCCGTCATCCTCATACTCTGCTTCCAACTGTTTTGGCGTTCAGCATCTGAAAAGGCCAGAGTCACACGCGATACACGCAACGAAGTGGACCGACCAACAATGAGTTTCCGGCACAATCAGTGGCGTTTCAAATATTGTGTCACGGCCTTCTACCTGCTGCAGGCTTTCGCACCACTTCTCAGGAAACTCTCGCTGTGAGCACTGTGTTTCCATCGAAAGCGGGTTTGAATTCAACCGCCCTGACTAACAAGAACAGCTCCAAAATGCTCGAGCGATATAGTCTTGAAATCCAATACAGTGCAGTGAAATGCAGCCGCTTGCAATAGGTGAATTGGATCGTTTTGAAAAGCATCCCGCGTTTTGTCTTGGACTGATCGCTTTCTGGCATGCGAGAAAGATAAGAGAAGTGGCTATGGTGTCTGAACCTTCAATCAAGAGAAAACACAGTCATAGCGACACGATTCAGAGATTGCCCGGAAGTTTGTTTCCAGGTTGCACTGTTCCCGCCTTGCCATTCGAGGATTTTGAGTTGAGACAGAGAAGCTGCTTTCAATCCTCACCCCAGAAATTACTGTAGTGGCTGTTGAAATCGGATGACCCTTGATTGGCTCAAATGACCTATTTCAAATCATCAAGACTGAGCCTGTCATCCTCATACTCTGCTTCCAACTGTTTTGGCGTTCAGCATCTGAAAAGGCCAGAGTCACACGCGATACACGCAACGAAGTGGACCGACCAACAATGAGTTTCCGGCACAATCAGTGGCATTTCAAATATTGTGTCACGGCCTTCTACCTGCTGCAGGCTTTCGCACTACGTTATTCAGTTTCCAAATCCAGGAGATTCTCTGTTGCAAATGTTGACCTTATATGCTCTCTGATCTGCTAGACAAGTGTGATTACCCAGTGGAGCCCTTAAAGTAAGCTCAACCCTGGTACTGATCACTGCAAAGACAAGATGCTGAGCTAAGACTGCTCTGCAGTCATGGCAACCTTTGGTCATCAATTTTTCTGGCACACAAAGTCTTCCAGGATAGCTGGTGATTCAATGATATTCAACATGTCAACATGTGAAGTCAGCTTCCCCAAACCAAGATGTTATTTGCAATGTTGTGGAGAGAGCATTTGGAACTGCCTCATAATTTACTTGGTTTTGAACACTTCTGCTCTGGCCTACGTTACTGACAAAACTGTGACAGTTGAGCTGCGCTCAAAAGGTCTTTCATCTTGCAAGGCGATAACTTAACACTTGCGCAACCACTTACGCTTGGCTTACGCCACCACAGTTTTAGCTCACGCGGGGGTCATGGGCTTAACTCAGCTTACCAAAGGCTTACGCCACGATCTTTTTTCACCCCACCACAGCATTAGCTTACGCACAGCAGCTCTTGCCAGCGAATTGCGAAGCACAAGTTGTCTCAAGCATTATGTCCCAAACAAGCTGGCCCCGAAGTGGTAAACAGTAAGCTTGCTCACGGTCTGCCAGTTCTGACATGACCGTTTGTTTTCCTTGACAGCTTAGTTTTGAAGAGGAATCTTGTAGATCTCGAAGTTTATTGACAAAGGCTCTCCGAAGTAAGGGCACACAACAGCAGGGGCAGCTTACACACGGCTTACGCCCAGCTTACGCGCAGCTTACGCGCATTCTGAAGATGAACTTGTCTGAAAAATATCTGGGGTGAAAACATGGGCTTATGCCAGCCTTACGAGACTGGAATCCTAGAAAAGGCCCTACGCCGACTTACACGGGCTGCGTTTCGGCTTACTCCAGTTGTTGTTGCTGCCGGCTCCTTACTAAACATGAATAGCATGGTTTTGAGCGTGGCTCAGTTGCTCTGGATGGGAATCGGTGAACTCGAACACAAAGGCGGAGAAAGTGAAACTGTTTCATTTCGCGGTGCAGCCGCTTAACTTGTCTCGAATCCTCAGTTCACTGGGCTGGAATCCAAATTTTGAAATCCTACGCCTGCATATTTTTTGTGTTCGAATCTTGTGTCCGGACACTCCAAAAACAACTGGAAAATGGACGTCAGTGGTTGCACGATGGCAAATCATCGCATTTGGGTTCGTTCTCCATCCTCCGTGCCTCTCAGCTATCAGCGGTGGCAAAGCACCCCAGCACCTCCTTGCCAGCATTTTTCGAAGCATTGAATGAGTAGTGAAGAATGGTCAGACTGAGATTCAGCAAACTGCATGGTTCTTCTAAAACTCGATTCAACATATCCGCCGACCCCGCCAGGGCAAGGGGAAGCACGCAAGGGAATTGGAGGCCTCCAATCGCAAGAACAGCAACAATTTTGAGAAGAGACCTTCAAGCACCACAACAACAACAACAACAACAACAACAACAACAACAACAACAACAACAACAACAACTTGTGCAACATCTCTGTGGAAGATTGCCATACGATCCATAAGACTTTTGTTCGGAGAAATTGTGTACAACCTTACTCGGAATGTTGGCAAGAGATTTTTGTGACCGGAAGAACTGAAGGCAAAGAGGATTGTAACAAGAATCTACCGTCGCACGGGAGATCCTCTTCGAGTGCATCATCTCTTTGCAAGATCTCTTGACGAACTCTGTTTATCGAGGATCTGTGCAAGATCTCTGCAAGTGATTCCGGTTCCTGAGCTTGTAAAAAACATTCGTGTCACGTTTCAACTGCAGGCAGCAGAGAGCAAACCAGGACAAACCAGGAAGCCAACGTGGAATGCCAACAGCTCAATTCCAGACAGAATGTCAAAATATATCAACCAAATGTCATCCACAAATCAATCAGCCAACCAATGAATCAAATCCATAATTCAACCGATCAATCAACCAATCAAATCAAATCACAGCAGAATTCAGAACAAACTCAAAACCAAATCGGACCACGTCAAATCAAATGCAAATCAAACCAAGTCAAGCCAGATCTAAACCTGAGGCTCAAGAGAAGAGATAGAAAGCTAGCACTGGGAGGCTGCATGTGGCACTATATGTGGATGGCGATTACCATGATGAAAAATAATAGTAATAGTAATGACGACAACGACAACTAGTCAAAATAGATCAATTCAGGCAGATAAAATATTATAGATAAAATAAAACAAACATCAATCAGATAGATGCCAACAAAATTCACACACACACACACATACTCACATACAAGATGGGGCCCACGAACCGCCACGAACCCAAATACTGGCACATAAGTTCGTGACTCCATATTTCGCACTCTTCGAGAGGTACTCTTGATGTGACACTCTTTGCAAGAAGCTCTTAACACGACACTCTTGGAGTGACACCCTTGGGGTGAAACTCTTGGGGGCACACTCTTGGAGTGGCACTCTTAGTGAGACGCTCTTGGAGTGGCACTCTTAGTGAGACGCTCTTAGTGAGACAATCTTGAAGCGGCTCTCTTGCTGAGACTCTCGTAGTAAGGTATATACTCTCGGCAAGACACTTAGAGTGACACTTTTGGAAAAACAAACTCTTAGTAAGTTACTCTTGGTAAGGCAGTCTCGGAGTGACACTCTCGGTAAGACACTCTGCTGTGACACTCGCGCTAAGTTACTCCTGGTAAAACACTCTTGGTAACACACTCTTGACAAAATACTCTTGGTAAGACATTTTTCGTGACTTGCTCTTGGTAAGAGACTTGGGGGTGACATTCTTGGTAAGATACTCTTGGGATGACACACTTAAATGAAATAGATCAGACAGATGTAATCATATAAATCATATTGATTAGATAGTTCAGATGTATTGGATAGATGAGATAGATAAGCTAGATGGGATGTATGCGATAGATGCATGCGATAGATGCATGCGATAGATGCATGCGATAGATGCATGCGATAGATGCAGCAGGTCAAGTCGAAAAGACAGATAAGATAGGAAGGCTCGATTGGATAAAGACGGTAGATGCCATCAATTACGCCGGCATGGGTCCCGGATAGCAATTGAATGTACTGTCGCTATGTCTTCCTAAACCATCACGATACAATAATCAGGACAATATTAATCTCTTCTCCCAAGATACTATTCACGATTAACAATCATAATAATAGCAGCGTGCTTCCAACCCAAAATTCAGCGCTGAGATCCAGGGCCCGAAAACATTGTTAGTAGCAGCGGCGAGAAAATAGAAAAGCAATAGTACAATGAGGAAACACTAGTTATCGCTCTTCAAAGATCATTCTAGAGCACTTCCGACCAACAATTCGAATTCGGGGACCGGAAAGCCTTGTTATCAGCAGAGTCGAGAAAATCCGAACAATAATGATCACTTCCCCAGGGATACTATATACTATCAATCATAGTAGCGCACGTCCAAGGCCCAATGAGTTCGAAAGCTTTGTTAGTAGCGGCAGCGAGAATCTGGTAATAATACGCAACAGCAGCAGCACCCTCCGCCAAATGGGCACACCGATCCCCGAAAGCAGCGGCACCCTTCCGAAACATGTTGGCGGCACCCACCCGAAACATTTCGACGCCTGTCTGGCAACAGCAGCAGCACAAAGCCGACATGTTGACACCTATCCAGCAACAGCAACGGCGCCCAAAACAGCAGCGGCACCCACCTAATTATGTTGAGGTCCCTTCCTCCTATTCTTGAAGTAAGAACCTCAATAGCTTTGCTATCTGGAGACAAACATAGATAGACAAATATATTGATCGATATGTTAATAAATCGATCATAAGAATAATTAGGTTGAAGATCGATTTTATAGATTAGATTTGTATAGATTTGTTTTGATTCAATTACTTTGGAGTAGGTTTGGACAGATTAGATATAATAGATTAGATTAGGTTGTGTTAAGCTGGATCGTCAAGCGCAACAACGATCAACCTATACCTGAACAAGATATGTGGTAAATCCGGACTGTTCAGAAAAATTGCGACCATGATGGACCATGTAGGACTACCAATATCCAAACTTCTGAAAGAAACCAAATGAATGAAACTCAGATCCATCACCAGTCCTTTCGTCATGAGGCATACTGGCCAGGCGAAGAAATCAATGCTGCACCATCCAGTAGAATCATTCTTGGTCATTCACCGTCTCCATCTGTGCTTGGATCATCCAGGGAACTTGAAGATCCACAGCTCGTCACATTATGCAACGTTGGCTCTGGGATGCTCGACTATCAGTTTCAGCGTGAGCCTCGAAGGCCTACTGGCGGCCTCCCATCCTCGCGAAATACCAACAGTTTCGGACAGGCTCCAATTTTCTGTGGAAATGTGGATTGATTTGCCATTTTCTATTTGGAAAGAAAGAGGTCTCCCTTCTCCCATGGCAAGCGTGGCACTGATTCCCTTTGACAACTAGGACCTCACTAGGACCTCAGGATTTGGATTTCCATTTGCTTGGAGTTTCTTCTAGCTGTGGGAACTCATATGCAGCTGCAGCACATGTGGCAAGGCATGGCCTGCAGCATGGCGTGCTGCATATCAAGCAAAGGCCGAACCTCCTTGCCAGGCCTAGCCGGGGCAAGGCAACTGCCAGTGAGGCAGCGAGCCAACCAAGTCAGGCAGCCACCTGCTAAGCGCAGGACTGCCACGAAGTGGGCGGGTGCGAGCTGAACAGCGCAGAGTTCAGCTCAGAACTTGGTGTCGAAAATCTACAGCTTAGTAGTTCTTCACATGGTGGCGAAAATCTACCATTTATGAAGTTTCTAGTTCTTCACTTCCCAAAGTTTTCACAGTTGGGCTTCTTTTGCGGCAAATCATGCGAAATCACCAGGATCATTGAGGCAAAGCCGACACGTTAGCGCGGGAATCTGAAAGAAAAACGCCCTGCCGCCAAATGCAATCAACCTATACCTGAATAAGATATGTGATAAATCCGGACTTTTCAGAAAACAGTAGGACCAAGCGACACTTGACCGGTCCAAAGGGTGCAAAAGTTTTCAGACTTTGTATTCACTTGGAATCATTGGCTTTATCGGCTTTATCATCATTTAGAGGAAAACTGGCGACGACTTCAGTGGCTTCAAAGAAGTAGATGTGCAGGTCGCTGGAAAGAAATACTCACGACGTCAAGTCCGGTGAGTCTAAGCTTGCAGAATCTAGCCCACACAAATATCCAGTAAAGAAAGCCATGAAACTCATGTCATGATTGATCCTTAAGCGCTTGGCCAGCCATTCCTGGATCAAATAGTGTTGCTAGCATTCAGGTCGAAGATCATTGCAAAAGAAATATCATCATCTCCGTACATGTCGTGGTTTCGTTTCATCCGAGGCAACTAAAAATACGCAAAAGTGAAGGAGGGGACAGCTCTATCAATCTTGAGCCAGAAAAATGACACGCTGACGGACGTTTGCCATGACTGAAAGGAAACCATGTTTACATTGCATGGACTGAACTAGTATTACTAGTTAGCAAAACTCTGATGTGCTGCCATAAACGTCAAATCCATACAACCTCCCCTTGCAACGCGCACTGTGGGATTCAACCGTTCCGTTTTTCTACCTGCATGTTTCTCGACGTACCGGACCGGATCTTCCAGTTGTCCGGAGGATCTGTCACTTCATCGTCGTCAAAGTCACGATGAATTCCGCGTGGTGCAGATCATGGGATAGTCACATAGCACTATTCAATTCCTCTACCCTTGAGAAATACTCAAAGCAATTGGCAGTGGGTCAAAACCCCGTACCCCTGGTTCCCCATCATTAACCATTGTTTTCCCTTATTATTGTTGGTAAATCCTCCATTAGTTGGTTGGTTAATATTGACCCATAGCCAATTGTCAGCACAATCAAAATGCGGGCACCGAGCTGACTCCATGCAAGGCTTTGCTGGACGCCACGGTGTGCGGTCCAACTTCTCGAGAAAAGGACAGGAGCAAATGCCAGCCTTAAGATCGACGAGATGTTTAGGTGTAAAAGCGGACTCTGTGTTCAAAAAGCCACGTTTATGTGAATATGTATGATTATGTATGTATACATTGATCTGTGTAATATGTATGATTACATGTATATCTAGTTTCATACGGGTATATCTTAATATATATATATATATATATAGTACATGTCTTTCGTGCAATACTTGTTGGTCTCAATTTAGCTCCGCAGCTACGCAAGTGCTTTGCTTCGGTGCTGTCACACTCAGCTGCGCACTTGAAACAAGATGCCAGGAACTGGGCACCAGGAAGGTGGGGATCTGCCTCAGGGAGATGGAAAAACCAGCTGAAACAACAAGCCTTGCTTGGTCCAAGATTCATAAGGGTCAATAATGCATAGAATTCTTAATGAATGATGGTTATAACCAGTGGCTGATTAGTCAGTGGTTGGTAATGGGTCATAATGTATCTAATTGTTGATCATGATCATTACTAGTTTGTCCAAGGCCATAGTGTACCCCCAAGTGACTGTTGTGGCTTCCCTATTCAGAATGGCGGACTGAACTTTGATGGTGATTGTAGGTACCACCATGCAACTGGACAGACCCACATCAAGATAAGTTTTGAAGATAAACTCAAGACTTTCAACACTTGAAAACATCAATCTCAAGTTCCATTCCAGGACCGGGACACACTATGACATACACTTAGTCTACTTCTCTCCCAAGAGAATCTGTTCTTTCCACGTCTGAATACTTCCTCATGTCCATAAAGCAAGGGCAAGACAAATTAAAGTGGATCTTTGAACGCGACCTATCTATGACTTGATTGGCCCTAAAAAGCTGCTTGTTTTGATCCTTTGCATCATCCGTATCACGAAAGGTTTGACATTAGCTGGAGATGATGCGCTAGGCTGCGCTTGCGAAGTGTATCTGCTTCCCCGTCCTGGAGACCATCGAGACCAGGTCGAACTCCGACGTCCGCTTGAGACTAACGGCTATGCAGAGTCAAATTGAAAGAGTTGCAATTTTAGCATATTCCTTTGCAACACATTGCAGACACATCAATGTCTACAGTGAGATGAGTCCATAATATTTCCAAGTTTTTAGATTTGTAAATACGGAAGCGCCTCTAACTCCATCAAAAGATCGAGGATATTATGCCTGAATAACCACGAAGGCGGTACCATTGCACCAGGTTACATGGATATTGATATTGGTTTGTTTTCGCCTTGCAACGCGGCAAGACTCCATCTAGGGACATGTTGCCTTAGGTTGCCTCCTTAAAAAGCTATGCAAAGATTATTGACACTTGAATCTTTTCATCAACAGTGGCCAACTGATTCATCGACTGTTGATTGGCAGAGGTCGCCCAAATCCCTTTAGGTAACCTCTGATATTGCGAAAACAATTTCCTATCCCTTGAGTCCCGCTTGACCGTCATTTTTTCCCGTCGTCCGCACACAAAGAACTGCTGCTGACATGCAGTGTCGCTTGAAACCCGAACAGCTTTCAAGTTCCAGGCATACAGTCCTAGTGCTGGCAACCTTTCCTTATTCTCTGACCATGTATCCAAAGCTCGCGCGAGGTAGCGCAATTGATATGCTTGCGCGCAGCTTGTGAAAAGCTTGCGCGCGCAAGGCGCCATTCAAGTTATTGAGGAAAAATGTTCATAGGAAGATTTGAGTACTTTACCACCAGCTTTGAACGATGCTCATCCAATGGTTTTCTCTTGTTCGGATGGACAGTGTGAGCTGGCATCAAAAATCTTCTGAATACTCTGCTGGCACTCAACACTTCAAAACTCAACTCTGCTGCTACATTGCGCCAGCTGACCCGACGTGCAAATGCCCATGCCAGATCTTGCCGTCCTGCCATCCTGCCATTCAAGTCAGCTCAGCTGAGCATTCAAGTCAGCTCAGCTGAGCTGTTGATAGCTGCATACGGCTGGATGTGCATCTCTAGTAGTGAGATCAACGTTCTGAGTGCCAAAGATTCTCGAAGTGTGTTGCTTGAAGCTGAGGGCGGTTATGTTAGAGAGCTTCCGTGCTGTAGCCCAGCAGAGATGCCGCCATCCAATGAACCTCCCTTCACCACAACACTTTGAGCAATCTGCAAATCAGAACCACAAATATCGATTGACGAATGTCCTGTCAACAACATGAATGAAAACCCATTATCTAACTCAAGGAAGTCCAATGTTGATATTTTCTCGAAACAGGTTTTCTCTTGTTGGTGTGGACAATGTGAGCTTTGCTGGGTATCGAGAACCTTGCCAATACTCCGCTGGCTCTCAAAGGGCAGGGCAAATACACTTCGACAATTTGTAACAATGAGATGAACGTGAGGCTCCCTTCACCGGAAGACTCTCACCAGGTATCTGCAAATCAGAACAATTACACCCGGAGATTCATCTGGTCAAACAAGACTTGCGGGCTTCTCAAAAAGATCTGAAGTTTTGCTCCGCGCTCAAAGTCAATCGATCTCATACATGCAACCCTGCATCCCTGGTTTTGCAGTTTCCCTTGAAGATAGAATGTTGGGATGGTGACTGTAAGTTGGACAGTCATGAATTACTGAGGCCCCATAGGCTGTGCCACTTCCTATGCAACGAATCTTGCAAGCGTCACTTTGAACTTTCATGGAATGCCAGCGGGCCCTTCAGTGCTGCTTGATTGCCATTTTTTCCCTTCGTCCGCACACCAAGAACTGCTGCTGACATGCAATGCCGTTTGAAACCCGAACAGCTGTCCAGTTCCAGGCATGCGGTTTCACACTAGTCTTTTGGCGGTACGGTGCTCAAATCTCACATGCAAACGATGAATAGAAGCTGAGTTCCCAAGGCACCACTAGTTCCGAGAATAAAATGCAGGAGTCGATGGTTTTCTCTTGTTCCGGTCGACGATGCAAGCTTTGCTTTGTATCGAGAACCTTCCCAATAATCTGCTGACACTCAACAGGACACGGCAAAAACACTTCACCAAAGATATAGTGTGATGAGGGATCAACGTGCTGAGCACCCAAGATTCTGGAAGTGTGTTGCTTGAAGCTGAGGGCGGTCATGTTGGAGAACGTCCTTGCCGAGACGCCATCCGATGAACCTCCCTTCACCACTAGAGTTTGACCCATCTGCAAATCAGACCCATCGATTGACAAATGTCCTGTCAGCAACATGACTGACAACCAATTATCTAACTGAAGGAAGTCCAATGTTGATTTTTTCACGAAACACTCATATTTCTTGGCAGTTGTTTGACACCCTTGCCGTGGCATGTGGCTTGCGTCCAGCTCAAAGCATTGCTGCAGGCTGCCAGTTGTCCCAAACACTTGAGATTTGTGAAGAGTAATCCTTGATTTTGCTACCGACTTATGGCCACTCCTGTGCTTGCACTTTCAGGTGGTCTTAATTGTCTCGTGTGGTTGCTGGGCTTTGCTCAAGTGTACCAACTGCAGAAAAAAATCAACCTTTTCAACTAGCCTGAATCAAGGACAGAAGGAAACACCAAAGGCGCTTGGTTTCGATTGGAAAGGGCACGACAAACCTGTGCTGGAGAAGCGGGACCTCTCTGCGAGGCGTGGAACAAGATGCATTTGAGCCAATGGCTTTCTCTTGTTCGTGTGAACTATGTGAGCTTTGCTTGGAATCGAAGACCTTCGACCTACTCTGCTGACACTCACAGGGCAAGGCAAACACGCTTCACTAATTCTTAGCAATGAGATGAATCTGAGGCTCCCTTCACCAGAAGACTTTGACCAGGCATTTGCAAAGCATGACAATCACACCTGAAGATTCGACTTGCGGGCTTCTCAAAAAGATCTGAACACTTGCCCCATGCTTAAAGTCAATCGATCTCATACATGCAACCCTGCATCTCTGGTTTTGCAGCTTCACTTGCAAATAGAATGTTGGGATGGTGACTGTAAGTTGGACAGTCATGAATTACTGGGGCCCAGTAGGCTGTGCCTCTTCCCATGCAACGAATCTTGCAAGCATCACTTTGAGTTTTCATGGAATGCTAGAGTGCTCTTGAGTCCTGCTTGATTGAAATGTGTTCCCTTCGTCCGCACACAAAGAACTGCTGCTGACATGCAATGTCTGCAATGTCGTTTGAAACCCGAACAGCTTTGAAGTTCGAGGCATGCGGTTTCACACTAGTTTTTTGGCAGTACGGTGCTCAAATCTCACATGCAAACGATGAGTGGTAGGCGTCCAAGTTGAATTCCCAAAGCACCACTAGTTCCAAGAATCAAACGCATTTGAGCCAATGGTTTTCTCTTGTTGGTGGGGACGATGTAAGCTTGGCCGGGTATCGAGAATCTTGCCAATACTCTGCTGAAACTCAACCGACCCGGCAAATACACTTCAGTAATTTTTAGCAATGGAATAGACCTGAGGCTCCCTTCACCGGAAGACTCTCACCAGGTATCTGCAAATCAGAACAAATACACCTGAAGATTCATCTGGTCAAACAAGACTTGCGGGCTTGTCAAAAAGATCTGAAGTTTTGCTCCGCGCTCAAAGTCAATCGATCTCACACATGCAACTGCATCCCTGGTTTTGGCAGTTTCCCTTGAAGATAGAATGTTGGGATGGTGACTGTAAGTTGGCCAGTACTCTGCTGACACTCAAAGGGCATAAGATTGGGATTTGAGCGATTTTGGTATCGATAACCTTCCCAATTCTCTGCGATTGTTGGGCTTTGCTTAAGTGTACCAATGGCAGATGAATCACACCTAAAGATTCATCTGGTTTATAAGATCTGAAACTCAGAGCGGCCAATTAAGGCCTTCAAGTGTTCCTGGAATTGTGCTCATATGTGTCGTCACTCATCAAATTCTCTGACAAAGAACTCCTCTTGGAGGAGACAAGGTGGCAGCAAAAGCGGGTGTGCGTTTGCGCGCTCGCTGCCCGCAAATTGTGCTCCTGTTGGTGGATTCCTGAATCTCTGGTTTTGTAGCTTCCCTTCAACATAGAATGTTGGGAAGGTTTTGTGTGTGACCACAACACTTTTGGACTTTCATCTTCGAGGCATGATGCTAGTGAGGCCACAATGTGTTGACTTAACTGTTTCTGCACAGCTTGAACAGCTTTGCAAATGTTCAGTGGCTGTATGGAAATTGGGTGAGAACTTAGGATATCTTCGGATCCCATGCGGTTGAATGGATCTTTGCCTCGTGGCTTGCGTGCCATTGACTGACAGCGGTCAGTCCATCACGAACAGTCAGCTATCAGTCTCAGCAGTCAGGGGAGGCAGGACTGAGAAAACGCAAAGGTTGCCCAACCCCTGGCTGTTGCAACTGAGTTGCCGCTCCAAGAAATCGCAATGAAAGTTGCGTTACTGAAAACTGGTTTAATGCGAAAGCAAGATCAACGCATGAAATGTGTAAGTCAGCCCCGAAAACACATTACTGGACAGGACATGGTCAACGGAAATCCAGGATGAAGGTCAGCTTGGGACTTGAAGGACACCTGGACACTGACATCCCAAGTCTCCAGATTTGGCGTCTGGCACACCTGGAATCACATCAAGGGCCATCGACATCACAGCGCGTCCTTTGTTGCCGATGTAAACCAACAGAAAGTGACGATCGCCCGACCCATCTGCCCATGCCCAGCCTGGTCCCGGGCCTTCTTTCAAGGCAGCCAACCGACAGTTTCGGATCACGGTCGGATCCCAATGAAATTGAAAGAATCGAGAATAAAGAATGAAATGAATAATGAAATGAATGATGAAATGAAGAATGAAAACAACTTTCAAATGTTCCACTTCGCCCGAGCACGGTAACTACCGGAAGCTTGGCAACACCAAACTTGCGTCGGCATCTAACTTCGATGTCATCGCCGCAGCACCAGCTGTAGTCATGCGCTTGGTATTCCTTGTATCAGGACTGTCGCCTTAAGCTGCTGCGGGGTAGAAAAAACCAGCCAGCATGCAACAGCAACACTCTTCCTGAACAAGTTCACTTCAGGCACTGCATGAATGAATGTAAAGCAAAACTATGAGACTGGCAGGACATCCCCAGACTCAGTTTATAGAGTATTTTGCCATGGCTTTCAACTTTCGCGAGCTCAGGTTTCGCTTTCGCACCCTTAGGTGGCAAAATCATTTTTAAGACTGCAACCTCGCCTTGCAATTCTTGCTCGTCAAGGCAAGGAACATGAGAAGTTTTTGTGGAGTCCAACAACTACTTGCAAGCATCGCATTCAATTGACTGCGCGACTTCTGTCATAGGCACTTGGAACTCCTGGCCGAAAATGCGCACAGCTGGTTGCAAGAGAACGGCCCCATCTTCTGGTGTCATCCTGGTGTCATCCTGGTGTCAACCAGGCTGATTTTTCCGCAGCTGCCAACGCAGACAGAGAGTGCTTGAAGTCCACAAATCGAGGGATGCATGGTAAACAGCATTAACACTACACTTGTCTATAGCCGGTGGTGTCTGTCTCATCCACACAACCACCCATGAAGCGACACTTTTACCCATTTGATTGAATGGCCACCAGCTTCTGCCTCCTACGGGAACCAGTTGGAAACCGGCAGGTTTCACTAAGTTGCGGCACTGTGTGCACTTTGGATGCGATTGCTAGTTTTGACAAATTCGAGCAAGGGAGCAACATGTTCACCACTTCTGTGCAGTGTGTATCATCCTCAGGCTGCACACTTGAGCACTTGGACCGGCATGCACACTGCACTCTACTCCCATGCCTAGAATTCTTCACCCTCATCAGAAAGTTTTGAGATTGGGACTCGACCACTGAGATTTA
Organism: Symbiodinium kawagutii; assembly: GCA_009767595.1. NCBI lineage: Eukaryota > Dinophyceae > Suessiales > Symbiodiniaceae > Symbiodinium > Symbiodinium kawagutii. The sequence continues at coordinate 107,902 of VSDK01002401.1, read as the reverse complement.
CCAAGGTGGCATGCTGCTAACGGCCAGTGTTCAACATGCTCCAAGCAACACTGCTGTGCTGCCAAACTTTCTTTTAGCGGAAAGGGCTCAACTTGCACTGGGCTTCACCAAACTCGGGCACTCAGCAAAGGGAAGCAATGGAATTCCTGCGTAGCAGGCAACGAAATCTTCAAGAGCGAGAGTGCTTGCACATACCAAGAGTTACGTCACAGTCCTCCTATGCCCTTTGTTGCGTGCGGCAAACATTGTGTGACTCCGGGGAATGAAGTGAAGTAATCTATTTCCTGGGGCGGCTTGAGGAAACTCCTCAGCTCCAATTAATGCACAAGACTTTAAATCGGATCCAGCTTTCTGTTTGCTGTTGGCACGTTCTGCTTACATCCTTTCAATATCTGTAGTGACAACTTGGGCGGAGCAAATGTCAAGGAACAAAGAGCTTCTCTATTCCTTTTGTCGACTTGCGACTTGTCATCGTCTCACATTCTTGTCTGTGGAGTTGGTGGAATACTCTTTGCTTCAGTATGTGGATGCAGTCCATTTTTAAGACTGCAACCTCGCCTTGCAATTCTTGCTCGTCAAGGCAAGGAACATGAGAAGTTTTTGCGGAGTCCAACAACTACTTGCAAGCATCGCATTCAATTGACTGTGCGACTTCTGCCATAGGCACTTGGGACTCCTGGCCGAAAATGCTCACAGCCGGTTGCAAAAGAACTGCCCCATCTTCTCCTGTCATGCTGGTGTCAACCAGGCTGATGTTTCTGCAGCTGCCAACGCAGACAGAGAGTGCTTGAAGTCCACAAATCGAGGGATGCATGGTAAACAGCATTAACACTGCACTTGTCTATAGTCGGTGGTGTCTGTCTCATCCACACAACCACCCATGAAGCGACACTTTTACCCATTTGATTGAATGGCCACCAGCTTCTGCCTCCTACTGGAACCAGTTGGAAATTGGCAGGTTTCACTAAGTTGCAGCACTTTGCGCACTTTGGATGCGATTGCTAGTCACGACAAATTCGAGCAAGGGAGCAACATGTTCACCACTTCTGTGCAGTGTGTATCATCCTCAGGCTGCACACTTGAGCACTTGGACCGGCATGCACACTGCACTCTACTCCCATGCCTAGAATTCTTCACCCTCATCAGAAAGTTTTGAGATTGGGACTCGACCACTGAGATTTACCAAGGTTGCATGCTGCTACCGGCAGGCGTTCAACATGCTCCAAGCAACGCTGTTGTGCTGCCAAACTTTCTTTTAGCGGAAAGGGCTCAACTTGCACTGGGCTTCACCAAACTCGGGCACTCAGCATGGAAAACAATGTGTACTACAGCTATCCATAGCTGGTTGTGTCTGCTTCATCCTCAGAAGCAGCTGTGAAGCGACACTTTTACCTATTTGACTGAATGGCCTCCAGCCTTTACCTCCTACGGGAACCAGTTGAAAATTTGCAAATTTCACTAAGCTGCAGCACTTTGTGCACTTTGGATACCATTCCCAGTCACAACAAATTGGAACAAGGGAGCAACATATTCACCACGTCTGTGCACTGTCTACTTCACAAAAGATTTAGATAGTCAGTGGTTTCAAATCTGCGCATCCTGCAGGAGAGATATCTATCTTGTTCAGGCACTGTACTGTTGGCGGTTGCTGTCCATTTTTTTTAACTGCAACCTCACCTCACAATTTTTGCTGGTCAAGGCATGGAACATGAGAAGCTTTTGTGGGGCCCAACACCTACTTGCAAGCATCGCATTCAATTGACTGTGCGACTTGTGTCATAGGCATTTGGGCCTCCTGGCCGAAAATGATCACAGCCTGGTGCAAAAGAACTGCCACATCTTCTCCTGTCATGCTGGTGTCAACCAGGCTGATGTTTCTGCACCTGCCAATGTGGTGGGAGTGCTTGAAGTCCACAAATCGAGGGATGCATGGTAAACAGTGTACACTACAATTGTCTGTTGGCTGTTGGCAGTTTCTGCTTACATCCTTTTAATATCTGTACTGACAACTTGGACAGAGCAAATGCCAAGAAAAAAAACGTTTCTCTATTCCTCATGTCGACTTGCGACTTGTCATCTTCCAACATTTTTGTCTGTGGAGTTGGTGGGCTACACTTTGCTTCAGTATGTGGACATGTAGGCATGCTGCACACGACTTGCAGACCTTACTCTTGGGCTGTGCAGTCCATTTTAAGACTGCAACCTCGCCTCACAATTCTTGCTCGTCAAGGCAAGGAACATGAGAAGTTTTTGTGGGGTCCAACAACTACTTGCAAGCTTTTACCTCCTACGGGAACCAGTTGAAAATTCGCAAATTTCACAAAGTTGCAGCACTTTGTGCACTTTGGATGCCATTGCTAGTCACAACAAATTCGAGCAAGGGAGCAACATATTCACCACGTCTGTGCACTGTCTACTTCACAGCAGATTTTGATGGTCAGTGGTTTCAAATATTAAGCTGCTACCAAGGTTGCATGCTGCTACTGGCTGGCGTTCAACATGCTCCAAGCAACACTGCTGTGCTGCCAAACTTTCTTTTAGCGCAAAGGGCTCAACTTGCACAGGGCTTCACCCAACTCGGGCACTCAGCAAAAGAAAGCACTGGAATTCCTGCGTAGCAGGCAACTACATCTCCAGGAGCAAGAGTGTTTGCGCATGCCAAAATTCTTCACCCATCTCTCTTCAGAAGGCTTTGAGAGTGGGATTTGCAGATTGCACAGAGCAAGTCCTGAAGGCTGAGGCTTGCACTACAGCTTTTGGCCCAACCACGTAATGGGGTCGAGACAACCGAACCACCCAACGGAGTCGATTCTGAACCGGAAATGGCTTTCCGCCCAATGTTTGGATCACCACTTGGAAAGTGATGTCAACATAGCGGCTGTGCCAATTTCTCCAACAAGATAAGACTTTTGCCTGTGCTGGTCACAGTGTTCAAGTCTACGCGCAATCGTAGTTGTAGGTCGACAAGTCTCTCAATGCGCACTTTCTATCCATGAGTGGCTGCCAGGAGTTGCATCTGAAACGGCTAGAGCCGTCTGGTGGTCACCTTGCGGACACACTGATGCGAGCTGAGCCGAGCTCAAAGTTGAACACTTGGCAAAGTGAAGATCGCTTTTTGATCATTTTGTTTCAGTCTTCTCAGAGTCTCCTTGGCTTGTACAGGTTCAATTGGTTCAGTTTTAGATGCTTAAATTTGCTACTATTAGAAAACAATAAGGACTTCCCATGACTTCTTCCTCTCAAGCTGCAAACAATGAAACCTGAACTGTTTTCTGAACGATTTGAAGCCGTGGATGTCACCTAAGACGCCCAAGACCAGCGCTCTGCCAAAGCATCATGTCAGAGCAACGAAGCTTTTTTGCCAACTTTGCATCTTGCTGAAAACGTGGATTTCTCTGAACTCTCTTCACTTCAAAGCAATTTGTTTCATGTCTGCAAAGCCTCGCCTTGTCAGTTGAATGCAACGGGCTTGATCACCGCTTGACGCAGAATTGATGCTCATCTACATAAACCACGGAATGACACGCTGACTGTACTCCTCGTTTTTTGGGAGATGATGGAGATACACGTCGCTCTTGCCACATGTGTTTCAAAGTGGGTCATCCAAGAGTCTGGGATGATAGCAAGCACCCAGCACCCGTTCTTGTTTTTGACAATGCTCTTGCAGGGTCGCTTCTCAACAGCAAACTGTACTTTTCTCACGCCTGCTCCACTTGGACTTTATTTCCACACAGCAGGCAGTGCAAATCGTATCAGATGGTTTTTTTGTTACAAGCCAACTGTGGCTTGGGCTGTGCTTGCTTCATATTGACCGGAGCAAACCTTTCTTCAGGCCACGTGCGGGCCTCAACTGCCTCCAGAGATTTGAACTGAAGGCTTGATAATACAGCCTCTAAGCCGGCTCACAAAAATAAGTTCAAGCATCCATCGAAGTCACAAAAAGCCAAACAAACTTGGCCGCGAACTTAGCACTTCCTTGAGCGAACAGCTCATGCTTCCGAACATGTTTCCAGCTACTTTTTGACAGTGGGATGAGCTGGGAAATTGGGAGCTTGGAGAGAAACTGAGCAAATGGCACTTGAGATATACTGATATAGGACTTGACACCTGATTTTTACATCGCAACAAGCTGGTACGGAAACTTTGGAAAGATTGCCCCGTTTTTGCTTCCTCATGCAGATGTAGTTAAATCTCTGCTCCGTCTAAGCTTGATTACCCCAAGGCACGACTGACAAAGTGACCACGCTTGACATGGCTGTGATATGCTGTGATTGTACAAACCTTTACATTTACATCAGTTTACACCCAAAATGGTCTGTCATACCCGGAATGTCCTTCTGTGCTTGAGTGCCTGTCACACAATGTGCCGCATAGCTCGGGAGTTTCTGTCTTGCTGACTTTTTACAATTTTAAGAATCTTTTTGGAATAGCAGCAGAAAAGTTGAAGGGACCAATCTGTTCCTTCTGAATTCTGAAACATCCTTCAACAGGCACGACAGGAGGCAACAGGAGACGACAGGAGACGACAGGAGATGACAGGAGACCACGGGAAATGGCAGGAGACGACAGGAGATGGGAGGTGATGGATTACTTGACTTGCTCACAACCTGGTCAGATCCGGTCACTGGCTAGCACCTTACCTGTTGAACTCGTGCTTTCTCAGTTTTGGTCGGCACTTGGAACTGATCCTGACAGTAACACTGGCTCGTAGTTTCACCATTTCACAATTCAGCTCCAATCGTCTCGTCTGCTCGCAGCCAGCCTGAGCCTGAAGAGCCTTCCCAATGGCAACGAATTCACACATGATCTTTCACTCCTTCGGACCGTCCACCAAACTTTCGCAGTACCATCTTCATCACTTTAAAGAGCTTGAAGTTGTCAAATACGTTGTCACCCCTCGCTGGAAAGGCGGCTGGCCATCACAGGTTGCCAGCCACATGGCCTGGCCTGCTCAGCGGCAACTTCAATGCCTTGGAGAGTCTTTCAATGCTTTAGCAGATCGAATAAACCTCCATTTGAAGGCAGGGAATCTCCTCAGCAAAAGGGTGTACCACAAGTAGAAAATCCATGTGTCAAAGGCTTGGGAAATCGCAGGACCCTTGAAATCAGATCTGATTTAGCAAGTGATAGCAATCACCGATGCTTCGATCTTCAACGCTAGCGCATCACCCTGGAGAGTGCTTCAGCAACAGCAATGAAGCAGCAAGCCGAGCTCTTGGCACTTGCTCCGCTGTCAGGTCCGTGATGTGAGCGTGGCTCATTCTCCTTTCCCTAATGTTCCTTCTAGGTGAATCGAAATGCTGGATATACGCTCGATATCGCTCGAAATTGTTCTCTGCAAACCATCTGCCCACATGGTTCAAGGCAGGGCAAATCCATCATGGACAAGGCAACATGGACAACATTGATAACTTGGACAACGGTAAGGACTTTGCAACAACAGCGGAGCCCGTGCTGCGCTCGCCGCAGAAGTTTAAACTCGGAGGACAAGGCTAAGCACAGGTGAAACTCATGGACACTATGCGTACTTTGTGATTGCAAGACTCTACAGTTGGATTCACTCAAGGTGATTCTGCAAATTGTGCCAAGCTCTACAGCTGCAAAGGATTGTGTCAATATCAGCTTTGGTCATCAACACTGCAGGCGTCAAGGAAATAGTCCAAGTTCATGGAGTATTCATTGAGTCCATCGCATGCGAGCGCTGAACAGACAAACTCGAAAGCTTCGGCAGCCTCAGCAGCTCATGAAGCTAAGCTCTTAGACCGACCTTCGAGTGAACTTCTTCAAGGCAAACTGGCTGCCGCAAAGGCTGCCGGCTTTGATCAATGAACTTGAGCAGTATCTCATCAATGGAGCACTGGCGCCAATCAAACAGCTCACAACATCTATCATGGCTCGGTGAACCAAACGCGGCGAGCCGTCTGTCGCACATGTGTCTCTGGCACCAAGGCAATTTTGATATACAATTTATACAATCCTGAAAAATTGTTCGCACAACATCTTCGAAAGCTCTTGAGTAAACACGTTAACGCCGCTAGCCCTTGGCTTGCAGACTCAAGGCCAGGCTTTGAAGGTTGTGGCTTAGCGAAAAGTCTTGAGGTGCCACGGGCAATGCCGTGCTTGGTGAGGCCTCACTTGGCTTAGCTGCAACGCGACACCCGGAGCCTTTCTATTGGCCGAGTCAGTGTATCCTGTGAAATCCAGCTGCGAAGACACAAACAACCAGCCATAGTTTCATTGGACCGACCACAGGGGATAGTTGGGAACCTCCAGCCAGTCAGAAAGCTAGCTGTTTGATGCTCAAGATGGCTGCCAGTGGGTCCTGCTTTCCGCAATGGTCACATCATTTTTCTTTCACTGCCTGAGATCTATGAGGATACCTGACCTTTTGCTGAGACTTTCCCACCTGTATCGCAACGTCACCCTTTAGAGGATGCAGGCCAGACTGATTTGTGCACATCTGTGATATCTGTCTAAGCTGTACTTTCAAGATTTGCTTTTGGATGCTCATGTTCAGATCTATGGCAAATCATCAGCACTGAGCTTTCAAAACAGTTTCTGACGCTAAGGAGATACCCAGAGATTTGCGTAAGCGCGAAGAAGCAAAATTGTATCTCTAATATTTCAGGGTATCGGTATCGCTATTCATGATGCTAAGTGTTGCACGAATCTATCGGGGATCCAAATCAACACGCATCATGGACATGGCCTAGGCTGGCTTTCAGGTGTCGATGGCTACACACTCAATGGGACGATTGCTTACCCAACCTGAGGAACAAAGGCGGCATCAATGCGGCATCAGGCACTTCCAGAGCAAATAGAATTCAAGTTGGTTGGTGCAGTGAAATGCTGCCGCATGCGATAGGCAAACATGATCGTTTCCCAACGAGTCCCGCAATTGTCTTCGACTGATGGCTTCCAGGCGTTTGTCTTCGACTGATTGCTTCCACACATAAGAGAAGAGGGTATTCTAAGCTGGACATTCGCAATACCAAACCGTATGGTGTCTGAGTCTTCAAATGGGAGAAAACGCTGCCATGGCAACATGATTCAAAGATTGTCCGGCCGTTGGCGAGGATGTTGTTGAGAAAGAGAAGCTGCTTTCAATCCTCACCCCAGAAATTATTGTAGTGGCTGTTGGAATCGAACGACCCTTGATTGGCTCAAATGACCTATTTCAAATCATCATGACTGAGCCTGTCATCCTCATACTCTGCTTCCAACCGTTTTGGCGTTCAGCATCTGAAAAGGCCAGAGTCACACGCGATACACGCAACGAAGTGGACCGACCAACAATGAGTTTCCGGCACAATCAGTGGTGTTTCAAATATTGCGTCACGGCCTTCTCCCCGCTACAGGCTTTCGCACCACTTCTCAGGAAACTCCCGCTGTGAGCACTATGTTTCCATCGAAAGCGGGTTTGAATTCAACCGCCCTGACTAACAAGAACAGCTCCAAAATGCTCGAGCGATATAGTCTTGAAATCCAATACAGTGCAGTGAAATGCAACCGCTTGCAAAAGGTGAATTGGATCGTTTTGCAAAGCATCCCGCGTTTTGTCTTGGACTGATGGCTTTCTGGCATGCGAGAAAGATAAGAGAAGTGGCTATGGTGTCTGAACCTTCAATCAAGAGAAAACACAGTCATGGCGACATGATTCAGAGATTACCCGGAAGTTTGTTTCCAGGTTGCACTGTTCCCGCCTTGCCACTCGAGGATTTTGAGTTGAGACAGAGAAGCTGCTTTCAATCCTCACCCCAGAAATTATTGTAGTGGCTGTTGGAATCGAACGACCCTTGATTGGCTCAAATGACCTATTTCAAATCATCATGACTGAGCCTGTCATCCTCATACTCTGCTTCCAACCGTTTTGGCGTTCAGCATCTGAAAAGGCCAGAGTCACACGCGATACACGCAGCGAAGTCGACCGACCAACAATGAGTTTCTGGCACAATCAGTGGTGTGTCCAAATATTGTGTCACGGCCTTCTACCAACTACAGGCTTTCGCACTATGTTATTCAGTTTCCAAATCCAGGAGATTCTCTGTTGCAAATGTTGACCATGTATGCTGTCTGATCTGCTAGACAAGTGTGACTACCCAGTGGAGCCCTTAAAGTAAGCTCAACCCTGGTACTGATCACTGCAAAGACAAGATGCTGAGCTAAGACTGCTCTGCAGTCATGGCAACCTTTGGTCATCAATTTTTCTGGCACACAAAATCTTCCAGGATAGCTGGTGATTCAATAATATTCAACATGTCAACATGTGAAGTCAGCTTCCCCAAACCAAGATGTTATTTGCAATGTTATGGAGAGAGCACTTGGAACTGCCTCATAATTTGCTTGGTTTTGAACACTTCTGCTCTGGCCTACGTTACTGACAAAACTGTGACAGTTGAGCTGTGCTCAAAAGGTCTTTCATCTTGCGAGGGGATAACAAAACACTTACGCAACCACTTACGCTTGGCTTACGCCACCACAGTTTTAGCTCACGCGGGGGTCATGGGTTTAACTCAGCTTACGAGAGGCTTACGCCACGAACTTTTTGCACCCCACCACAGCATTAGCTTACGCACAGCAGCTCTTGCCAGCGAATTGCGAAGCACAAGTTGTCTCAAGCATTATGTCCCAAACAAGCTGGCCCCAAAGTGGTAAACAGTAAGCTTGCTCACGGTCTGCCAGTTCTGACATGACCGTTTGTTTTCCTTGACAGCTTGGTTTTGAAGAGGAATCGCGTAGAACTCGAAGTTTCTTGACAAAGGCTCTGCGAAGTAAGGGCACACAACAGCAGGGGCAGCTTACACACGGCTTACGCCCAGCTCATGCGCATTCTGAAGATGAAGTTGTCTGAAAAATATCTGGGGTGAAAACATGGGCTTATGCCAGCCTTACGAGACTGGAATCCTAGAAAAGGGCCTACGCCGACTTACACGGGCTGTGTTTTGGCTTACTCCAGTTGTTGTTGCTGCCGGCTCCTCACTAAACATGAATAGCATGGTATTGAGCGTGGCTCACTTGCTCTGGATGGGGGAATCGGTGAACTCGAACACAAAGGCGGAGAAAGTGAAACTGTTTCATTTCGAGGTACATCCGTTTAACTGGTCTCGAATCTTCAGTTCACCGGGCTGGAATCAAAATTTTGAAATCCTACGCCTGCATATTTTTTGTGTTTGAATCTTGAGTCCGGACACTCCAAAAACAACTGGAAAATGGACGTCAGTGGTTGCACGATGGCAAATCATCGCATTTGGGTTTGCTCTCCATCCTCCGTGCCTCTCAGCTATCAGCCGTGGCAAAGCACCCCAGCACCTCCTTGCCAGCATTTTTCGAAGCATTGTGTGAGTAATGAAGAATGGTCAAACTGAGATTCAGCAAACTGCATCGTTCTTCTAAGAATCAATTTAACATACCCGCCGACCCCGGCCAGAGCCAGGGGAAGTACTTAAGGGAATTGGAGGCCTCCAATCGCAAGAACAGCAACAATTTTGAGAAGAGACCTTCAAGCACCACAACAACAACAACAACAACAACAACAACAACAACAACAACAACAACAACAACAACAACAACAACAACAACTTGTGCAACATCTCTGTGGAAGATTACCACAAGACTTTTGTTCGGCGAAATTGTGTAAAACCTTACTCCGAATGTTGGCAAGAGATTTTTGTGACTGGAAGAACTCAAGGCAAAAAGGATTGTAACAAGAATCGAACGTCGGACAGGAGATCCTCTTCGAGTGCATCATCTCTCTGCAAGATCTCTTGACGAACTCTGTTTATCGAGGATCTGTGCAAGATCTCTGCAAGAGATTCCGGTTCCTGAGCTTACCGAATTCAAACGGCAAGAAACATTCGCGTCACGTTTCAGCTGCAGGCAGCAGAGAGGAAACCAGGACAAACCACGAAGCCAACGTGGAATGCCAACAGCTCAATTCCAGACAGAATGTCAAAATACATCAACCAAATCTCATCCGCAAATCAATCGACCAACCAAGTAATCAAATCAATAATTCAACCGATCAATCAACCAATCAAATCAAATCCCATCAAATCACAGCAGAATTCAGAACAAACTCAAAACCAAATCGAACCACGTCAAATCAAATGCAAATCAAATGCAAATCAAATGCGAACCAGGTTGGAACATCACGGAAAGCGTGCAGCGTAAGTCTTTCTGCGTCTCACGATGTTGTCGTTGGGTCGAGCGGCGCTGGGGCCCCTTCATGCCCCTACATGGTCCCAACATGGGCCCTAGAGTCCCCAACATGCTGCCCAACATGGCGCGAGGACAGTCGCAACAAGTCCCACAAAGAAATTGCAAAACTGCCCATGCCCGTATACGGGCCAAAAACATGGTGCAACATGGCCCAAGATGGCCCCTTCATGCCCCTACGTGGTCCCAACATGGGCCCTAGAGTCCCCAACATGCTGCCCAACATGGCGCGAGGACAGTCGCAATACGCCCCTTTCGGCCAACAAAAAACTGTCCCGCAAAGAAATTGCAAAACGGCCCTCTCGTGCAGGTAGAACGTCGATTCTTGACGACGCTTAGCTGCAAATAAGATGGCCCGAACAGTCCGAACTGGCACCGTTGACTCAGCAAGCGACCAGTATGGCTCAACATGGCCCTTTGGTGCCCTATAGAAGCCGAAGATTGTCCCAACAAGGTGCCTGCATACCCGTATATGGGCCAAAGACTGTCCCAACATGTCCCAACATGGCCCAACATGGCCCCTTCATGCCCTGACATGGTCCGAAACATGGCCCCTTGATGCCCCAACATGGTGCCCAACATGGCCCGAGAACATGGCCGCGGCCGGCCCACAAAAATCTTTCCCGCGAAGAAATTGCAAAATTACGCTCTCGTGCAGGTAAAACGTCGATGTTTGACAATTTTTTTCTGCAAATCAGTCTGCCCCCCCAGCCTCCCGGTAAAAACTTTCAAGCGCTCAAGCGCTTTCCGTCATCAAACCAGGAAACCAAGTCAAATCTAAACTTGAGGAAGAGAAGAGAATGAAAGCTAGCGCTGGGAGGCTGCATGTGGCACTTTTTTGTGAATGGCGATTGCCATGATGAAAATAACAGTAATAGTAATGACGGCAACGATAACTACCCAAAATAGATAAAAGAAGGCAGACAAAATAGGATAGATGAAATGGAACAAATTGTAATAAGATGGACAACAAAAAAAGCATAGGACACAAGATGGGGCCCACGAACTGCCACGAACCCAAATACTAACATAAGTTGGTGAGTCCATATTTCGCACTCTTCGAGAGGCACTCTCAGTGAGACGCTCTTGGTAAGACACTTTTCCTGCGGCACTCGTCCTGTGACACTCTTCGAGTGAGACTCTTAGTGAGACACTCTTAGTAAGACACTCTTGCCGAGACTCTCGTCGTAAGTGACTCTTGGTAAGACACTTAGAGTGACACGTTTGGAAAAACAAACTCTTGGTAAGTTGCTCTTGGTAAGGCAGTCTCGGAGTGACACTCTCGGTAAGACACTCTGCTGTGACACTCGTGCTAAGTTACTCCTGGTAACACACTCTTGGTAAGACACTCTTGATAAAATACTCTTGGTAAGACATTTTTTGTGACTTGCTCTTGGTAAGACACTTGGGAGTGACATTCTTGGTAAGATACTCTTGGGATGGCACGCTTAGATGAAATTGAAGAGACAGATGTAATCATATAAATCATATTGATTAGATAGTTCAGATGGATTGGATAGATGAGATAGTAAAGCTAGATGGGATGGATGCGACAGATGGATGCAATAGATGCGGCAGGTTAAATCGAAAAGACAGATAAGATAGGAAAGGCTCGATTGGATAAATACGATGGATGCCATTAATTACGCCGCCATGGGTCCCGGATAGCAATTGAATGTAATGTCGCTATGTCTTCCTAAACAATCTCTTCTCCCAAGATACTATTCACGATTAACAATCATAATGATAGCAGCGTGCTTCCAACCCAAAATTCAGCGCTGAGATCCAGGGCCCGAAAACATTGTTAGTAGCAGCGGCGAGAAAATAGAAAAGCAATAATACAATGAGGAAACACTAGTTATCACTCTTCAAAAATCATTCTAGAGCACTTCCGACCAACAATTCGAATTCGGGGACCGAAAGCCTTGTTAGCAGCAGTAGTCGGGAAAATCCGAACAATAATGATCACTTCTCCAGGGATACTATATACGTACTAAAAATCATAGTAGCGCACGTCCAATGCCCAATAGGTTCGGTCCGAAAGCTTTGTTGGTAGCGGCAGCGAGAAAGCAACAATAGTAATAGCGCAACAGCAGCAGCACCCTCTGCCAAATGGGCACACCGATCACCAAAAGCAGCGGCACCCACCCGAAACATGTCAAGGCCTGTCTGGCAACAGCAGCAGAACCCACCCGACATGTTGACACCTATCCAGCAACAGCAACGGCGCCCAAAACAGCGGCACCCACCCAAAACATGCTGTCGCTCGAAACATGCTGACACCACCCTTTCCGGCGAACAGCCGCGGCACCCACCTAATTATGTTGAGGTCCCTTCCTCCTATTCTGGAAGTAAGAACCTCAATAGCTTTGCTATCTGGAGACAAACATATATAGACAAATATATTGATCGATATGTTAATAAATCGATCATAAGAATAACTAGGTTGAAGATCGATTTCATAGATTAGATTTGCTTTGATTCAATTACTTTGGAGTAGGTTTGGACAGATTAGATATAATAGATTAGATTAGGTTGTGTTAAGCTGGATCGTCAAGCGCAACAACGATCAACCTATATCTGAACAAGATATGTGGTAAATCCGGACTTTTCAGAAAAAAAATGCGACCATGATGGACCATGTAGGACTACCAATATCCAAACTTCTGAAAGAAACCAAATGAATGAAACTCGGATCCATCACCAGTCCTTTCGTCATGAGGCATACTGGCCAGGCGAAGAAATCAATGCTGCACCATCCAGTAGAATCATTCTTGGTCATTCACCGTCTCCATCTGTGCTTGGATCATCCAGGGAACTTGAAGATCCACAGCTCGTCACATTATGCAACGTTGGCTCTGGGATGCTCGACTATCAGTTTCAGCGTGAGCCTCGAAGGCCTACTGGCGGCCTCCCATCCTCGCGAAATACCAACAGTTTCGGACAGGCTCCAATTTTCTGTGGAAATGTGGATTGATTTGCCATTTTCTATTTGGAAAGAAAGAGGTCTCCCTTCTCCCATGGCAAGCGTGGCACTGATTCCCTTTGACAACTAGGACCTCACTAGGACCTCAGGATTTGGATTTCCATTTGCTTGGAGTTTCTTCTAGCTGTGGGAACTCATATGCAGCTGCAGCACATGTGGCAAGGCATGGCCTGCAGCATGGCGTGGTGCATATAGGGCAAGGGCCGAACCTCCTTGCCAGGCCTAGCCGGGGCAAGGCAACTGCCAGTGAGGCAGCGAGCCAACCAAGTCAGGCAGCCACCTGCTAAGCGCAGGACTGCCACGAAGTGGGCGGGTGCGAGCTGAACAGCGCAGAGTTCAGCTCAGAACTTGGTGTCGAAAATCTACAGCTTAGTAGTTCTTCACATGGTGGCGAAAATCTACCATTTATGAAGTTTCTAGTTCTTCACTTCCCAAAGTGTTCACAGTTGGGCTTCTTTTGCGGCAAATCATGCGAAATCACCAGGATCATTGAGGCAAAGCCGACACGTTAGGGCGCTTGAGGACCAAATGAACCGGAAGAGGAGCGTGAAAGTGACCTGACCAAGCTCAGAATTCAAATCTGAGTGCCTACATGCAGGAACCTCCTTTATGCATTGAGGCTAACCTGCCTTCGACCAAGCGACAATTGACTGGTCCAAAGGGTGCAAAAGTTTTCAGACTTTGTATTCACTTGGAATCGTTGGCTTTATCGGCTTTAACGTCATTTAGAGGAAAACTGGCAACGACTTCAGTGGCTTCAAAGAAGCAGATGTGCAGGTCGCTGGAAAGAAATACTCACGGAGGAGAGTCTGGTGAGCCTATGTTGCAGCATCCAGCCCACACAAATATCCAGTAAAGAAAGCCATGAAACCCATGTCATGATTGATCCTCAAGCGCTTGGCCAGCCATTCCTGGATCAAATAGTGTTGCTAGCATTCAGGTCGAAGACCATTGCAAAAGAAAAATCATCATCTCTGTACATTTCGTAGCTTCGTTTCACGAGGCAACTGAAACTCAAAAATACGCAAAAGTAAAGGAGAGGACAGCTATATGTGTATATCAATCTTGAGCCAGAAAGATGACACACTGACGGACCGTCGCCATGAACTGAACTGGTATAACCAGTTAGCAGAACTCCGATGTGCTGCCATCAACGTCAGATCCCTACAACCTCCCCTCGCAGCAAGCACTGTGGGCTTCACCAGTTCCGTTTTTCTGCCTGCATATTTCTCAATGTGCCGGACTAGATCTTCCAGTTGTCCAGAGGATCTGTCACTTCAAGGTCTTTGACCTAGGACGACCACATTCCGGAAAAGTCAACATGAAAAACGCTTGATGAGGATCATGGGAGAATCACGTAGCACTATACAATTCGTCTACCCTTGAGGAATACTCAAAGCAATTGTCAACACCATCGAAATGCCGGCTGATTGCAAGTAAGCTCATTCCATGCAATTCTCTAAAGAGATTTGATACTAGGAGTTTCCGGCACACAGAACTTCTACTGACTCCGAGTCACAAAATTTGCACGCCGTAGACCTCTGCAAAAGCCTCTCCACAACGGTTCGGATCTAAGAACGAGGAATTCAAAGCACTAAAACCGGGGAAAATGATGGAAAATGCATTTCAAACAGCATTTTGTAAGCGAAGAAAAGTCCCCCTCTCCCTCATGTCTGTGTTCGCGTTCTTGTTTCTGCATATTTGTCTTGCACTACACATGGATAGACATTTGGTGTGCAAAGAGGCGTACCTGCATATGGGGATCATGCGAAATTGGCTTTGCTTCTTTGATTTGGTGGCAACCTCCACCCTCTTCGAACAGCCGGCTCTGCACATTAATGGAATTGCCCTCAAATCATTCAATATCAAACATAGTAATAAACCACCATGAGATTTTGCAAACACATTGCTTCAAGCTGCAAGCACCAAGTGAACACATAGAAATAAACGTAGAAATCAACCAACATCAACCTGAGAAGAGGAAAAACGGAAGCCAATTATTAGAACAGGAGTAGCGTAGAAAGGACAGAGGAGGATGGAACGAGTGAGGAGGACGGTGGGCAGGTGACGGGGTAGCAGGAGTGTAGTAGCTTGAAAGGATAGGAGGGCAAGGGGTGAAAAGAGAAGGCGATGAGGAGCAGGCAGCAGCGGCGCACCAAAACCACCGGCTAGACCACCAGCACCAAGGCCAGCAACATCACCACGACCAAGAACAACAACCACACATCTAATATTCAAGACAATTGACAAAGAGGGCTTAGGGTCTTAGATCAAATGTCGATGCATCCATGGATTTAACAGTGTCTGCTTCAAATGCACAGGCATCCGCTTTAGAACCTTCGTTTTGATACTGTTGGTTTCCAAGTGTTTTGGGATTTGGGAGGGTTGGTTTTAAATTCTAAAGGCATCCGTTTTGGGAGCGTTCGTTTTCAAATGTGCAGGCCTCCGTTTTGAGAGAATTCTTTTTGGTAGCGTCATTTTTCACATGTTGTGGGAGGGTTCGTTTTGACCTGTAAGGGCATCCGTTTTGGGAGCATTGTTTTCCAACGTGCAAGCATCCGTTTTAGAAGCGTTCGTTTTGGTAGTGTTGGTTTGCAAATGTGTTGGGAGGGCTCGTTTTGAATTGTAAAGGCATCCGTTTTGGGAGCGTTTGTTTTCAACTGTGTATGCATAGTGTGAATTTGGAAATGTTTTCGGAGGGCTCGTTTTGAATTGCAATAGCATCCGTTTTGGGACCGTTCGTTTTCAAGCGGGAGAGCGTGCGTTTGGGGGCGTTCGTTTTGGTGGTGTTAGTTGTCAAATGCTTTGGGAGGGCTTGTTTCGAATTGTGAGGGCATCCGTTGTGGGAGCGTTCGTCCGCATTGCATCCACAAGCGTCCTCTCTGGTCCCCTTGTCCTATGGTTCATTTCCTTTTGCTTGAGAACTATTCTGGATAATGTTCTCAAGTTGGGATTTTGTTGGATACAAAAATATACAAAAACCCCTTCCCCACCTACCCCCACGCCTGGACATCCGCATAGTTAGACACTTTATTATGACGCAACGTAGCAGCTATCCTTGCCTAAACGCTTGCGTTCAGATTTCAAGGTCTAGCGCCAAAAAGGACGGCAACCTCATCAGTAGAATTCAACAAGCTTCCAGTGTCTTCGCGAAAGTCCTTCCAGGATTGTGTGCCCAAGAATGTGTTCCGGGAATGTATTGCAAACAGCCTACCAAGGCTGCACTTCCGATATATCTTTCTCAAGTGTTCCCAAGCGTGTTTCGATAATGTTCGCAGGAGTGTCTCCCAAAAAATGTTTCCACAAATGTCAAACAAGAAGATGGACCGGTAGGAAACTGCGGCATTCGAAGCCTCCGCGCCCACCCTCCTCCGGGCGCGATTTTGGCGCCATTTCCCCCGCCTTCCCGCCCGCCTTCCCCCCCCTTTCCCATTTCATTCGCAAATCTAATTCTAGCCAGATGTCTACCGGCTGGCTTCCGTAACCAAATATAACATTCAGAAATAAACAAAGAAGTCAACCAACTAACCAACTTTTTCACGTAATTAACGCTAAGATCCCCATCGCTTGAGAAGCTAAGCTGGTCCACCATTGTGGAGCGCTGGTCTCTGGCCCCTGGCGCCTGCCGCCTGCAGTCACAAGCCTTGCAGCGTTGCCAGGACCCTCATGTGACATTCACATCCGGGAGTTCTCAGGCCATGATGGTGATCTGTGGTTAAACAAAAGGTGAATTCTATGGTTGAATCAAAGGATATCTCTATGGTTCAATAGTGAATGAATTCTATAGTTCATTGATAGGTGAACCCTATGGTTGCATGATAAGTGAATTCTATGGTTAAAGAATAGGCGAATTCTATGGTGGAATAGGAGGTGAATTCTATGGTTGAATCAAAGGATATCTCTATGGTTCAATAATGAATGAATTCTATAGTTCATTGATAGGTGAACCCTATGGTTGCATGATAAGTGAATTCTATGGTTAAAGAATAGGCGAATTCTATGGTGGAATAGGAGGTGAATTCTATGGTTGAATCAAAGGATATCTCTATGGTTCAATAATGAATGAATTCTATAGTTCATTGATAGGTGAACCCTATGGTTGCATGATAAGTGAATTCTATGGTTAAAGAATAGGCGAATTCTATGGTGGAATAGGAGGTGAATTCTATGGTTGAATCAAAGGATATCTCTATGGTTCAATAATGAATGAATTCTATAGTTCATTGATAGGTGAACCCTATGGTTGCATGATAAGTGAATTCTATGGTTAAAGAATAGGCGAATTCTATGGTGGAATAGGAGGTGAATTCTATGGTTGAATCAAAGGATATCTCTATGGTTCAATAATGAATGAATTCTATAGTTCATTGATAGGTGAACCCTATGGTTGCATGATAAGTGAATTCTATGGTTAAAGAATAGGCGAATTCTATGGTGGAATAGGAGGTGAATTCTATGGTTGAATCAAAGGATATCTCTATGGTTCAATAATGAATGAATT
Organism: Symbiodinium kawagutii; assembly: GCA_009767595.1. Classification (NCBI taxonomy): domain Eukaryota; class Dinophyceae; order Suessiales; family Symbiodiniaceae; genus Symbiodinium; species Symbiodinium kawagutii. The sequence goes on along the minus strand of VSDK01002401.1, from coordinate 90,200 downwards.
CTATAGTTCATTGATAGGTGAACCCTATGGTTGCATGATAAGTGAATTCTATGGTTAAAGAATAGGCGAATTCTATGGTGGAATAGGAGGTGAATTCTATGGTTGAATCAAAGGATATCTCTATGGTTCAATAATGAATGAATTCTATAGTTCATTGATAGGTGAACCCTATGGTTGCATGATAAGTGAATTCTATGGTTAAAGAATAGGCGAATTCTATGGTGGAATAGGAGGTGAATTCTATGGTTGAATCAAAGGATATCTCTATGGTTCAATAATGAATGAATTCTATAGTTCATTGATAGGTGAACCCTATGGTTGCATGATAAGTGAATTCTATGGTTAAAGAATAGGCGAATTCTATGGTGGAATAGGAGGTGAATTCTATGGTTGAATCAAAGGATATCTCTATGGTTCAATAATGAATGAATTCTATAGTTCATTGATAGGTGAACCCTATGGTTGCATGATAAGTGAATTCTATGGTTAAAGAATAGGCGAATTCTATGGTGGAATAGGAGGTGAATTCTATGGTTGAATCAAAGGATATCTCTATGGTTCAATAATGAATGAATTCTATAGTTCATTGATAGGTGAACCCTATGGTTGCATGATAAGTGAATTCTATGGTTAAAGAATAGGCGAATTCTATGGTGGAATAGGAGGTGAATTCTATGGTTGAATCAAAGGATATCTCTATGGTTCAATAATGAATGAATTCTATAGTTCATTGATAGGTGAACCCTATGGTTGCATGATAAGTGAATTCTATGGTTAAAGAATAGGCGAATTCTATGGTGGAATAGGAGGTGAATTCTATGGTTGAATCAAAGGATATCTCTATGGTTCAATAATGAATGAATTCTATAGTTCATTGATAGGTGAACCCTATGGTTGCATGATAAGTGAATTCTATGGTTAAAGAATAGGCGAATTCTATGGTGGAATAGGAGGTGAATTCTATGGTTGAATCAAAGGATATCTCTATGGTTCAATAATGAATGAATTCTATAGTTCATTGATAGGTGAACCCTATGGTTGCATGATAAGTGAATTCTATGGTTAAAGAATAGGCGAATTCTATGGTGGAATAGGAGGTGAATTCTATGGTTGAATCAAAGGATATCTCTATGGTTCAATAATGAATGAATTCTATAGTTCATTGATAGGTGAACCCTATGGTTGCATGATAAGTGAATTCTATGGTTAAAGAATAGGCGAATTCTATGGTGGAATAGGAGGTGAATTCTATGGTTGAATCAAAGGATATCTCTATGGTTCAATAATGAATGAATTCTATAGTTCATTGATAGGTGAACCCTATGGTTGCATGATAAGTGAATTCTATGGTTAAAGAATAGGCGAATTCTATGGTGGAATAGGAGGTGAATTCTATGGTTGAATCAAAGGATATCTCTATGGTTCAATAATGAATGAATTCTATAGTTCATTGATAGGTGAACCCTATGGTTGCATGATAAGTGAATTCTATGGTTAAAGAATAGGCGAATTCTATGGTGGAATAGGAGGTGAATTCTATGGTTGAATCAAAGGATATCTCTATGGTTCAATAATGAATGAATTCTATAGTTCATTGATAGGTGAACCCTATGGTTGCATGATAAGTGAATTCTATGGTTAAAGAATAGGCGAATTCTATGGTGGAATAGGAGGGGAATTCTATGGTTGACTAAAAGGATATCTCTATGGTTCAATAATGAATGAATTCTATAGTTCATTGATAGGTGAACCCTATGGTTGCATGATAGGTGATCTCTATGGTTAAAGAACAGGCGAATTCTATGGTTGAATAGGAGGTGAATTCTATGGTTGAATCAAAGGAAATCCCTATGGTTCAATAATGAATGAATTCTATAATTCATTGATAGGTGAACCCTATGGTTGCATGATAGGTGATCTCTATGGTTAAAGAACAGGCGAATTCTATGGTTGAATAGGAGGTGAATTCTATGGTTGAATCAAAGGAAATCCCTATGGTTCAATAATGAATGAATTCTATAATTCATTGATAGGTGAACCCTATGGTTGCATGATAGGTGATCTCTATGGTTAAAGAACAGGCGAATTCTATGGTTGAATAGGAGGTGAATTCTATGGTTGAATCAAAGGAAATCCCTATGGTTCAATAATGAATGAATTCTATAATTCATTGATAGGTGAACCCTATGGTTGCATGATAGGTGATCTCTATGGTTAAAGAACAGGCGAATTCTATGGTTGAATAGGAGGTGAATTCTATGGTTGAATCAAAGGAAATCCCTATGGTTCAATAATGAATGAATTCTATAATTCATTGATAGGTGAACCCTATGGTTGCATGATAGGTGATCTCTATGGTTAAAGAACAGGCGAATTCTATGGTTGAATAGGAGGTGAATTCTATGGTTGAATCAAAGGAAATCCCTATGGTTCAATAATGAATGAATTCTATAATTCATTGATAGGTGAACCCTATGGTTGCATGATAGGTGATCTCTATGGTTAAAGAACAGGCGAATTCTATGGTTGAATAGGAGGTGAATTCTATGGTTGAATCAAAGGAAATCCCTATGGTTCAATAATGAATGAATTCTATAATTCATTGATAGGTGAACCCTATGGTTGCATGATAGGTGATCTCTATGGTTAAAGAACAGGCGAATTCTATGGTTGAATAGGAGGTGAATTCTATGGTTGAATCAAAGGAAATCCCTATGGTTCAATAATGAATGAATTCTATAATTCATTGATAGGTGAACCCTATGGTTGCATGATAGGTGATCTCTATGGTTAAAGAACAGGCGAATTCTATGGTTGAATAGGAGGTGAATTCTATGGTTGAATCAAAGGAAATCCCTATGGTTCAATAATGAATGAATTCTATAATTCATTGATAGGTGAACCCTATGGTTGCATGATAGGTGATCTCTATGGTTAAAGAACAGGCGAATTCTATGGTTGAATAGGAGGTGAATTCTATGGTTGAATCAAAGGAAATCCCTATGGTTCAATAATGAATGAATTCTATAATTCATTGATAGGTGAACCCTATGGTTGCATGATAGGTGATCTCTATGGTTAAAGAACAGGCGAATTCTATGGTTGAATAGGAGGTGAATTCTATGGTTGAATCAAAGGAAATCCCTATGGTTCAATAATGAATGAATTCTATAATTCATTGATAGGTGAACCCTATGGTTGCATGATAGGTGATCTCTATGGTTAAAGAACAGGCGAATTCTATGGTTGAATAGGAGGTGAATTCTATGGTTGAATCAAAGGAAATCCCTATGGTTCAATAATGAATGAATTCTATAATTCATTGATAGGTGAACCCTATGGTTGCATGATAGGTGATCTCTATGGTTAAAGAACAGGCGAATTCTATGGTTGAATAGGAGGTGAATTCTATGGTTGAATCAAAGGAAATCCCTATGGTTCAATAATGAATGAATTCTATAATTCATTGATAGGTGAACCCTATGGTTGCATGATAGGTGATCTCTATGGTTAAAGAACAGGCGAATTCTATGGTTGAATAGGAGGTGAATTCTATGGTTGAATCAAAGGAAATCCCTATGGTTCAATAATGAATGAATTCTATAATTCATTGATAGGTGAACCCTATGGTTGCATGATAGGTGATCTCTATGGTTAAAGAACAGGCGAATTCTATGGTTGAATAGGAGGTGAATTCTATGGTTGAATCAAAGGAAATCCCTATGGTTCAATAATGAATGAATTCTATAATTCATTGATAGGTGAACCCTATGGTTGCATGATAGGTGATCTCTATGGTTAAAGAACAGGCGAATTCTATGGTTGAATAGGAGGTGAATTCTATGGTTGAATCAAAGGAAATCCCTATGGTTCAATAATGAATGAATTCTATAATTCATTGATAGGTGAACCCTATGGTTGCATGATAGGTGATCTCTATGGTTAAAGAACAGGCGAATTCTATGGTTGAATAGGAGGTGAATTCTATGGTTGAATCAAAGGAAATCCCTATGGTTCAATAATGAATGAATTCTATAATTCATTGATAGGTGAACCCTATGGTTGCATGATAGGTGATCTCTATGGTTAAAGAACAGGCGAATTCTATGGTTGAATAGGAGGTGAATTCTATGGTTGAATCAAAGGAAATCCCTATGGTTCAATAATGAATGAATTCTATAATTCATTGATAGGTGAACCCTATGGTTGCATGATAGGTGATCTCTATGGTTAAAGAACAGGCGAATTCTATGGTTGAATAGGAGGTGAATTCTATGGTTGAATCAAAGGAAATCCCTATGGTTCAATAATGAATGAATTCTATAATTCATTGATAGGTGAACCCTATGGTTGCATGATAGGTGATCTCTATGGTTAAAGAACAGGCGAATTCTATGGTTGAATAGGAGGTGAATTCTATGGTTGAATCAAAGGAAATCCCTATGGTTCAATAATGAATGAATTCTATAATTCATTGATAGGTGAACCCTATGGTTGCATGATAGGTGATCTCTATGGTTAAAGAACAGGCGAATTCTATGGTTGAATAGGAGGTGAATTCTATGGTTGAATCAAAGGAAATCCCTATGGTTCAATAATGAATGAATTCTATAATTCATTGATAGGTGAACCCTATGGTTGCATGATAGGTGATCTCTATGGTTAAAGAACAGGCGAATTCTATGGTTGAATAGGAGGTGAATTCTATGGTTGAATCAAAGGAAATCCCTATGGTTCAATAATGAATGAATTCTATAATTCATTGATAGGTGAACCCTATGGTTGCATGATAGGTGATCTCTATGGTTAAAGAACAGGCGAATTCTATGGTTGAATAGGAGGTGAATTCTATGGTTGAATCAAAGGAAATCCCTATGGTTCAATAATGAATGAATTCTATAATTCATTGATAGGTGAACCCTATGGTTGCATGATAGGTGATCTCTATGGTTAAAGAACAGGCGAATTCTATGGTTGAATAGGAGGTGAATTCTATGGTTGAATCAAAGGAAATCCCTATGGTTCAATAATGAATGAATTCTATAATTCATTGATAGGTGAACCCTATGGTTGCATGATAGGTGATCTCTATGGTTAAAGAACAGGCGAATTCTATGGTTGAATAGGAGGTGAATTCTATGGTTGAATCAAAGGATATCTCTATGGTTCAATAATGAATGAATTCTATAATTCATTGATAGGTGAACCCTATGGTTGCATGATAGGTGAATTCTATGGTTAAAGAATAGGCGAATTCTATGGTTGAATAGGAGGTGAATTCTATGGTTGAATCAAAGGATAACTCTATGGTTCAATAATGAATGAATTCTATAGTTCATGGATAAGTGAACCCTATGGTTGCATGATAGGTGAATTCTATGGTTAAAGAATAGGCGAATTCTATGGTTGAATAGGAGGTGAATTCTATGGTTACAGAATAGGGGAACTATGATCGAATAATAAGCGACCTGTAATGAAATAATAGGTGGATTCTATGGCGAAATTATGGTCGATAGGGGAAATCACCAACAGCAATGGTTCAACAAGTACCATCTGGTGATTTCTGCTGACGGTCCGAATTAAGGCCCCGCAGGCTTTATGGTTTTCGACAAGTGTCACCGCGGTGGTTCCACGTGGCACTGTGGTCACCGGCGTAATTGGGGTGGGGTGGGGTTGCGTGGGTCATGATCTTATGACATATCATGACCTTCTGACATACGTCCACGTGTGCGCGGTGGTTCCACGTGGCACGATGGTCACCGGCGTAATTGGGGTGGGGTGGGGTTGGGGCGGGTCATGATCTTATGACATATCATGATCTTCTGACATACGTCCACGTGCGCGCGGTGGTTCCACGTGGCACGATGGTCGCCGGCACGAATGGTTTAGGATGTGGCTGGGCTGATGATAGGTAACCTGCACGGGTTTATCCGGCTAATGGTTTATGAATTGGCTGGGCTGGTGCAATGTAACATGTAGGGGTTTCTTCGCGCGTAATGCTTCATGATTTGGATAGCAGCATCAAACATGGATGGCCTTTTCCTTCTCTAATGGTGTATGATTTGGTTGGGTTGATGATACGTAAAGTCTATCTTTTTCAATGTAATGGTACAGATAGCACTCACGCATCAATTCCTGACACGGTTTTTTTCGGCGTTCATTCGGATGGCCGCAAAGCATGGGCCAATCAATGCAAGAAACGTGGCCTGAATCACAAAGCTGTGAAACACAAGGACATGCAGTTTGTTCGAACGGACTCCGAGCCCAAAAAGGGCCAGAGTAAGTTGATAAAAATTCAGAAATTAGATCGTTTGTGCAGGATCTGAAAAAGTACCTCAGTGGTACGGCGCATGCCAAGGGAAAGGACAAGGACATGAATCCACGCCTGTCCACACACATGTACTCTTCCATGTTTCAAAGGAACAGTGACAACTTGTGGGAGGACACAGCTCAGCTGCGCAAACGCCAGAGATGAGAAAAAAAGGCCAGCAGCAAACTCTCTGACAAGATCTCCTTTTGCGACGAGGTGGCGAAATCATGGCAGGCATGTGACAAACCTCACGTGGCCTCTCAAAGTCCTGCAAATACCAATGAAAAATCTCATGTCCATATCTATGCACATCTAAAAAATGTTACGAAACCTGCGTTTTGAGACATCTCCACAAACCAGAACGCTCATAAATAGCAGGGCCGCAACGCGGACCGTGACCTGGTTTCTCAAGCCAAAGGGAACCTAAAAAATGATGGGTTGATCACTATCAATGACTATTGACTTGGACGATAACTGGGGGTATCCCTATAGTATGAGAAACAACCACATATGTATGACTTGATAGCATCAGAAGAGATACCATGAGTGATCCAAATTCGAGAGAAACATTTTTCTTAGCTTTTTGTGGCGCTTTTGTTTCTGTTGCGCCGGTGTTTTCGCTGTGCTCGTGTTTTGGTTGCGCTGGTGATTTGGTTGCGCTTCTGTTGTGTTATGCTAGCGATTCTGCTGCGCTAGTGATTTCGTTATTCTGGCGATTTTGTGCTAGCGTTTTTGTTGTGCTGGTGGTTTTTGCTGCCCTGGTGATTTTGTGCGTTGTGTTGGGCCGGCAGTTCTTGTTGTTGTGCTACAGAAGTATTACTTCGCGCTGGTGTTTTGGTTGCGGTGGCGGTGTTGTGCTGGTGGGCGATTGCTGACCTGGCGATTGCTGTTGCGCTGATTGGGCGCTGCATTCCATGAGCATAGGCTTGGTTTCCCTAGGCATTTCTTCGCGTGGAAAATGAATGGTTCTGGGCTTCCACACTGGCAGCGGTGTGCGGGGCGATGTCGGAGAAATGAAGAAACGTAATTGCGGAGGGTCTTGATAGTGTGCGCATGTCCTGTGTTGTGAAGTTGCGCGAGTGGGAGTTTGTATGGGATTTTGTTGTTGTGGTGGTTTTTGTTGCGCTGGTGATTTTCTTGTGGTGTCTTTTGTTGCGCTGGTAGTGATTTTCTTGTCGTCATATTGTGCTGGTGATTCTGCTGCGGTGGTGATTTTGTTGTCTTTTTTTCGTTGTGTTGGCGATTGTTTTCTGATGATTTTGCGGTGGTGTTTTTTGTTGGGCTGGTGATTTTGTGGTGATATGTTTTGTTATGGTCATGGTCTTGTGGCTATTTGACGCTGGTAATTTTATGGTGGTATTTCTGCTGCGCTGGTGATTTTTTAGTGGCGATGTGTTGTAGTAATTTATCGCGCTGCTGCTTTTGCTGCCCCGGTACTTTTCTTGTAGAGACTTTGCGCTCGTGATTTCGATGCGGCGGTCATTTTGGCGCTGCCGCTTTTGTTGCGTTTGTGCTTTCGTCGCGCTGCATCCTTTTTCGGCAGCAATGTCTTCTCTCTAGGCCATGCTTAGGCTTGGAAACTTCCGCCCGCGCCTCGCGCCGGGTCTACTTCCCGGAGGAAGTTTGGATGACCAAAGTTCCATGGTAAGTATGGTCAAACAAGGAGAAAAGAATTCAAGCAAAGGAAATTCCAGCAAAGGAAAGGTAGAGCAAAGAAAGTTCAGGTCAAGGAAAGCTAAAGCGGAGGAACTTCAAGCCAAGGAAAGCTAAAGCAGAGGAAGTTCAAGTCAAGGAAAGCAAAAGCAGAGGAACTTCAAGCCAAGGAAAGCTAAAGCAGAGGAAGTTCAAGTCAAGCAAAGCAAAAGCAGAGGAA
>VSDK01002401.1:53195-80678 GCA_009767595.1 Symbiodinium kawagutii | reverse complement strand
TAAAGCAGAGGAACTTCAAGTCAAGCAAGACTACAGCAAAGGAAGTTCAAGTCAAGGAAAGCAAAAGCAGAGGAACTTCAAGCCAAGGAAAGCTAAAGCAGAGGAACTTCAAGTCAAGCAAGACTACAGCAAAGGAAGTTCAAGTCAAGGAAAGCAAAAGCAGAGGAACTTCAAGCCAAGGAAAGCTAAAGCAGAGGAACTTCAAGTCAAGCAAGACTACAGCAAAGGAAGCTCAAGCCAAGGAAAGCTAAAGCAGAGGAACTTCAAGTCAAGCAAGACTACAGCAAAGGAAGTTCAAGTCAAGGAAAGCAAAAGCAGAGGAACTTCAAGCCAAGGAAAGCTAAAGCAGAGGAACTTCAAGTCAAGCAAGACTACAGCAAAGGAAGCTCAAGCCAAGGAAAGCTAAAGCAGAGGAACTTCAAGTCAAGCAAGACTACAGCAAAGGAAGTTCAAGTCAAGGAAAGCAAAAGCAGAGGAACTTCAAGCCAAGGAAAGCTAAAGCAGAGGAACTTCAAGTCAAGCAAGACTACAGCAAAGGAAGCTCAAGCCAAGGAAAGCAAAAGCAGAGCAAGTTCAAGTCAAGGAAAGCAAAAGCAGAGCAAGTTCAAGTCAAGGAAAGCAAAAGCAGAGGAAGTTCAAGTCAAGGAAAGCAAAAGCAGAGGAAGTTCAAGTCAAGGAAGTTAAAGCACAGGAATGGAAAGCTTCCTTTGGAAGTTGTCAACTTCCAGTTTTGGAGGTCTCCTCGCACGAAAGCTTTTCTTTGAAGTTGGCAACTTCCAATTTTCGAGGATGCCTCGCACGAAAGCTTAGTTTTTGAAGACGTCAACCTCCAGTTTTCCAGGAAGTCTCGAACGAAATGCGTTTTTGGTAGATCGCCGGCTCGCGAACGAAATGCTTTGTTTCGCAGTGAAAAGTGCACTGCTCTGACGTCGAAAATAAGCTCTGTGAAATCGCAAGTCCATCTTGGCAGGGGCTTGCCGCGGGCTTTGCCTGTGTGACTGTCGTCAAAAATTGACGTTCAAGATTCGTTTTTGGAAGAAGTCTCGCGCGAAAGCTTCGTTTCGGGCACTTTCCGAATGACTGCCGTCAAAAATTGATGTCCGGCAACTTTTCGCTTGCTCTGGTTCTACTGTGTTTTGCAACTAGCGGGTTCCTCTCCGAACTGTAACTGCTTCATTCAAGTAGCTCTTGTTCATTCTCTGTGCACTGGTTCTTTTGTGTTTTGCAACTGGCGGGTTCCTCTCTCTCTACTGTAACTGCTCCATTCAAGTGGCTCTTGCTCATTTTCTGTGCGCTGGTTCTATTTCGTTTTGCAACTTGTTTCAAAAAAAAACTGACAAAAAAAGCACCAGATAAAAAAAATTGCTAGATCACAAAAAAACAGAGGACAAAAAACGCCAGGCAAAAGTCACCAGACAAAAAAAACACCAAACAACAAACACCAGACAAAAAGTCATCGGACAAAAACCAACAAACACAAAACACCAAACAAGAAACACCCAATAAAAAATCACCAGGCAAAAAAGACACCAGCCAAAAAAAGACGGGAAAAAATCGCCAGACAAAAAGTAATCAGACAAAGAACAAAAGAGAAGAAAAAACGGGTGACAAAAAAGCAAGTTTGCGCATGCAAGCCTGCGAGCCCTAAAACCACCTATAGGCACTTGCTGGCTTCGAAATTTATATGCGCTGGATATCTTTGGATCATAGTCATAGTTACTTAACCCTTGAAAGTTCCGCCCCTGGCTTGCCCGGGTACTACTGGTAATAATGGCGCACTGAACTTGGATGTTGATTTAGGTACCACGATGCAACTGGACAAACCCAAGTTAAAACATCAATCTCAACTTCCATTCCAACACCGAAACACACTTTGACATACACGTGTCCTACTTCTTTCCCCAGAGAACCTGTCCTTTCTACTTCTCAACACTTCCTCATGTCCACAAAGCAAGGGCAATGCAAATTCTAGTGGATCTTCGAACACGACACACCTATGACTTGATTGGCCCTAAAAAGTTGGTTGCTATCATTTGCATCATCCAAATCACGAAAATGTTGACATGAGCTAGAGATGATGCGCTAGGCTGCACTTGCAAAGTTTATCTGCTTCCCCGTCCTGGAAACAATCGAGACGAAGTTGAACTCGGACGTCCGCTTGAGACTAACAGCTATGCAGAGTCAAATTCAAAAGAGTCACGTCGTTAGCATATTCCTTTGCACCACAAACACATCAATGTCAATGTCGACAGTAAGATTCTAGTCCATCTTGTCCAGGCTTTGAAATTTGTAACTGTGGAAGCGAAAGATCAAAGATATCTGCCTAAATTAGTACGAAGCCGGTGCCATTTCACGAAGTTACATTGATATTTGTTTTTATCGCCTCGCAACGTGGCAAGACTCTATCTGGGGACATGTTGCCTTGAGATTTGGCCAAACTTCCCATTTCTACAGTGGCCAACTGATTCATCGACTCTTGATTCATGTCCCTTGAGTCCCGCTTCATTGTCATTTTTTCCTTTGTCCGCGCGCAAAGAACTGCTGCTGACATGCAATTTGGTTGAAAAAGGGAACAGCTTTGAAGTTCCAGGCATACAATTTCACGCTAGTCTTTTGGCAGTACAGTGCTCAAAGTTCACATGCGAACGATGAGTGTGAGGCGTCCAAGTTGAATTTCCTAGGCACTACTAGTTACGAGAACAAAATGCGTTTGTGCTAATGACTTTCTCTTTTTCATGTGTAGGACGAAGTCAGCTTTGCTTGGTACCGAAAGTCTTCTGAATATTCCGCTGACACTCAAAAAGCACGGCAAACACACTTCAACAAAGATACAGTGTGCGTACTTAGGTGTGCGTCCCCAGTTAATGAATGGGAACTAACCCCAACCATGGTTACAGGGGTTATAAGCTACCTTACAGGGTTCCTGAACATGGTTATAACCACAGCTGCACGGCCAAGAAGAGATCAACGTGCTGAGCGCCAAGAAATTCTCGAAGTGTGTTGCTTGAAGCTGAGGGCGACCATGTTCGAGAACGTCCTTGCTGTTGTGAGCACAGCAGAGATGCCGCCATCCGATGAACCTCCCTTCGCCACAAGAGTTTGACCAATCTGCAAATCAGACCCACAAACACTGATTGACAAATGTTCTGACAGCAACATTAATGGCACGTATTATCTAACTGAAGGAGGTCCAATGTTGATATTTTCACGAAACGCTTGTGTATCTCAGCATATCTGAGCATTTTTTGACACCCTAGCTTGGGCATGTGGCTTGTACAAGGGTGCGTTTGGCTGGATGTGCATCCCAGTATTGAGATGAAAGCGCTGAGCGCCAAGAAATTCTCGAACTGGGTTGCTTGAAGCTGAGGGCGGTCATGTTTGAGAACGTCCTTGCTGTTGTGAGCCCAGCAGGGATGCCGCCATCCGATGAACCTCCCTTCACCACAAGAGTTTGACCAATCTGCAAATCAGACCCACAAACATCAACTGACAAAAGTCCTGACAGCAACATTAATGGCACGTATTATCTAACTGAAGGAGGTCCAATATTGCTATTTCCACGAAACGCTTATGTATCTCAGCATATCTGAGCATTTTTTGACACCCTAGCTTGGGCATGTGGCTTGTACAAGGGTGCGTTTGGCTGGATGTGCATCCCAGTATTGAGATGAAAGCGCTGAGCGCCAAGAAATTCTCGAACTGGGTTGCTTGAAGCTGAGGGCGGTCATGTTTGAGAACGTCCCTGTTGTGAGCCCAGCAGGGATGCCGCCATCCGAACAAAGATACAGTGTGATGAGAGATCAACGTGCTGAGCGCAAAGAGATTCTCGACCAGCTTTCAAGTTCCAGGCATGCTGTTTCACACTATTTTCTTGGCAGTACGGTGCTCAAATCTTACACGCAAAAGATGAGTGGTAGGCATCCAAATTGAATTCCCAAGGCACCACTTCTGAGAAGAAAATACGGCTCTTGAGTAAATGCTTTTCTCTTTAGCTCAGGACGGCCAACAACAGCCTTCAAGTGTTCTTGTTGTGATCATTTGTGTCACTAACCAAATTCTCTGACAAAGAACTCCTCCTGGAGGAGACAAGGTGGTAGGAAAAAGGGGCGAGTGTTTGACGCTGGCTGCCTGCAAATTGCCTTCCTGTTGGCGGATTCCTGAGTCTCTGAGACATAGAATGTTGGGAGACCAGGCAACGCTTTGTGTGTGTGACCACAACACTTTTGGACTTTCATCTTCGAGGCATGATGCTAGTGAGGCCACAATGTGTTGACTTAACTGTTTCTGCACAGCTTGAACAGCTTTGTAAAAGGTCAGTGGCTGTATGGAAATTGGGCAAACATTTAGGATATCATTGGATCCCATGCTGTTGAATGGATCTTTGCCTCGTGGCGTGCTTGCCATTGACTGACGGCGCTCAGTCCATCACGAACAGTCAGCGGTTAGTCTAAGCAGTCAGGGAGGCAGGACTGAGAAAACGCAAAGTTTGCCCAACCGGCTGTTGCGACTGAGTTGCCGCTCCAAGAAATCGCAATGAAAGTTGCGTTACTGAAAACTGGACAAATGCGAACGCAAAATCAACGCATAAAATGTGCAAGTCAGCTCCCGAGAACACATCACTGGACAGGACATGGTGAACGGAAATCCAGGATGAAGGTCAGCCTGGGACTTGAAGCACACCTGGACACTGACATCTCGGGTCTCCAGATTTGGCGTCTGGGACACCTGGAATCACATCACGGGCCGTCGACATCACAGTGCATCCTTTGTCGCCGATGTCCACCAACGAAAAGTGACGATCGCCTGACCCATCTACCCAGCCTGGTCCGAGGCCTTCTTTCAAGGCAGCCAACCGACAGTTTCGGATCACGGTCGCACCGCAATGAAATTGAAAGAATGGAGAATGAAGAATGAAATGAATAATGAAATGAAAAATTAAAACAACTTTCAAATGTTCCACTTCGCCCGAGCACGGTAACTACCGGAAGCTTGACAACATCAAACTTGCGTCGTCATCTGACTTCGATTTCATCACCACAGCACCAGCTGCGGTCATTCGCCAGGTATGCACTGCATCAGGACTGTCGCCTTAAGCTGCTGCGGGGTAGTGCAAACCAGCCAGAATTCAACATCAACATTCTTCCTGAACAAGTTCACTTCAGGCACTTCATTAATGAATGTGAAGCAAAACTATGCGACCGGCAGGACATCCCCAGCCTCAGTTTGCACAGCTTATTCAGAATCCAACCATTTTTGAATCACCCACTTGTTGGAAACTTGCCCATTAACGGGTCTGGAACTTTGCAAGGTTACTTTAGGGATCCCCCCTAATATTAAGCTTGCCTTTTTTGCAAGCTTATTCTATAGATATAAAACAGGACTGCATGAGGTCTGCAACAGCAGAGCATCACTTTCGTGAGCCCAGGTTTCGCTTTCGCACACCTTGGGGGCAAATTCATTCTGAAGACTGCAACCTCGGCAGCAATTCTTGCTCGTCAAGGAACATGAGAAGTTCTTGTGGGGTCCAACAACTACTTGCAAGCACTCTGGCGCCCAGAATTCTCGGCCCTCATCAAAAAACTTTCACATTGGGAATTATGTAAGGGATTTGAGAGCTCCTTTGAATGCGCAAAAATTCAAATCGGATCCAGCTTTCTGTTGGCTGCTGGCAGGTTCTGCTTACATACTTTCAATATCCTTACTGACAACTTGGGCGGAGCAAATGCCAAGGAACAAGCAGTTTCTCTATTCCTTTTGTCGACTTGCGACTTGTCATCGTCTCACATTCTTGTCTGCGGAGTTGGTGGAATACACTTTGCTTCAGTATGTGAATGCTGTCCATTTTTAAGACTGTAACCCCGCCTTGCAATTCATGCTCATCACGACAAGGAACATGAGAAGTTTTTGTGGGATCCAACAACTACTTGGAAGCATCGCATTCAATTGACTGGGTGACTTGTGTCATAGGCATTTGGGACTCCTGGCCGAAAATGCGCACAGCCGCTTGCAAGAGAACTGCCCCATCTTCTCCTGTCATCCTGGTGTCAACCAGGCTGATTTTTCTGCAGCTGCCAACGCAGTGGAAGTGCCTGAAGTCCAGAAATCCAGGGATGCATGGTAAACACTATTAACACTACAATTGTCTATAGTCGGTGTGTCTGTCTCATCCACACAAGCACAAAATAAGTGACCCTTTTACCCATTTGACTGATTGGCCTCCAGCTTTTGCCTCCTACGGGAACCAGTTGGAAATTGGCAGGTTTCATTACGTTGCAACACTTTGTGCACTTTGGATGCGATTGCTAGTCACGATAGATTTGAGCAAGGGAGCGACACATTCACCAATTCTGTGCAGTGTGTATCATCCTCCGGCTCCACACAACTTGAGCACCTGGACCGGCATGCACACTGCACTCTGCTCCCATGCCTAGAATCCCTCCTCAGAAAGTTTTGAGATTGGGACTTGACCACTGAGATTTACCAAGGTTGCATGCTGCTACCGGCAGGCGTTCAACATGCTCCAAGCAACGCTGTTGTACTGCCAAACTTTCTTTCGGCTGGGAAAGGGCTCAACTTGCACTGGGCTTCACCGAACTCGGGCACTCACCAAAAGGAAGCACTGGAATTCCTGTGTAGCAGGCAACTACATCTCCAAGAGCGAGTGCTTGCACATACCATGAGTTACGTCAGTTCTCCTCCGCCTTTTGTTGCATGCAGCAAACATTGTGTGACTGCTGGGAATGAAGTGAAACAATCTATTTTTAAAGGCTTGAGGCAACTCCTAAGCTCCTCTGAATGCACAAAAATTCAAATCGGATCCAGCTTTTTGTTTGCTGTTCGCAGGTTCTGCTTGCATACTTTCAATATCCGTACTGACAACGTGGGCGGAGCAAATGCCAAGGAACAAGCAGTTTCTCTATTTCTTTTGTCGACTTGCGACTTGTCATCGTCTCACATTCTTGTCTGCGGAGTTGGTGGAATTTCTGTGTAGCACCCAATACATCTCCAAGAGCGAGAGTGCTTACACATGCCAAGAGTTACATCACGGTCCTCCTCTCCGTTTTGTTGCACGCGGCAAACATTGCATGACCCCGGGGAATTCAGTGAAACAATCTATGCTTTTGTGACTGCACAAAAACTCAAATCGGATCCAGCTTTCTGTTGGCCGTTCGCAGGTTCTGCTTGCATACTTTCAATATCCGTACTGACAACTTGGGCGGAGCAAATGCCAAGGAACAAGCAGTTTCTCTATTCCTTTTGTCGACTTGCGACTTGTCATCGTCTCACATTCTTGTCTGCGGAGTTGGGGGAATACACTTTGCTTCTGTATGTGGACATGGAGACATGCAGCATACAGCGCACAGACTTTACTGTTGGGCTCTGGAGTCCATTCTTAAGACTGCAACCCCGCCTTGCAATTCATGCTCATCACGACAAGGAACATGAGAAGTTTTTGTGGGATCCTACAACTACTTGGAAGCATCGCATTCAATTGATTTTGCGACTTCTGTCATAGGCATTTGGGACTCCTGGCCAAAAATGCGCACAGCCGCTTGCAAGAGAACTGCCCCATCTTCTCCTGTCATCCTGGTGTCAACCAGGCTGATTTTTCTGCAGCTGCCAACGCAGTGGGAGTGCTTGAAGTCCAGAAATCCAGGGATGCATGGTAAACAGTATTAACACTACAGTTGTCTATAGTCGGTGTGTCTGTCTCATCCACACAAGCACAAAATAAGTGACCCTTTTACCCATTTGACTGATTGGCCTCCAGCTTTTGCCTCCTACGGGAACCAGTTGGAAATTGGCAGGTTTCACAAAGCTGCAGCACCTTGTGCACTTTGGATGCGATTGCTAGTCACGATAGATTTGAGCAAGGGAGCGACACATTCACCAATTCTGTGCAGTGTGTATCATCCTCCGGCTCCACACAACTTGAGCACCTGGACCGGCATGCACACTGCACTCTGCTCCCATGCCTAGAATCCCTCCTCAGAAAGTTTTGAGATTGGGACTTGACCACTGAGATTTACCAAGGTTGCATGCTGCTACCGGCAGGCGTTCAACATGCTCCAAGCAACGCTGTTGTACTGCCAAACTTTCTTTCGGCTGGGAAAGGGCTCAACTTGCACTGGGCTTCACCGAACTCGGGCACTCACCAAAAGGAAGCACTGGAATTCCTGTGTAGCAGGCAACTACATCTCCAAGAGCGAGTGCTTGCACATACCATGAGTTACGTCAGTTCTCCTCCGCCTTTTGTTGCATGCGGCAAACATTGTGTGACTGCTGGGAATGAAGTGAAACAATCTATTTTTAAAGGCTTGAGGCAACTCCTAAGCTCCTCTGAATGCACAAAAATTCAAATCGGATCCAGCTTTTTGTTTGCTGTTCGCAGGTTCTGCTTGCATACTTTCAATATCCGTACTGACAACGTGGGCGGAGCAAATGCCAAGGAACAAGCAGTTTCTCTATTTCTTTTGTCGACTTGCGACTTGTCATCGTCTCACATTCTTGTCTGCGGAGTTGGGGGAATACACTTTGCTTCTGTATGTGGACATGGAGACATGCAGCATACAGCGCACAGACTTTACTGTTGGGCTCTGGAGTCCATTCTTAAGACTGCAACCCCGCCTTGCAATTCATGCTCATCACGACAAGGAACATGAGAAGTTTTTGTGGGATCCTACAACTACTTGGAAGCATCGCATTCAATTGATTTTGCGACTTCTGTCATAGGCATTTGGGACTCCTGGCCGAAAATGCGCACAGCCGCTTGCAAGAGAACTGCCCCATCTTCTCCTGTCATCCTGGTGTCAACCAGGCTGATTTTTCTGCAGCTGCCAACGCAGTGGGAGTGCTTGAAGTCCAGAAATCCAGGGATGCATGGTAAACAGTATTAACACTACAGTTGTCTATAGTCGGTGTGTCTGTCTCATCCACACAAGCACAAAATAAGTGACCCTTTTACCCATTTGACTGATTGGCCTCCAGCTTTTGCCTCCTACGGGAACCAGTTGGAAATTGGCAGGTTTCACAAAGCTGCAGCACCTTGTGCACTTTGGATGCGATTGCTAGTCACGATAGATTTGAGCAAGGGAGCGACACATTCACCAATTCTGTGCAGTGTGTATCATCCTCCGGCTCCACACAACTTGAGCACCTGGACCGGCATGCACACTGCACTCTGCTCCCATGCCTTGAATCCTTCACCCTCATCAGAATGTTTTGAGATTGGGACTTGACCGCTGAGATTCACCAAGGTTGCATGCTGCTACCGGCAGGCGTTCAACATGCTCCAAGCAACGTTGTTGTACTGCCAAACTTTCTTTCAGCTGGGCTCAACTTGTACTGGGCTTCAACGAACTCGGGCACTCACCAAAAGCAAGCAACGAAATTCCTGTGTAGCATGCAACTACATCTCCAAGAGCGAGAGTGATTGCGCATACCAAAATTCTTCACCCACCTCTCTTCAGAAGGCTTTGAGATTGGGATTTGCAGATCGCACAGAGCAAGTCCTAAAGGCTGAGGCTTGCACTACAGCTTTTGGCAGACAGAGAACCACCCAACGGGATTGACTCTGAACCGGAAATGGCTTTCCGCCCAAGGACGTTTGGATCACCACTTGGAAAGTGATGTCAACATAGCGGCTGTGCCACTTTCTCCAAGGAGATGAGACGTTTGCCTGTGCTGGTCAGAGTGTTCAAGTCTACGCCCAATCATAGTCCCAATCATAGTCATAGGTCGACAAGTCTCTCAAGGCGTACTTTCTATCCATGAGTGGCTGCCAGCATCTGAAACGGCGATGCTCGCCGTCTGGTGCTCACCTCGCGGACTGATGCGGAGCCGAGCTCAAAGTTGAACACTTGGCAAAGTGAAGATCGCTTTTTGATCATTTTGTTTCAGTCTCCTTAGAGTCTCCTTGGCTTGTACAGGTTCAGTTGGTTCAGTTTTAGACGACCTTTGAATTTGCTAATGATAGAAAAAAATAAGGGATTCCCATGACTTCTTGCTCTCAAGCTGCAAGCAATGAAACCTGAACTTTTTTCTGAACGATTTGAAGCCGTGCGTGTCACCTGAGACAACCAAGACCAGCGCTCTGCCATGGCATGATGTCGGAGCAGCGAAGCTTTTTTGCCAACTTTGCATCTCGCTGAAAACGTGGAACTCTCTGAACTTTCTTCATTTTCGAGGCAAAAAGTTTTTGTCTGCAAAGCCTCGCCTTCTCAATTGAATGCAACGGGCTTGATCACCGCTTGACATGGAATCGATGTTCACGGAGATAAATCACGGAATGACATGCTGACTGTACTCCTCGTTCTTTGGAAGATGATGGAGATACACGTCGCTCTTGCCATAATAAGCACCCGACACCCGTGTTTGTTCTTGACAATGCTCTAATTTTGTCTGCAGGGTCGCTGCTCAACAGCAAACTGTACTTTTCTCGCGGCTGCTCCATTTGGACCTTATTTCCACGCAGCGGGCAGTGCAAATCGCATCAAATTGCTTTTTGTTATTACGAGCCAAATGTGGCTTTGGCCGAAGATTTTCCAGCTACTTTTTGACAGTGGGAGCTGGGAAATTGGGAACTTGGAGAGAAAGCGAGCAAATGGTAGTTGAGATTTATTGAGACAGGTCTTGGCACCTTGATTTTACATTGCGACAAGCTGGTACGGAAAGTTTGGAAGGCAGCGCTTCAGTTCCTTCATGTAAATGTAGTTGGATCTCTGCTTCGTCTCCTCAACGCACGACTGACAAAGTGACCAAGCTTGACATTGCTGCGATATGCTGGCTGCGCAAGCTTCATATTCACCGGAGCAAACCTTTCTGTAGGCCATGTGCAGGCCTCAACTACCTCCAGAGATTTGAACTCAAAGCTTGATGATACACCCCCTACGACGGCTCACAAAAATATGTTCAAACACCTATCCAAGTCACAAAGAGCCTAACAAACTTGGCCGCGAACTTAACAATTCCTTGAGCGCACGACTCATGCTTGCTGTTTTTGTAAAACTCTGTACAATTACATCAGTCCACACCCAAAAGTCTCTGTCATATCCGGAATGTCCTTCTGTGCTTGAGTGTGTGTGTGTGTCTGCCACGCAATCTGCTGCATAGCTCGGGAGTTTCTGCCTTGCTGACTTTTTACAATTTTAAGAACCGTCTTGGAATAGCAGAAAAGTTGAAGAGACCGATCTGTTTCTTCTGAATTCTCAAACCTCCTTTAGCAGGCACGACAGGAGACGACCGGAGACGACAGGAGACGACAAGAGATGACAGGAGACGACAGGAGATGACAGGAGAGGACAGCAGACGACAGGAGACGACAGGAGACGACAGGAGACAACAGGGGACGAGAGGAGACGAGAGGAGACGACAGGAGACGAGAGGTGATGAATTGCTTGACCTGCTCACTACCTGGTCAGATCTGGTCACTGGCAAGTGCCTTACCTGTTGAACTTGTGCTTTCTCAGTTTTGGTCGGCACTTGGAACTGATCCTAACAGCTACACTCGCCCGTGGTTTCACCATTTCACAATTCAGCTCCAATCGTCTCGTCTGCTCGAAGCCAGCCTGAGCCTTAAGAGCCTTCCAAATGGCAAAGAATTCACACATAATCTTTCACTCCTTCGGACGGTCCACCAAACTTTCCCAGCACCATCTTCCTCACTTTAAAGAGCTTGAAGTTGTCAAACACGTTGTCACCCCTCACTGGAAAGGCGGCTGGCCATCACAGGTTGCCAGCCGACTGGCATAGCCTGCTTAGCGGCAACTCAAATGCCTTGGAGAGTCTCTAAGAGCTTTAGCTGATCTCATAAACCTCCATTTCAAGACAGGGAATCTCCTTAGCAAAAGGGTGTGCCACCAGTAGAAAATCCATGTGTCAAAGGCTTAGGACATCTTACGACACTTGCAATCAGATCTGATTCAGCAAGTGATGGCTATCACCGATGCTTCGATCTTCAAGGCTGACACGTTACGTTGGAGAGTGCTTCAGCAACAGCACTGAAGCCGCAAGCCAAGCTCTTGGCACTTGCTCTGCTGTCAGGTCCGTGATGTGCGTGGCTCGTTCTCCTTTCCCTAATGTTCCTCCAGGTGAATCGAAATGCTGGACATACGCTCGATTTTGTTCTCTGCAAACCATCTGCCCGCATGGTTTCAAGGCAGGGCAGATCCATCATGGACAAGGCAACATGGACAACACCGATAACTTGGACAACGGTAAGGACTTTGCAACAACAGCGGGGCCCGTGCTGTGCTCGCCGAAGCAGTTTGAACTCGAAAGACAAGGCCAAGCACGGGCGAAACTCGTGGACACTATGCGTACTTTGTGATTGCAAGACTCTACAGTTGGATTCCTTCAAGGTGATTCTGCAAATTGCGCCAAGCTCTACAGCTGCAAAGGATTGTGTCGATATCAGCTTTGGTCATCAACACTGCAGGCGTCCAGGAAATAGTCCAAGTTCATTGAGTATTCATTGAGTCCATCGCATGCGAGTGCTGAACAGACAAACTCGAAAGCTTCGGCAGCCTCAGCAGCTCATGAAGCTAAGCTCTTAGGCCGGCCTTCAGATGAACTTCTTCACGGCAAACTGGCTGCTGTAAAGGCTGCCAGCTGCCAGCTTTGATCAATGAAGTTGAGCAGTATCTCATCAATGGAGCGGTGGCAGCAGTGGCGCCAACCAAACAGCTCTCAACATCAATCACGGCTCTGTGAACCAAACGCAGCGAGCCGTCTGTCCCACACGTGTCTCTTGCACCAAGGCAATTCTGATTGGCAAACTTGAAAAAACGTTCACACAACATCTTCGAAAGCTCTAGAGTGGACACGTTAACGCCTTGGCTTGCAGACTCAAGGCCAAGCTTTGAAGTTTGTGGCTTGGCGAAACCTCTTGATGTGCCATGGGCACCGCCGTGCTCGGCGATGCCGCACTTGGCTTAGCTGCAACCCAACACTTGGGGCTTTTCTGTAGGCCGAATCAGTGTATCCTGTGAAATTCAGCTGGGAATGTGACAGGGACAACCAGGTAACCAGCCGTAGTTTCATTGGACCAACCACGCCGGCCATAGTTGGGAACCTCCAACCAGTTACAAAGCTGGCTGTTTGATGCTGTCTCAAGATGGCTGCCAGTGGGTCCTGCTTTCCGCAATGGTCACATCATCTAGGGACCTTTTTCTTGACCTGTTTTGGTTTTCAGGGCCTGAGATCTATTAGGATACCTGACTTGTTGCCGAGACTCTTGCACCTACATCGCAAGGTCACCCCTTACAGGATGCAGGCCAGACTGATTCGTGCACATCTATGATATCTAAGCCATTTGTTCAAGATTTGCTTTTGGATGCTGCTCACGTTCAGACCTATGGCAAATCGTCAGCACTGAGCTTTCAAAAAGGAGATGCCCAGAGATTTTGGTAAGTGCAAAGAAGCAAAATTGCATCTCTAATATATCAGGGTATCAATATTCATGATGCTAAATGTTGCACAAATTTATTGGGGGTCAAAATCAACACGCATCATGGACATGGCTTAGCTTGCTTCCAGGTTCATGTCGATGGCTACACATTCAAGGGACGATTGCTTACCCAACCTCAGGAACAAGGCGGCATCAAGAACTTCTAGAGCAAATAGAATTCAAGTTGATTGGTGCAGTGAAATGCGGCCGCGTGCAATAGGTAAACTTGATCGTTTCCCAACCCCTCCCGTATTTGTCTTCGACTGATTGCTTCCAGGCATTTGTCTTCGACTGATTGCTTCCAGACATAAGAGAAGAGGGTATGGTGTCTGAGGCTTCAAACAAGACAAAACCCTGTCATGGCGAAATGATGCAGAGATTGGCCGGCCGTTTGTTGCCAGGTTGCACTGTTCACACCTTCCCATTCGAGGAATCTGAGTTGAGACAGAGAAGCTGCTTTCAATCCTCACCCCAAAAATTACTGGAATGGCTGTTGAAATCGAATGACCCTTGAATGGCTCAACGACCTATTTCAAATCATCAAGACTGAGCCTGTCTGTCATCCTCATACTCTGCTTCCAACCGTTTTGGCGTTCAGCGGCTGAAAAGGCCAGAGTCCCACGCAATACACACAGCGAAGTGGACCGACGAACAAAGAGATTCCAGCACAATCAGTGGTGTTTAAAAAGTTGTGTCACGGCCTTCTCCCCGCTACAGGCTTTTGCACCACTTCTCGGGAAACTCTCGCTGTGAGCACTATGTTCCCAACGATAGCGGGTTTGAATTCGACCCCCCTGACCAAGAAGAACAGCTCCAAGATGCTGGAGGCACATGTTGCAAATGTTATTCAGCTTCAAGATCTAGAAGATTCTCTTGAAATCCAAATATGGTGCACTGAAATGCGGCCGCTTGTAATAGGTAAACAGGATCCCTTTGCGAAGCGTCTCGCGTTTTGTCTTCGACTGATCGCTTTCTGGCATATGAGAAAGGTACATGCGGTTTGTACTGTGTCTGAGCCTTCAAACAAGACAAAACACTGTCATGGCGAAATGATTCAGAGATTGGCCGGTCGTTTGTTGCCAGGTTGCACTGTTCACACCTTCCCATTCGAGGAATCTGAGTTGAGACAGAGAAGCTGCTTTCAGTCCTCACCCCAGAAATTACTGGAATGGCTGTTGAAATCGAATGACCCTTGAATGGCTCAACGACCTATTTCAAATCATCAAGACTGAGCCTGTCCGTCATCCTCATACTCTGCTTCCAACCGTTTTGGCGTTCAGCGGCTGAAAAGGCCAGAGTCCCACGCAATACACACAGCGAAGTGGACCGACGAACAAAGAGATTCCAGCACAATCTGCAGGGTTCCAAATGTTGTGTCACGGCCTTCAACCAGCTAGAGGCTTTCGCACTATGTTATTCGGTTTCTGGATCCAGGGGATTCTCTGCTGCAAATGTTGACCTTGCATGCTGTCTGATCTGCTTGACAAGTGTGACTACCCAGTGGAGCCCTTAAAGTACGCTCAACCCTCGTAGCGAGCACTGCAAAGCCAAGACGCTGAGCCAAGACTGCTCTGCAGTCGTGGCAACTCTTGGTCATCAATCTCTTTGGTACACAAAGTCTTCCAAATTAGCTGGTGATTCGATAATATTCAACATGTGAAGTCAGCTGCGCCAAACCGAGGCGTTATTTGCAATGTCATGGAGAAAACATCTGGAACTGCCTCACTATTTGCTTGGTTTTGAACATGTCTGCTCTGGCCTATATCACTGACAAAACCGTGACCCTTGCTTTGGGTGGGAATCGGTCAGAAACCTGAACAAAAGGGGGGCAAAATTAAATTGGTTTCATTAAGCGGTACATCCGTCTAACTGGTCTCAAATCTTCAGTTCACTGGGCTGGAATCCAAGTTTGAAATCCTACGCCGGCATATGTTTTGTCTTCGAATCTTGAGTCCGAACACTCCAAAAACAACTGGAAAATGGACGTCAGTTGTTGCTCGATGGCACATCATCGCATTTGGGTTTGCTCTCCATTCTCCGTGCCTCTCAGGTATAAGCCATGGCAAAGCATTTGAGGGGCTCCTTGCCAGCATTTTTAGAAGCATTGAAGGGATAGTGAAGAATGGTCAAACTGAGATACAGCAAACTGCATGGTTCTAAAACTCAATTCAACATATCCGCCGACCCTGCCAGGGCAAGGGGAAGCACGCAAGGGAATTGGAGGCCTCCAAGAGCAAGAATGGCAATAATTTTGACAAGAGACTTTCAAGCACAATAACAAAAAATTGCGAAAGACTAGCTGGGGGACAACAAGAACAACCACACCACCACCACCACTACCACCACTACCACCACCACAACAACAACAAGAAGAAGTACTACTACTGCTACTACTGCTGCTACTGCCGCTACTACTACTACTACTACTACTACTACTACTACTACTACTACTACTACTACCACCACTACCAGTACTAGTGCAAGATCTGCGTGGAAGATCTCTGTGAAACTTGGAAGATTGCCATCAGAACTTGTTTTGGGAGAAATTGTGTAAAGCCTTACCCGGAATGTTAGCAAGAGATGTTTGCGGGTGACGTGAACTGAAGGCAACAAGAATTGCAGCAACGTCGGACAGGGGATCCTCTTCGAGTGCATCTCTTTGCAAGATCGACGAACTCTGTTTATTGAGGTGCGCACAAGCTCTGTGGATCCGATTTCTAAGGCCGAATTTGAATGGCAAAAAACATTCGCGTCGCTTTCCAGCTGGCAGGCAAGGAAAGCAAACCAGGAAACCAACAAGGAACACCAACAGTTACATGCCAGAGAGAATGTCAAAATATATCAACAAAATCAATCATTCAAAGGATCAATCAACCAATCAAATCAAATCCTATCAAATCACAGCAGAACCAAAATCAAATCAAAACCAAGTGGAACCACATCAAATCAAATGCAAATCAAGCCAGGTCAAGCCAAATCAAAATTACACCAAATCAAACTAAACCAAATCAAATCGAATCCAATCACATCTGAACAAATCAAATTAAATCGCAACCCAAATCTAAATCAAGCTCCCAACCCAAACCCGAACAAATCAAAATCAAATGAAATCAAATAATTTAGTCAATCAACTAAGTCAGTTCATCAATGTATCAATCAACCAGTCAATCAATCCATCCATCCATCCATCCATCAATCAATCAATCGATCGGTCAATCAAGCAATCAATAAATACATCACTCACTCACTCACTCACTCACTCAATCAATCAATCAAGCAATCCATCAATCAACTAATACATCCATCCATTCATCCATCCATCCATCCATCAATTAATCAATCAATCAGTCAATCAATACCATCATCTTCATCAATCATCACCAACCAGCACTCACCCCCTCATTTCAGCTGACCCCCTTCCCCCCCCCCCGTTTCGTTTCTGGAAAAAAATGTCGCCGACTTGTGAGGTTCTACTGGCATCTGTTACCTATATGGATGACTTTGAAAAAAACAAAATAACGTAAAAACACAAAAGCAGAGATAATGGAAAACCAAAAAGCAACTGTAAAAAACTGTGAGAAATTGTTTGAACAAAACGTTTTCCATACGACCAATACCGCAAAGAAAAAAAGAAAAAACACAAACAAGACCACGCCAATGCTACTTTAAAAAGTAGCAGAAAGGAAAGAGTCTCTACGTCACCAAGAATGGAAAACAAACGGGTCAACGATCAAAACATTTTTACCTATACAGATCACGCCATTCTGATCCATTGTTGCTGAATTCATGACATGATGGTTCCCCCAAAGTGGATGGACACACTTATCTGGTTTTTGGGCTACATTACCGTATGACTAGAATAACATAGGAAAACCATACGAATATGGTACCTAAATCATGCCAAATTACCACGATCATTGCGGCAAAGCTGATAGTTGTGCTATAGCGCTGGAATGTGGAAGAAAAACACCGCGTCGTAGAGCTAGCTCAATTCAGGCTACGGTTTCGTTAAATGCAACAACAATCAACCTATAACTGAGTAGTCTGATATACCATAGAACAGTAGGGCCATGTAGGACTATTGATATCCAAACTTCTCAAAGAAACCAAATGAAACCAGGATCCGGCACCAGTCCTTTCGTCATGAGGCATACTGGCCAGGCGAAGAAATCAATGCTGCACCATCCAGTAATATCATTCCTGGTCATTCACCGTCTCCATCTTTGCTTGGATCGTCCAGGGAACTTGAAGATCCACAGCTCGTCACATTACGCAACGTTGGCTCTGGGATGCTCGACTATCCTCGAAGGCCTACTGGCGGCCTCCCATCCTCTTGAAATACCAACAGTTTTG
Organism: Symbiodinium kawagutii; assembly: GCA_009767595.1. Taxonomy (NCBI): domain Eukaryota; class Dinophyceae; order Suessiales; family Symbiodiniaceae; genus Symbiodinium; species Symbiodinium kawagutii. Next base: position 62,878 of record VSDK01002401.1, on the reverse strand, counting down.
GAAAGGCTCCAATTCTTTGCGGAAATGTGGATCGATTCGCGATTTTCATCTTGAAAACCACTGTCTGTGGGCCCAATGCAAGTAGGCCACACCAGACTTGCTTTCCCTTCGCATTTCTATCAGGATTCGACGACTTGCTTTGTACAAAATACGACGTAGAGCAAGTTCAGCATTCAAATCTGAGTGGCTTCCATATAGGATCCTCCTTTCCACGTTGAGGCTGCCCCGCCTTCGAAACTGGGACAATTGACAGGTCCAAAGGGTGCAAAAGTTTTCAGACTTTCTATTCACCTGGAATCATTGGCTTTCTCGGCTTTATTGTCATTTAGAGGAAAACTGGCAACGACTTCAGTGGCTTCACAGAAGCAGACGTGCAGGTCGCTGGAAAGAAATACTCACGGCGCAGAGTTTGGTGAGCCTATGTTGCAGAATCCAGCCCACGCAAATATCCAGTAAAGAAAGCCATGAAACTCATCTCATGATCGATGCTCAAGCGCTTGGCCAGCCATTCCTGGATCAAATCGTGTTGCTGGCATTCAGGTCGAAGATCATTGCAAAAGAAAATCATCATCTCCGTACATTTCGTTGTTTGGTTTCGTCCAAAGCAAGTGAAAACACGTCAAAGTGAAGGAGAGGACAGCTCTATCTCTTGAGCCAGAAAAATGACACGCTGACGGACGTTTGCCATGATTGACAGGAAACCATGTTTAGATTGCATGAACTGAACTAGTATTACTACAGTAGTTAGCAAAAATCTGATGTGCTGACAAAAACGTCAGATCCCTACAACCTCCCCTCGCAGCGCGCACTGTGGGCTTCACCAGTTCCATTTTTCTGCCTGCATATTTCTCGATGTGCCGGACGGAATCTTCCAGTTGTCTGGAGGATCTGTCACTTCAACCTCCTGAAAAGTCATGATGAATGGCACCAAACAATTCGTCGAGTCTAGCCTTGAGAAATACTCAAAGTAATCGTCAACACAATCAAAATGCCGTCTAATTTCAACCAAGCTGACTCCATGCAACCCTTTGTTTTACTGCAAGCCGCAAGGAGTGCACTCAACTTCTAAGTGTCGGGCAGGAGCAAATGCCTGCCTTGCGATCGAGGAGATGCTTAGGTGTAAAAAGCGGACTTTCTGTGTTCAAAAAGCCACGGTCATGTGAATATGTATGATTATGTATGTATACATGAATCTGTGTAATATGCATGCTTACAAAAATATATACATTCTACGTCTGTGTCTACAACTGTTCATTTCAACTTAGCTCCAGTCCTGCATTGCGTCGGTGCTGTCACACAAGGGGCCGCGCACTTGGCTCACAAGATGCCAGGAACTGGGCACCAGGGAGAGCTTCCTCAGGGAAAAGCAGCTGAGACAACAAATGTTTTTGTCCAAAAATGGCTGTTGAAACCAAGGGCTTATAAATCTATTGGTGGTTAGTCATGGAAATAAATTCTTGAAAATGAAATTATACAAATCAATAATGGTATACTAATCAAAGGAAGTTTCAGAGAAAATTCCGTGTTACGAACATTTTCAATCACTAATAATCCACTAAAAATCAACCACTAAAAATCAACCACAAATATTCAACCACTAATAATCAACTACTAATAATGGGCTGCTTCTGGCTGCTTCTGGGTGCTTCTGGGCTGGTTCTGGGTGCTTCTGGGCTGCTTTTGGGCTGGTTCTGGCTGCTTCTGGGTGCTTCTGGGCTGCCTGGGCTGCTTCTGGGTGCTTCTGGTCTGGCTGCTTTTGGCTGCTTTGGTTTTGTTGTTGTTGTTGTTGTTGTTGTTGTTGTTGTTGTTGTTGTTGTTGTTGTTGTTGTTGTTGTTGTTGTTGTTGTTGTTGTTGTTGTTGTTTGCGCTGCGACATTATAGGCACTTGATGGCTCCGAAAATTATAGGCACGATTATTTTCAGTCAAAAGTGAAATCACCTTGGAAACTTCCGCCCCCGGCTTGCCCGGGTACTACTGGTAATGTATATGAATTGTCCATAATGATCATTGCTCGTTATAGTGTTCCCACTGTTGTGATTCCCTATTCATATTGGCGGATTGAACTTGGATGGTGGTTGTAGCTCCCACCATGCAACTGGACAAACCCAAATGAAGATATCTTTTGAAGATAAACTCAAGACTTTCAACACTTGAAGACATCAATCTCAAGTTCCATTCCAACACCGTGACACGCTATGACATACACTTAGCCTACTTCTCTCCCAAGAGAACCTGTTCTTTCTACTTCTGAACACTTCCTCATGTCCACAAAGCGAGGGCAATGCAAATTCTGGTGGATCTTCGAACGCGACACACCTATGACTTGATTGGCCCTCAAAAACTGCTTGTTTTGATCATTTGCATCATCCGTATCACTGAAATTTTGACATTAGCTGGAGATGATGCGCTAGGCTGCGCTTGCAAAGTTTATCTGCTTTCCCGTCCTGGAGACCATCGAGACCAAGTTGAACTCCGACGTCCGCTTGAGACTAACAGCTGTGCATAGTTCAATTGAAAGAGTTACAATTTTAGCATATTCCTTTGCAACACATTGCAGACACATCAATGTCTACAGTGAGATGAGTCCATAATATTTCCAAGTTTTTAGATTTGTAAATACGGAAGCGCCTCTAACTCCATCAAAAGATCGAGGATATTATGCCTGAATAACCACGAAGGCGGTACCATTGCACCAGGTTACATGGATATTGATATTGGTTTGTTTTCGCCTTGCAACGCGGCAAGACTCCATCTAGGGACATGTTGCCTTACGTTGCCTTAAAAAGCTATGCACAGATTGATGGACAATTGCATACAATTTCATCTTTGAAAGAGATTTTCGAGAAACTTCCCATCTCTACCGTGGCCAATTGATTCATCGACTGTTGATTGGCAGAGGTCGCCCAAAGCCCCTTAGGTAACCTCTGATGTTGCGAAAATAATTCTTATCCCGAGTCCCGCTTGATTGCCATTTTTTCCTTCGTCCGCACGCAAAGAACTGCTGCTGACATGCAATGTCGTGCGAAACGCGAACAGCTTTCAAGTTCCAGGCATACGGTTTCAAGCTAGTCTTTTGGCAGTACGGTGCTCAAATCTCACGTGCAAACGATGAGTGTCAGGCATCCAGGTTGAATTTCCTAGGCACCACTAGTTCCGAGAACAAAATGCATTTGTGCTGATTTTCTCTTTTTTTCATGTGCTAATGATTGGGTATAAGCTACCGTAGATGGTTCATCTCTTTTTCATGTGTACGAAGAAAGCTTTGCTATCGAAAGTCTTCTGAATATTCTGCTGGCACTCAAAGAGCGCAAATACATTTCACTGATAAAGTGTGCGTACTTAGGTGCGCATCCGCAGTTAATCGGGAACTAAACATGGATATAGGGATATATAGAGATATTGAAATCAAGTGGGTTATTGAAATTGGCAGGTTTCACAAAGTTGCAACATTTTGTTCAATTTGGATGCGATTGCTGGTCACAACAAATTCCAGCAAGGGAGCAACATATTCACCATTTCTGTGCAGTGTGTATCATCCTCTGGCTGCACACAACCTGAGCACTTGGACCGGCATGCACACTGCACTCTGCTCCCATGCCTAGAATCCTTCACCCTCGTCAGGAAAGTCTTGAGATTGGGACTTGACCACTGAGATCTACCAAGGTTGCATGCTGCTACCGGCCGGCGATCAACATGCTCCAAGCAACGCTGCTGTGCTGCCAAACTTTGTTTTAGCGGAAAAGGCTCAACTTTCGCTGGACTTACCAACTCGGGCTCTCAGTGAAAGGAAGCACTGGAACAGGGGTTGGTAAATATCCCATCTTAGGGACATTGAACATCACCTGCGGATGACTGCTGGGGACTATTCCCATAATAGTTGGGTGATGTCCAATTGGAACATTTAATGACCCCTGTGAAATTCCTGTGTAGCACCCAATACATCTCCAAGCGCAAGAGTGCTGGCTGCTTGCACATACCAGGAGTTACGTCACGGTCCTCCTCTTCCTTTTGTTGCACGCGGCAAAAGCATTGCGTGACTCCGAGGAATTAAGTGAAACAATCTATCTATCCTCCTCTGACTGCACAAAATCTTAAATCGGATCCAGCTTTCTGTTGGCTGTTGGCAGGTTCGGTTTACACCCTGTCAATTCAAAATCTGTACTGACAACTCGGGCGGAGCAAATGCCAAGGAACTATCGGTTTCTCCATTCCTTATGTCGACTTGCGACTTGTCATCGTCTCACATTCTTGTCTGTGGAGTTGGTGGACTCACTTTGCTTCAGTATGTGGGCACGTAGCCATGCAGCACACGACGGCAACCTCCCCTTACAATTCTTGCTGGTCACAGCAAGGAACATGAGAAGTTTTTCTGGGGTCCAACAACTACTTGCAAGCATCGCATTCAACTGATTGTGCGACTTCTGTCATGGGCAGTGGGACTCCTGGCGGAAAATGCTCACAGCCGGGTGCAAAAGAACTGACCCATCTTCTCCTGTCATCCTGGTGTCAACCAGGCTGATCCGTTTGCAGCTGCCAATGCAGTGGGAGTGCTTGAAGTCCAGAAATCCAGGGATGCATGGTAAACAGTATATACACTACAATTGTCTATAGTCCATGGTGTGTGTTTCATCCGCACAAGCACCCATGAAGTGACACCTTTACCCATTTGATTGAATGGCCTCCAGCTTTTGCCTCCTACGGGAACCAGTTGGAAATTGGCAGGTTTCATTAAGTTGCGGCACTTTGTGCACTTTGGATGCGATTGCTAGTCACGATAGATTTGAGCAAGGGAGCAACACATTCACCAATTCTGTGCAGTGTGTATCATCCTCCGGCTGCACACAACTTGAGCACCTGGACCGGCACTGAGATCTACCAAGGTTGCATGCTGCTACCGGTCGGCGTTCAACATGCTCCAAGCAAAGCTGCTGTGCTGCCACTTTCTTTCACATACCAAGAGTTACGTCACAGTCCTCCTAAGTTTTTTTCTGCATGCGAAAAACATTGTGTGAGTCTCGGGAAAAAGGTGAAAAAATCTATCTGGGATCCCTCGTGATATGAAGCTAGGCTGTTTTGTAAGCCCATTCTAGAGATACAAAACCGGACTGCATGAGGTCTGACACAGCACCGCATCATTTGATACTGCCGATGAATACCCTATGACGGATTTTTAATAATCCACAGGGTCTTTCTAAACAATTTATTTTTTGAGGCTTGAGGCAACTCCTCAGCTCTCACTGCGAAAAAATAGTTCGGATCCAGCTTTCTGTTGGCAGGTTCTTCATACACTTGGGCAGAGAATGTTGTTCCTGTGAGCCCAGCGATGCCACCATCCAATGAACCTGAGGCTCCCTTCACCACGAGAGTTTGACCAATCTTCAAATCAGAACCACAAACATCGATTGACGAATGTCTTGTCAGCAACATTGATGGCACCTACTATCTAACTGAAGAAGGTCCAATGTTGATATTTTCACGAAGCGCTTATATGTCTTAGCGTATCTGGCGTATCTAAGCAGTTTTTGACACCCTAGCCCGGGCTCGTGGCTTGTGTCCAGCTCCAAGCATTGCTGCAGGCTGCCATTTGTCTCAAACACTTGAAATTTGTGAAGAGTAATCCTTGACTTTGCTACCGACTTACTGCCACGGCCAGGTTGTTCTAATTGTCTGGTGTGGTTGCTAGGCTTTGCTCAAGTGTACCAACTGCGGATGAACACCTGAAGATTCACTAATTCACTCTGTCAAATAAGATTTGAGGGCTTTCAAAAGACCTCTGAACACTTGCCAGCGATGCCATCCTTGGGCTTTCAGCAAGACTTTCACTCAGAACAGCAAGCTGTTGGGAACCAATAATTATCCGATCAAGGATCAATCCCGACATGCCAAAGGCATGCGGTTTCACACTAGTCTCTTGGCAGTACCGTGCTCCAATTCTCACACGCAAATGATGAGTGGTAGGCGTCCAAGTTGGATTCCCAAGGCACCACTGGTTCCGAGAAAAGGATGCATCTGAGAGAATAGTTTTCTCTTGTTCCGGTCGACAATGTGAGCTTTGCTTGGTATCGACAACCTTCCCAATTCTCTGCGATTGCTGGGCTTTGCTCAAGTGTACTAATGGCAAATGAATCACACCTACAGATTCATCTGGTCTATGAGATCTGAAACTCAGACGGGCCCATCAAGGCCTTCAAGTGTTCCTGTAATTGTGATCACATGTGTCGACACTAACCAAGTTCTCTGACAAAGAACTCTTCTTGGAGGAGACAAGGTGGCAGCAAAAACAGGTGCGCGTTTGCACGCTCGCTGCCGTTTGCACGCTCGCTGCCCGTAAATTGCGTTCCTGTTGGCGGCAATCTCTGGTTTTGCAGCTTCCCTTCAACATAGAATGTTGGGAAGGCTCTGAGACCACACCACCCGTGGACTTTCATCTTGGAGGCATGATGCTATTGAGGCCACAATGTGTTGACTTAGCTGTTCCTGTACAGCTTGAACAGCTTTGCAAAGGGTCAGTGGCTCTGTGAAAATTGGGCAAACATTTAGGATATCTTCGGATCCCATGAGGTTGAATGGATCTTTGCCTCGTGGCTTGCTTGCCATTGACTGACGGCGGTCAGTCCATCACGAACAGTCAGCGGTCAGTCTAAGCAGTCAGGGGAGGCAGGACTGAGAAAACGCAAAGTTTGCCCAACCGGCTGTTGCGACTGAGTTGCCGCTCCAAGAAATCGCCATGAAAGTTGCGTTACTAAAAACTGGTTTAATGCGAAAGCAAGATCAACGCATGAAATGTGTAAGTCAGCCCCGAAAACACATCACTGGACAGGACATGGTCAACGGAAATCCAGGAAGGTCAGCCAGGGACTCGAAGCACATCTGGACACTGACATTTCAAGTCTCCAGATTTGGCGTCTGGGACACCTGGAATCACATCAAGGGCCGTCGACATCACAGTGCGTCCCTTGTCGCCGATAAACGAAAAGTGACGATCGCCCGACCCATCTGCCCATGCCCAGCCTGGTCCCTGGCCTTCCTTCAAGGCAGCCAACCGACGGTTTCGGATCACGGTTGCACCGCAATGAAATTGAAAGAATGGAGAATGAAGAATGAAATGAATCATGAAATGAAAAATTAAAACAACTTTCAAATGTTCCACTTCGCCCGAGCACGGTAACTACCGGAAGCTTGACAACATCAAACTTGCGTCGTCATCTGACTTCGATTTCATCACCACAGCACCAGCTGCGGTCATTCGCCAGGTATGCACTGCATCAGGACTGTCGCCTTAAGCTGCTGCGGGGTAGTGCAAACCAGCCAGAATTCAACATCAACATTCTTCCTGAACAAGTTCACTTCAGACACTTCATTAATGAATGTGAAGCAAAACTATGAGACCGGCAGGACATCCCCAGACTCAGTTTGCACAGCTCAAGCAGTCACTCCATCCATTTTTGAATCACCGCCCGGTGGAGACTTGCCCCTTGATGGGTCTGGAACTTTGCAACTTTTCTTTTCAGATCCCCCGGAATATTTCGCTTGCCTCTTTTGTAAGCCTAGATATAAAAAGGGTCTTCATGAGGTCTGCAACAGCACGGCATCATTTGTGCCTGCTGGTGAATACCCTAAGACGGACGTCTAATAATCCATAGGGTCTTTTGCCATGGCTTTCGTGTCACGTTCGGGGGCCCAAGTTTCGCTTTTGCACACCTTAAGGGGCAAGTTTCGCTTTCGTGGACCTTTCGTGTAGAAAGGGAATTCTTCATACAGAAGCTTTCGCAACCTTTCCCCCGAAAGTTTTGCTGTCGCAACCTGTCGCGGACAAGCATGTTGCTTTGCCAAAGCAAGTGCCAAGGAACAACGGGTTTCTCTATTCCTAATGTCGACTTGCGACTTGGATGACAACATTTTTGTCTGTGAAGTTGGTGGAATACACTTTGCTTCAGTCTGTGGACATGTAGCACAAAACACACAGACTTTACTATTGGCCTGTAGAGGCAATTTTTACGACCGCAACCTCCCCTTACAATTCTTGTTGGTCACAGCAAGGACCATGAGAAGTTTTTCTGGGGTCCAACAACTACTTGCAAGCATCGCATTCAACTGATTGTGCGACTTCTGTCATAGGCAGTGGGATTCCTGGCCAAAAATATTCACAGCCGGGTGCAAAAGAACTGCCCCATCTTCTCCTGTCATGCTGCTGTCAACCAGGCTGATTTTTTTGCAACTGCCAATGCAGTGGGAGTGCTTGAAGTCCAGAAATCCAGCCATGCATGGTAAACAATATATACATTACAATTGTCTATAGTCGGTGGTGTCTGCACAAGCACCCATGAAGTGACACCTTTACCCATTTGATTGAATGGCCTCCAGCTTTTGCCTCCGACTGGAACCAGTTGCAAATTTGAAGTTCACAAAGTTGTAGCACTTTGTGCAATTTGGATGCAATTACTGGTCACGACAAATTCGAGCAAGGGAGCAACATATTCACCACTTCTGTGCAGTGTGTATCATCCTCTGGCTGCACACAACTTGAGCACTTGGACCAGCATGCACACTGCACTTGGCTCTCATGCCTAGAATTCTTCACCCGCCTCAGCAAATTTTGGGATTGGGACTTGACCAACTTGACCACTGAGATCTACCAAGATTGCATGCTGCTACCAGCCGCGGTTCATGTGTTCTAGGCAACACTACTGTGCTGCCAAACTTTTTTTAGCGGAAAGGGCTCAACTTGCACTGGGCATCACCCAACTCCTGCACTCAGCGAAAGGAAGCGCTGGACTTCCTGTGTAGCACCCGATACATCTCCAAGAGCGAGAGGGCTTGCACATACCAAGAGTTACGTCACAGTCCTGCTCTGCCTTTTGTTGCACGCAGCAAACATTGTGTGACTCCGGGGAATGAAGTGAAACAATCCATTTTTTGATGCTTGAGGCAACTCCTTAGCTTCTCTGAATGCACAACAAATCAACTCGGATCCAGCTTTCTGTTGGCTGTTGGCAGGTTCTGTTTACATCCTTTCAATGTCTCTACTGACAACTTGGGCGGAGCAAATGACAAGGAACACCAGGGTTCTCTGTTCCTTATGTCGACTTTTGACTTGTCATTTTCCAACATGTTTTTCTGTGAAGTTGGTGGAATACACTTTGCTTCAGTATGTGGACATGTAGCCATGCAGCACACGACGCCCAGACTTTACTGTTGGGCTGTGCAGGCCATTTTTACGACCGCAACCTCCCCTTACAATTCTTGCTGGTCACAGCAAGGAACAAGAGAAGTTTTTCTGGGGTCCAACAACTACTTGCAAGCATCGCATTCAACTGATTGTGCGACTTCTGTCATAGGCAGTGGGACTCCTGGCCGAAAATGCTCACAGCCGGGTGCAGAAGAACTGCCCCATCTTCTTCTGTCATCCTGGTGTCATCCTGGTGTCATCCTGGTGTCAACCAGGCTGATTTTTTGCAACTGCCAATGCAGTGGGAGTGCTTGAAGTCCAGAAATCCAGCCATGCATGGTACACAATATATACATTACAAATGTCTATAGTCGGTGGTGTCTGCACAAGCAACCATGAAGTGACACCTTTACCCATTTGATTGAATGGCCTCCAGCTTTTGCCTCCGACTGGAACCAGTTGCAAATTTGAAGTTCACAAAGTTGTAGCACTTTGTGCAATTTGGATGCAATT
>VSDK01002401.1:41955-52934 GCA_009767595.1 Symbiodinium kawagutii | reverse complement strand
CACATACCAAGAGTTACGTCACAGTCCTCCTCTGCCTTTTGTTGCATGCAGCAAACATTGTGCGACTCCGGGGAATGAAGTGAAACAATCCATTTTTTGATGCTTGAGGCAACTCCTTAGCTCCTCTGAATGCACAAAAAATCAACTCGGATCCAGCTTTCTGTTGGCTGTTGGCAGGTTCTGCCTACATCCTGTCAATATCTGTATTGACAACTTGGGCGGAGCAAATGCCAAGGAACAATCGGTTTCTCTATTCCTCATGTTGACTTGCCACTTGTCATCAATCTTTTGGTCTGTGGAGTTTGTGGAATACACTTTGCTTCAGTCTGTGGACATGTTGCACAAGAGGCACACGGACTTTACTCTTGGGCTGTGCAGGCCATTTTTACGACCGCAACCTCCCCTTACAATTCTTGCTGGTCACAGCAAGGAACAAGAGAAGTTTTTCTGGGGTCCAACAACTACTTGCAAGCATCGCATTCAACTGATTGTGCGACTTCTGTCATAGGCAGTGGGATTCCTGGCCGGAAATGTTCACAGCCGGGTGCAGAAGAACTGACCCATCTTCTCCTGTCATCCTGGTGTCATCCTGGTGTCATCCTGGTGTCAACCAGGCTGATTTTTTTTGCAACTGCCAATGCAGTGGGAGTGCTTGAAGTCCAGAAATCCAGGGATGCATGGTAAACAGTATATACACTACAATTGTCTATGGGCGGTGGTGTCTGCACAAGCACCCATGAAGTGACACCTTTACCCATTTGATTGAATGGCCTCCAGCTTTTGCCTCCGACGCGAACCAGTTGCAAATTTGAAGTTCACAAAGTTGTAGCACTTTGTGCAATTTGGATGCAATTGCTGGTCACGACAAATTCCAGCAAGGGAGCAACATATTCACCATTTCTGTGCAGTGTGTATCATCCTCCGGCTGTAGACAACTTGAGCACTTGGACCGGCATGCACACTGCACTCCTCTCTCATGCCTAGAATTCTTCACCCGCGTCAGAAAGTTTTGAGATTGGGACTTGACCAACTTCACCACTGAGATCTACCAAGCTTGCATGCTGCTACCGGCCAGCGTTCAACATGCTTCAAGCAACACTTGTGCTGCCAAACTTTCTTGCACATACCAAGAGTTACGTCACAGTCCTCCTCTGCCTTTTGTTGCATGCAGCAAACATTGTGCGACTCCGGGGAATGAAGTGAAACAATCCATTTTTTGAGGCTTGAGGCAACTCCTTAGCTTCTCTGAATGCACAAAAAATCAACTCGGATCCAGCTTTCTGTTGGCTGTTGGCAGGTTCTGCCTACATCCTGTCAATATCTGTATTGACAACTTGGGCGGAGCAAATGCCAAGGAACAACGGGGTTCCCTATTCCTTATGTCGACTTGCGACTTGTCATCTTCCAACATTTTTGTCTGTGGAGTTGGTGGAAAACACTTTGCTTCAGTATGTGGACATGTAGCCATGCAGCACACCACGCACAGACTTTACTGTTGGGCTGCGCAGTCCATTTTCAGCACTGCAACCTCGCCTTGCAATTCTTGCTGGTCAAGGCAAGGAACATGAGAAGTTTTTTTCTAGGGTCCAACAACTACTTGCAAGCTTCTACCTCCTAAGGGAACCAGTTGGAAATTGGCAGGCTTCACAAAACTGCAGCACTTTGTGCTCTTTTGATGCTATTTCTAGTCACAACACTCATTCGAGCAGAGGAGCAACATATTCACCACCTCTGCGCAGTGTCTATTGCACACAACTTTCTTGATCCTCTTGCAGAAGCATGCACTGTACCTTGCTCTGGCGCCCAGAATTCTTTGCCCTCATCAGAAAGCTTTGAGATTGGATTTGAGCGATGTTGAGAGTTGAGAAAAGCAAGGCCAGTGATGACAAATCATGTCACTTCAAGTTTTTTCTTTCAAATGAAAGCAACAGAGATCTTCACAAAAGCTGGTCAGTGAGTCAGTGGTTTCAAATCTGCGCATCTTACAGGACAGCAATCTATCTTTTCAGGCTCCTAGAGTCAACTCCTCAGCTGCTCTGAATGGTTCACTAAACGCAAATGCAAAGGATTCAGAAAGTTTTGAGATTGGGACTTGACCAACTTCACCACTGAGATCTACCAAGCTTGCATGCTGCTACCGGCCAGCGTTCAACATGCTTCAAGCAACACTCTTGTGCTGCCAAACTTTCTTGCACATACCAAGAGTTACGTCACAGTCCTCCTCTGCCTTTTTTTGCATGCAGCAAACATTGTGCGACTCCGGGGAATGAAGTGAAACAATCCATTTTTTGATGCTTGAGGCAACTCCTTAGCTTCTCTGAATGCACAAAAAATCAACTCGGATCCAGCTTTCTGTTGGCTGTTGGCAGGTTCTGCCTACATCCTGTCAATATCTGTATTGATAACTTGGGCGGAGCAAATGCCAAGGAACAATCCGTTTCTCTATTCCTTATGTTGACTTGCCACTTGTCATCAATCTTTTTGTCTGTGGAGTTTGTGGAATACACTTTGCTTCAGTCTGTGGACATGTTGCACAAGAGGCACACGGACTTTACTCTTGGGCTGTACAGCCCATTTTTAAGACAGCAACCTCGCCCTACAATTCTTGCTGGCCACGGCAAGGAACAGGAGAAGTTTTTCTCAGGTCCAACAACTACTTGCAAGCATCGCATTCAACTGATTGTGCGACTTCTGTCATAGGCAGTGGGATTCCTGGCCGGAAATGTTCACAGCCGGGTGCAGAAGAACTGACCCATCTTCTCCTGTCATCCTGGTGTCAACCAGGCTGATTTTTTTTGCAACTGCCAATGCAGTGGGAGTGCTTGAAGTCCAGAAATCCAGGGATGCATGGTAAACAGTATATACACTACAATTGTCTATGGGCGGTGGTGTCTGCACAAGCACCCATGAAGTGACACCTTTACCCATTTGATTGAATGGCCTCCAGCTTTTGCCTCCGACGCGAACCAGTTGCAAATTTGAAGTTCACAAAGTTGTAGCACTTTGTGCAATTTGGATGCAATTGCTGGTCACGACAAATTCCAGCAAGGGAGCAACATATTCACCATTTCTGTGCAGTGTGTATCATCCTCCGGCTGTAGACAACTTGAGCACTTGGACCGGCATGCACACTGCACTCCTCTCTCATGCCTAGAATTCTTCACCCGCGTCAGAAAGTTCTGAGATTGGGACTTGACCAACTTCACCACTGAGATCTACCAAGCTTGCATGCTGCTACCGGCCAGCGTTCAACATGCTTCAAGCAACACTCTTGTGCTGCCAAACTTTCTTGCACATACCAAGAGTTACGTCACAGTCCTCCTCTGCCTTTTGTTGCATGCAGCAAACATTGTGTGACTCCGGGGAATGAAGTGAAACAATCCATTTTTTGATGCTTGAGGCAACTCCTTAGCTTCTCTGAATGCACAAAAAATCAACTCGGATCCAGCTTTCTGTTGGCTGTTGGCAGGTTCTGTTTACATCCTTTCAATATCTGTACTGACAACTTGGGCGGACGAAATGCCAAGGAACAATCGGTTTCTCTATTCCTTATGTCGACTTGCGACTTGTCATCTTCCAACCTTTTTGTCTGTGGAGTTTGTGGAATACACTTTGCTTCAGTATGTGGACATGTAGCCATGCAGCACACCACGCACAGACTTTACTGTTGGGCTGCGCAGTCCATTTTCAGCACTGCAACCTCGCCTTGCAATTCTTGCTGGTCAAGGCAAGGAACATGAGAAGTTTTTTTCTAGGGTCCAACAACTACTTGCAAGCTTCTACCTCCTAAGGGAACCAGTTGGAAATTGGCAGGCTTCACAAAACTGCAGCACTTTGTGCTCTTTTGATGCTATTTCTAGTCACAACACTCATTCGAGCAGAGGAGCAACATATTCACCACCTCTGCGCAGTGTCTATTGCACACAACTTTCTTGATCCTCTTGCAGAAGCATGCACTGCACCTTGCTCTGGCACCCAGAATTCTTCGCCCTCATCAGAAAGCTTTGAGAGTGGGATTTGAGTGGTTTTGAGAATTGAGAAACGCAAGGCCAGTGATGACAAATCATGTTACTTCGAGTTTTCCTTCAAATGAAAGCAACAGAGATCTTCACAAAAGATGGTCAGTGAGTCAGTGGTTTCAAATCTGCGCATCTTACAGGACAGCAATCTATCTTTTCAGGCTCCTAGAGTCAACTCCTCAGCTGCTCTGAATGGTTCACTAAACGCAAATGCAAAGGATTCAGAAAGTTTTGAGATTGAGACTTGACCAACTTCACCACTGAGATCTACCAAGCTTGCATGCTGCTACCGGCCAGCGTTCAACATGCTTCAAGCAACACTCTTGTGCTGCCAAACTTTCTTGCACATACCAAGAGTTACGTCACAGTCCTCCTCTGCCTTTTTTTGCATGCAGCAAACATTGTGCGACTCCGGGGAATGAAGTGAAACAATCCATTTTTTGATGCTTGAGGCAACTCCTTAGCTTCTCTGAATGCACAAAAAATCAACTCGGATCCAGCTTTCTGTTGGCTGTTGGCAGGTTCTGTTTACATCCTTTCAATATCTGTACTGACAACTTGGGCGGACGAAATGCCAAGGAACAATCGGTTTCTCTATTCCTTATGTCGACTTGTGACTTGTCATCTTCCAACCTTTTTGTCTGTGGAGTTGGTGGAATACATTTTGCTTCAGTATGTGGACATGTAGCCATGCAGCACACCACGCACAGACTTTACTGTTGGGCTGCGCAGTCCATTTTTAGCACTGCAACCTCGCCTTACGATTCTTGCTGGCCAAGGCAAGGAACATGAGAAGTCTTTTCTGGGGTCCAACAACTACTTGCAAGCATCGCATTCAACTGATTGTGCGACTTCTGTCGTAGGGAGTGGGACCCCTGGCCGAAAATATTCACAGCCGGGTACAAAAGAACTGCCCCATCTTCTCCTGTCATCCTGGTGTCAACCAGGCTGATTTTTCTGCAGCTGCCAACGCATCGAGAGTGCTTGAAGTTCACAAATCGAGGGATGCATGGTAAACAGTATATACACTACAATTGTCTCTAGTCCGTGGTGTGTATTTCATCTGCACAAGCACCCATGAAGTGAAACCTTTACCCATTTGATTGAATGGCCTCCAGCCTTTGCTGTAGGAACCAGTTGAGCTAGTTGGAAACCGGCAAGTTTCACAAAGTTGCAGCACTTTGTGCACTTTGGATGCGATTGCTAGTCACGATAGATTTGAGCAAGGGAGCAACACATTCACCAATTCTGTGCAGTGTGTATCATCCTCGAGCTGCAAACAACTTGAGCACTTGGACCGGCATGCACACGGCTCTCTGCTTGACCACTGAGATCTACTAAGCTTGCATGCTGCTACCGGCTGGCGTTCAACATGCTCCAAGCAACGCTGCTGTGCTGCACTTTCTTTCACATACCAAGAGTTACGTCACAGTCCTCCTAAGATTTTTTTTGCATGCGAAAAACATTGTGTGAGTCTCGGGAAAAAGGTGAAAAATTTATCTGGGATCCCTTGTGATATGAAGCTAGGCTCTTTTGTAAGCCCATTCTAGAGATATAAAGCGGGACTGCATGAGGTCTGACACAGCACCGCATCATTTGAGACTGCCGTTGAATACCCTATGACGGATTTTTAATAATCCACAGGGTCTTAGATAAACAATTTGTTTTTGAGGCTTGAGGCAACTCCTTAGCTTCTCTGAATGCACAAAAAATCAACTCGGATCCAGCTTTCTGTTGGCTGTTGGCAGGTTCTGTTTACATCCTTTCAATATCTCTACTGACACCTTGGGCGGAGCAAATGCCAAGGAACAACGGGGTTCTCTGTTCCTTATGTCGACTTGCAACTTGTCATCTTCCAACATTTTTGTCTGCGGAGTTGGTGGAATGCACTTTGCTCCAGTATGTGGATGCAATCCGTTTTTGAGACTGCAAAGTTTTTTCCACGGGAACCAGTTGGAAATGAGCAGGTTTCACAAAGTTGCAGCACTTTGTGCTCTTTTGATGCTATTTCTAGTCACAACACTCATTCGAGCAGAGGAGCAACATATTCACCAGGTCTGCGCAGTGTCTATTGCACACAACTTTCGTGATCCTTTTGGACAAGCATGCACTGTACCTTGCTCTGGCGCCCAGAATTCTTCGCCCTCATCAGAAAGCTTTGAGATTGGGATTTGAGTGATTTCGAGAGTTGAGAAACGCAAGGCCTGTGATGACAAATCTTGTTACTTCAAGCTTTTTCTTTCAAATACTGGGCTTCACCCAACTCGGGTGCAACTACATCTCCAAACGCGGCTCGAGTGAGTACGACCAAGATTCTTCACCCATCTCTCTTCAGAAGGCTTTGAGAGTGGGATTTGCAGATTGCACAGAGCCAGTCCTGAAGGCTGAGGCGAACCACACTACTGCGTTTGGCAGACAGACAACCGAACCACCCCACGTGGTTAGAAACAGAAATAGCTTACCGCCCAAGGACGTTTGGAGCACCACTTGGCTAGTGATGTCAACACGGCGGTTGTGCCACTTTCTCCAAGGACATAAGACTTTTGCCTGCGCTGGTCACAGTGTTCAAGTCGGCGCTCAATCATAGTCACAATCATAGTCATAGGTGGACAAGTCTCTCAAGGAGCACTTTCTATCCATGAGTGGCTGCCAGAAGTTGCATCTGAAACGGCGAGAGCCGTCTGGTGGTCACCTCTCTGACACACTGGTGCGAGCTGAGCCGAGCTCAAAGTTGAACGCTTGGTGGAGTGAAAATCGCCTTTTGATCGTTTTGCTTCAGTCTCCTCAGAGTCTCCTTGGCTTGTACAGGTTCAGTTGGTTCAGTTTTAGAATCTTAAATTTGCTAGTACTAGAAAACAATAATGGATTCCCATGACTTCTTCCTCTTAAGCTGCAAACAATGAAACCTGAACTTTTTTCTGACCGATTCGAAGCTGTGGGTGTCACCTGACACACCCAAGACCAGCGCTCTGCCATAGCATGATCCTAGAGCAGCAAAGTTGTTTTGCCAACTTTGCATCTCGCTGAAAACGTGGAGCTCTCTGAACTCTGTTCATTTTCGAAGCAAAAGGTTGATGTCTGCAAAGCCTCGCCTTGTCAGTTGAATGCAACGGGCTTGATCACCACTTGACTTGGAATCGATGTTCACCGAGAATAACCACGGAATGACATGCTGACTGTACTCCTCGTTTATTGGGAGATGATAGAGATACACGTCGCTCTTGCCACATGTGTTTCAAAGTGGGTCATCTGAGTGTCTGGGACGATAACAAGCAGCCGACACCCGTTCTTGTTTTTGACAATGCTCTACTTCTGTCTGCAGGGTCGCTTCTCAACAGCAAACTGTACTTTTCTCATGCCTGCTCCACTTGGACCTTATTTCCACGCAGCAGGCAGTGCAAATCGCATCAAATTGCTTTTTTGTTACGAGCTAAATGTGGCTTTGGCTGCGCAAGCTTCATATTCACCCGAGCAAGCCCTTCTTCAGGCCATGTGCAGGCCTCAACTGCCTCGAGAGATTTGAATTAAAAGCTTGATGATACACACCCTACGACGCCGGCTCATAAAAATAAGTTCATACACCTATCCAAGTAACAAAGAGCCCAACAAACTTGGCCGCGAACTTAGCGATTCCTTGAGCGAACAGCTCATGTTTCCAAACATTTTTCCGGCTTCGTTTTGACAGTGGGATGAGCTGGGAAATTGGGAGCTTGGAGAGAAACCGAGCAAATGGCATTTGAGATTTACTGAGACAGGACTTGACACCTGAATTTTGCATCGCAACAAGCTGGTACGGAAACTTTGGAAAGATTGCCCCGTTTCAGCTTCCTCATACAGATGTAGTTAAATCTATGCTCCGTCTAAGCTTGATTACCCCAAGGCACGACTGACAAAGTGACCACGCTTGACATGGCTGTGATATGCTATGATTGCAGAAACCTTTACACTTACATCAGTTTACACCCAAAAGGGTCTGTCATACCCGGAATGTCCTTCTGTGCTTGAGTGCCTGTCACACAATCTGCTGCATAGCTCGGGAGTTTCTGCCTTGCTGACTCTTTACAATTTTAAGAATCTTTTTGGAATAGCAGCAGAAAAGTTGAAGGCTCCAATCTGTTTCTTCTGAATTCTGAAACCTCCTTTAACAGGCACGACAGGAGACGACCCGAGACGACAGGAGATGACAGGAGACGACAGGAAATGGCAGGAGACGACAGAAGACGGGAGGTGATGGATTGCTTGACTTGCTCACAACCTGGTCAGATCCGGTCACTGGCTAGCACTTTACTTGTTGAACTTTTGCTTTCTCAGTTTTGTTCGGCACTTGGAACTGATCCTGACAGCTACACTTGACTGCGGTTTCACCATTTCACAATTCAGCTCCAATCGTCTTGTCTGCTTGAAGCCAGCCTGAGCCTCAAGAGCCGTTGCAATGGCAAAGAATTCACACATGATCTTTCACTCCTTCGGACCATCTACCAAACTTTCGCAGTACCATCTTCCTCACTTTAAAGAGCTTGAAGTTGTCAAACACGTTGTCACCCCTCACTGGAAAGGCGGCTGGCCATCACAGGTTGCCAGCCAAATTGCATAGCCTGCTTAGCGGCAACTCAAATGCCTTGGAGAGTCTCTAAGAGCTTTAGCTGATCTAATTAACTTCCATTTCAAGACAGGGAATCGCCTTAGCAAAAGGGCGTGCCACCAGTAGAAAATCCATGTGTCAAAGGCTTAGGACATCTTACGACACTTGCAATCAGATCTGATTCAGCAAGTGATGGCTATCACCGATGCTTCGATCTTCAAGGCTGACACGTTGGAGAGTGCTTCAGGAACAGCACTGAAGCCGCAAGCCAAGCTCTTGGCACTTGCTCTGTCAGGTCTGTGTCGTGAGCGGGGCTCGTTCTCCTTCTTGTCCTTTCCCTCTTTTTCTTCCCTGCATCAACTGCATGACCTATGCACTTTTTTTTTCTCTGCGAACCATCTGAGGCAGGGCAGATCTATCATGGACACGGCAACCCGGACAACATTGGTAACTTGGACAACGGTAAGGACTTTGCAACAACAGCCGAGCCCGTGCTGCGCCCGTCGCAGCAGTTTAAACTCGGAAGACAGGGCTAAGCACAAACAAAATGCATGGACACTATGTGTACTTTGTGATTGCAAGACTCTACAGTTGGATTCACCCAAAGTGATTCTGCAAAGTGCGCCAAGCTCTACTGCGGAAAGGATTGTGTCAACGTCAGCTTTGGTCATTGTAGGCAAGGAATTTAGTTTTTTGAGTCCATCGGCTGAACCAAACTCGAAAGCCTCAGCAGCCTCAGCTCATGAAGCGATGTGCTCTTAGACCCACCTTCACACGAACTTCTCCAAGCCAAACTGGCTGCTGTGATGCCGGCGCTTTGATCAATGGAAAAAACTCTTCAATGGAGGACCAATCGAACAGCCAGCCATCTGTCACGCATGTGTCTCTTGCACCAAGGTAATTCTGACATGGGTCAGTTCACCCTGCATCCCTGGTTCCCCCACAATAAAAACCGTTCTTTTCCCTATAGTTTTGTTGGTGAACTTATCCCTTATGAAATTGATTGGTTAAAAGCCTTGAGCCATATGCAAACCTGCAAAAAGGCTTCACACCACATCTCCGAGAGCTCCCAAGTGGACCAATAAAGCGCCCTCGCAGACTCAAGGCCAAGCTTTGAAAGTTGCTTGGCGAAACCTCTTGACGTGCCATGGGCATCGCCATGGGCATCGCCATGCTTGGCGATGCCTTATTTGGCTCAGCTGCAACCGGGCACCTGAATCTTTGGGCCGAGTCAGTGTATCCTGTGAAATTCAGCCGCGGAGACAGTGACAGCCGGCCATAGTTTCATTGGACCAACCACAGGGGCCATAGTTGGGAACCTCCAGCCAGTCACAAAACTAGCTGTTCGATGCTCAAGAAGATGGCTGATAGCGGGTCCTGCTTTCCACAATGGTCACATCATCTAGTGACCCTTTTCGTGCGGACTGGTTCTCGGTTTCAGGGCCTGGAATCTATCAGGATACCTGACCCGCAACGTCACCCTTTACAGGATGGTCACACTGATTTGTGCACATCCATGATATCTATGCTACATTTCCAAGGTTTGCTTTTGGATGCTCATGTTCAGACCTCTGACAAATTATCAGCACTGAGCTTTCAAAACAGTTTCTGATGCTAAGGAGATGCCCAGAGATGTTCGTAAGCGCAGAGACGCAAAATTGCATCTCTAGTATATCAGGGTATCAATATTCATGAATCCAATTGTGGAGAAAGTTATCGGGTATCCAAATCAACACGCATCATGGACATGGTCTAGCTTGCTTCCAGGTTTATGTCAATGGCCACATGTTCAATGAGACGATTGTTTATCCAACCTGGGGAACAAAGATGGCATCAAGAACTTCGAGAGCAAATAGAGTTCAAGTTGGTTGGTGAAGGGAAACGCTGTGGCATGCAATAGGCAAACATGATCGTTTCCCAACGAGTCCCGCAATTGTCTTCAATGGATTGCTTCCGGGCCTTTGTCATCGACTGATTGCTTCCACACATAAGAGAAGAGGGTATGGCATCTGAACCTTCCACCAAGAGAAAACACTGTCATGGCGACATGATTCAGAGATTGCCCGGAAGTTTGTTGCCAGGTTGCACTGTTCACACCTTCCAACTTGAGGAATTCGAGTTAAGATAGGGAAGCTGCTTTCAATTCTCACCCCAGAAATTATTGGAATGGCTGTTGAAATCGAATGACCCTGGATTGGCTTAAATGACCTGTTTCAAATCATCAAGACGGATCATGCCTGTCATCCTCATACTCCGATTCCAATCGTTTTGGCGTTCAGCAGCTGAAAAGCCCAGAGTCCCATGCGATGCACGCAGCAAAGTGGGCCGACCGACAATGAGTTTCTGGCACAATCAGTGGTGTTCCAAATGTTGTGTCA
>VSDK01002401.1:3912-38971 GCA_009767595.1 Symbiodinium kawagutii | reverse complement strand
AACAACAACAACAACAACAACAACAACAACAACAACAACAACGACAACAAGACAACAAAAACCACAACGACAACGACCACAAAGACAACAGCAACAACCACAACCACAAGCACAACAACAACTGTAAGGAATTGCTGGGAGAAAACGGTTTCCAAACAACTAATACTGCAAACAAAGAATGAAAAAACTTAAACAAAAGCACGCCAATGCTACTGAAAAGAAGGAATACCAGAAAGGAAAGAGTCACTAAGTCATGGAGGAGACATAGATCGGCAACGAACACATCTTTGCCTGTAAAGATTTTGCCATAGTTACGTTGCTGAAATTATGATATGATGGTTTTCCCAAAGTGGATGGATAACATTTTCATACACAGAAAAGCAAATGATACCCAACCCGTAGAAGAACAAAGCCTTGCCGCAATGCGAGCTTACTGCCGTCGCTTCGGCAAGTGCAACAACGAATAAATGTGTATATATATAGCTGATTTTGATAAATCAATGAATCAATGAGTGATCTATATGTGATAAGTCCGGATGTTTCTGAAAACAGTAGGACCATGTAGGGCTATTGATATCCAAACTTCTCAAAGAAAACAATGAAATCGGATCCATCAGTCCTTTCGTCCTGAGGCATACAGGCCAGGCGAAGAAATCAATACCGCACCATCCAGTAGTATCATTCTTGGTCATTCACCGTCTCCGTCTGTGCTTGGATCATCCAGGGAACTTGAAGATCCACAGCTCGTCACATTACGCAACGTTGGCTCTGGGATGCTCGACCTCGACTATCAGTTGCAGCGTCAGCCTTGAAGGCCTACCTGCGGCCTCCCATCCTCTCGAAATACTAACACTTTCGGACAGGCTCTAATTTTCTGCGAAAATGTGGATCGATTCGCCCTTTTCTACCTTGGAAGAAAGGAGGTCTCCCTGCTCCCTAGGTGGGCTGGTCATCTTGAAAACCACTGTCTGCGGGCCCAAGGCAAGCAGGCCACACCAGACTTGCTTTCCCTTCGCAATTCTATCCGGACTCGACGACTTGCTTTGTATAAAATACGACGTAGAGCAAGTTCAGCATTCAAATCTGAGTGTCTACCATGCAGGATCCTCCTTTCCACATTGAGGCTGCCCTGCCTTCGAAACTGGAACAATTGACAGGTCCAAAGGGCGCAAAAGTTTTCAGACTTTGTATTCACCTGGAATCATTGGCTTTCTCGGCTTTATTGTCATTTAGAGGAAAACTGGCAACGACTTCAGTGGCTTCACAGAAGCAGACGTGCAGGTCGCTGGAAAGAAATACTCACGGCGCAGAGTCTGGTGAGCCTATGTTGCAGAATCCAGCCCACGCAAATATCCAGTAAAGAAAGCCATGAAACTCATGTCATGATTGATGCTCAAGCGCTTGGCCAGCCATTCCTGGATCAAATAGTGTTGCTGGCATTCAGGTCGAAGATCATTGCAAAAGAAAGATCATCATCTCTGTACATTTCGTAGCTTCGTTTCATCCGAGGCAACTAAAAATTAAAAATACGCAAAAATGAAGGAGAGGACAGCTTTTTCAACCTTGAGCCAGAAAAATGACACGCTGACGGACGTTTGCCATGACTGAAAGGCAACCATGTTTACATTGCATGAATTGAATGAGTGTAACTAGTTAGCAAAACTCTGATGTGCGGCTGTAAACCTCAGATCCCTACAACCTCCCCTTGCAACAGACACTGTGGGCTTCACTCATTTCGTTTTCTGCCTGCATATTTTTCAATGTGCCAGACGGGATCTTCCAGTTGTCCGGAGGATCTGTCACTCCAATGTCCTTGCCATAGGACGACCACATTCCGGAAAAGTCAAAATGAAAAACGCGCGGTGCGGATCATGGGAGAATATGGGAGAATGACAGAGCACTATACAATTCGTCTTGCCTTGAGAAATACTCAAAGTAATTGTCAACACAATCAAAATGCCGTCTAATTTCAACCAAGCTGACTCCATGCAACCCTTTGTTTTACTGCAAGCCGCAAGGAGTGCGCTCAACTTCTAAGTGTCGGGCAGGAGCAAATGCCTGCCTTGAGATCGAGGAGATGCTTAGGTGTAAAAAGCGGACTTTCTGTGTTCAAAAAGCCACGGTCCACGGTTATGTGAATATGTATGATTATGTATGTATACATTCATCTTTGTAGTATGCATGCTTACAAAAATATATACATTCTACGTCTGTGTCTATAACTGTTCATTTCAACTTAGCTCCAGTCGTGCCTTGCGTCAGTGCTGTCACACAAGGGGCCGCACACTTGGTTAACAAGATGCCAGGAACGGGGCACCAGGAAGGTGGAGAGCTTCCTCAGGGAAAAGATGCTGAGACAACAAATGGTTTTGTCCAAAAATGGCTGTTGAAACCAAGGGCTGATAAATCTATTGGTGGTTAGTCATGGAGATAAATTCTTGAAAATGAAATTACACAAATCAATAATGGTATAATTTATATAAATTGTCGATAATGATCATTGCTCGTTTGTCCAAGGCCATAGTGTACCCACTGTTGTGATTCCCTATTCATATTGGCGGATTGAACTTGGATGGTGATTGTAGCTCCCACCATGCCACTGGACAAACCCAAATGAAGCTGATTTTTGAAGATAAACTCAAGATTTCAACACTTGAAGACATCAATCTCAAGTTCCATTCCAGGACTGTGACACAAATTGACATACACTTAGTCTACTTCTCTCCCAAGAGAATCTGTTCTTTCCACTTCTGAATACTTCCTCATGTCCACAAAGCAAGGGCAACGCAAATTCTAGTGGATCTTCGAATGCGGCATGTCTATGACTTGATTGGCCCTAAAAAACTGCTTGTTTTGATCATTTGCATCATCCGTATCACCAAAATGTTGACATTAGCTAGAGATGATGCGCTAGGCTGCGCTTGCAAAGTCTATCTGCTTTGCCGTCCTGGAGACCATCGAGACCAAGTTGAACTCCGACGTCCGCTTGAGACTAACAGCTATGCAGAGTCAAATTGAAAGAGTTGCAATGTTATCAGATTCCTTTGCAACACATTGTAGACATATCAATGTCGACAGTGAGATTAGTCCGTAATATGTTCCATGTTTTTAGATTTGTAAATATGGAAGCGCCTCAAACTCCATCAAAAGATCGAAGATGATATATGCCTAAATAACTACAAAGGCAGTACCATTGCGCCAGGTTACATCGATATTGGTGCACATTGGATGGCAACGCTCTATCTGGGGACATGTTGCCTTACGTTGCCTTATAAAGCTATGCAAAGATTATGGACAGTTGCATCTTTGAAAGAGATTTTCGCAAAAACTCCCATCTCTACAGTGGCAAACTGATCTATAGACTGTTGATTGGCAGAGGTCGCCCAAAGCCGCTTAGGTAACCTCTGATGTTGTGAAAACAATTCTTATCCCTTGAGTCCCGCTTGAGTGTCACTTTTTCCTTCGTCCGCACACAAAGAACTGCTGCTGACATGCAATGTCGTTTGAAACGCGAACAGCTTTCAAGTTCCAGGCATACGGTTTCAAGCTTGCCTTTTGGCAGTACGGTGCTCAAATCTCACGTGCAAACAATGAGTGTTAGGCGTCCAGGTTGAATTTCCTACACACCACTAGTTCCGAGAACCAAATGCGTTTGTGCTAACGATTTTCTCTTTTTTTCATGTGCTAATGATTGGTTATAAGAAGTTACAAGCTACCTTACATGGTTCATGTGTACGATGAAAGCTTTTCGCAGCTTTGCTATCGAAAGATCTTCTGAATGCTCTGCGCCAAGTGGCAGCCACGCCGTTGATGATGGGCGAATCTCCGGCACCAACTGCGAATCGCTCGGTCTGCGAACTGAAGAGTTGAGCGGATCTTTTCAACAGCTTTTCAGCTTGGCTTGTGTTCGTGCCCTGCTTCAAGAGCGGTAAGATTGAATTTGTTATCATTTTTTATAATTTTTTAATCATCTTTTATCGTTCAAAAAAAAGGGGTCCCACCTATGAAGAAAGGTCGCTAAAGATGGACGACAGACAAATCCACCCAAAAGGTTCATGGGTGGAAACACATGGTGGAGTGTTCGCCTAGGCACAAAGATTGTTGGCTACCAGCCCTGCAAGGG
The DNA here is from genome assembly GCA_009767595.1 of Symbiodinium kawagutii. Lineage (NCBI taxonomy): Eukaryota > Dinophyceae > Suessiales > Symbiodiniaceae > Symbiodinium > Symbiodinium kawagutii. The sequence goes on along the minus strand of VSDK01002401.1, from coordinate 34,848 downwards.
TAGCCCTGTTTCTAGGCATGTCCTGCCGGATCCGTGCCAAACTTCAAAGGGATCAGTGATCAATAATCCTGGCTGCTGTTGGCTTCTGTCCCCAATGGTTAAAGGGAGAAGCATCTTAGATCTCCAGCGGTAGATGGTTGATTTGTGACTGCACCACTGCTTCCAGTCAAATTGGCAACAGCGTCACATGCCCGTCAAATGCTGATGGTCGTCGTCAATCTGGAGGCTCGGGATCCTCGCCTGCTTCACTGGTTCCATACCAGCACATTTGTCGTGCTCATGCGATCTTGCTGCCACTGGTGCCAACGAAGGAGGCCAACAACAGAGCAGTGAGTCAGTGAAGAACGCTGTGTTCCAATTCTCAAGTTATTGGTGTTTGTTGACCTACATCCTTAATGGTGCTAACCCATCAAAGTTGACAACCTCGTAATTAAAGAAGCTAATCCAGGTGCTTTGCCGTCATGAAAACTTGGGCATCATTATTGAAAGTATGGCACTAACCATCGCCCTCAATGTCCCTAAGGATTGTTGGACCGCTGATGGGTGTGTCAGCCACAAAACCAAATCCCTGCACTCGGATGGTGCCGTGATTTTTTTGGAAAAGGATGCTGTGCCTACGCGATGTCTTTGGACCTACGGGGTTTTGCCTAGGCGATGTCGGGTAGGTGTTGGTTTCAGGTTGCCTATGCAGCACCTACGCAAGGGAATTGTTGGACAAAAAGGTCATTGCATAAAAGAAAGTTAATATTGTCTCGTGCGCTTACTGGGCTTTGCTCAAGTGTGCCTACTGTGGACTACTAATGTGTGAAGTGGAAGGTGTTGAACTGACGAATCTCCTGTCAGCAACAGTTTTATCTGTGGAGTTGGTAGACTACACTCTGCTTAACTATCTGGACATGTAGCACACGGCGAACGGACTTTACTGTTGGGCTCTGCAGTCCAATTTTAAGACTGCAACCCTGCATTGCAATTCATGCTCATCACGACAAGGAACATGAGAAGTCTTTTCTGGGGTCCAACAACTACTTGCAAGCATCGCATTCAATTGATTGTGCGACTTCTGTCATAGGCAGTGGGATTCCTGGCCGAAAATGCTCACAGCCCGGTGCAAAACAACTGCCCCATCTTCTCCTGTCATGCTGGTGTCAACCAGGCCGATTTTTTGCAGCTGCCAATGCAGTGGGAGTGCTTGAAGTCCCGAAATCCAGGGATACATGGTAAACAGTAGATTGGGACTTGACCACTGAGATCTACCAAGGTTGCATGCTGCTACCGGCCAAAGTTCATGTGTTCTAAGCAACACTACTGTGCTGCCAAACCTTTTTTAGCGGAAAGGGCTCAACTTGCACGGGGCATCACCCAACTCCTGCACTCAGCGAAAGGAAGCACTGGACTTCCTGTGTAGCACACAATACCATGAGTTACATCACAGTTCTCCTCCGCCTTTTGCTGCATGCGGCAAACATTGTGTGACTGCTGGGAATGAAGTGAAACAATCTAAGTTCCTCTGACTGCACAAAAAATTTAAATCGGATCCAGCTTTCTGTTGGCTGTTGGCAGGTTCTGCTTACATCCTTTCAATATCTGTACTGACAACTTGGGCAGACCAAATGCCAAGGAACAACCGGGTTCTCTATTCCTCATGTCGACTTGCGACTTGTCATCTTCCAACATTTTTGTCTGTGGAGTTTGTGGAATACACTTTGCTTCAGTATGTGGACATGGAGCACAAGACGCACAGAGTTTACTCTTGGGCTGTGCAGTCCATTTTTAGCACTGCAACCTCGCCTTGCAATTCTTGCTGGTCAAGGCAGGGAACATGAGAAGTCTTTTCTGGGGTCCAACAACTACTTGCAAGCATCGCATTCAATTGATTGTGCGACTTCTGTCATAGGCAGTGGGATTCCTGGCCGAAAATGCTGACAGCCCGGTGCAAAACAACTGCCCCATCTTCCCCTGTCATGCTGGTGTCAACCAGGCCGATTTTTTGCAGCTGCCAATGCAGTGGGAGCGCTTGAAGTCCAGAAATCCAGGGATGCATGGTAAACAGTATATACACTACAGTTGTCTATAGTCCATGGTGTGTGTTTCATCTGCACAAGCACCCATGAAGTGACACCTTTACCCATTGGATTGAATGGCCCCCATCTTTTCCCTCCTACAGGAACAGGTTGCAAATTTGAAGTTCACAAAGTTGCAGCACTTTGTGCCATTTGGATGCGATTGCTGCTCACGACAAATTCCAGCATCCTCCGGCTGCACACAACTTGAGCACTTGGACCGGCATGCACACTGCACTCTGCTCCCATGCCTAGAATCCTTCACCCTCATCAGAATGCTTTGAGATTGGGACTTGACCACTGAGATCTACCAAGGTTGCATGCTGCTACCGGCCACAGTTCATGTGTTCTAAGCAACACTACTGTGCTGCCAAACCTTTTTTAGCGGAAAGGGCTCAACTTGCACGGGGCATCACCCAACTCCTGCACTCAGCGAAAGGAAGCACTGGACTTCCTGTGTAGCACACAATACCATGAGTTACATCACAGTTCTCCTCCGCCTTTTGCTGCATGCGGCAAACATTGTGTGACTGCTGGGAATGAAGTGAAACAATCTAAGTTCCTCTGACTGCACAAAAAATTTAAATCGGATCCAGCTTTCTGTTGGCTGTTGGCAGGTTCTGCTTACACCCTTTCAATATCTGTACTGACAACTTGGGCAGACCAAATGCCAAGGAACAACCGGGTTCTCTATTCCTCATGTCGACTTGCGACTTGTCATCTTCCAACATTTTTGTCTGTGGAGTTTGTGGAATACACTTTGCTTCAGTATGTGGACATGTAGCCATGCAGCATACAGCGCACAAACTTTACTCTTGGGGTCACAACAGGTCACTGCCAGATTCAACAGGTGGTACCGCAGTGTTGAGCAAACAATTGTGCTCTGGTCCACACAGAAGCAATGAGGATACTGTTGGCCTGTGCAGTCAACTTTTAAGACTGCAACCCAACCTTACAATTCTTGCTCATCACGGCAAGGAACATGAGAAGTTCTTATGGGGTCCAACAACTGCTTGCAAGCATATATTTCTTAGCATATTTAAGCAGTTTTTGACACCCTAGCCAGGGCATGTGGCTTGTGTCCAGCTCCAAGCATTGCTGCAGTCTGTCCCAAACACCTGAAATTTGTTAATGTCATTGCTTGACTTTTGCTACCGACTTTTGGCCACTCCTTTGCTTGCACTTTCAGGTGGTCTTAATTGTCTCGTGTGGTTGCTGGGCTTTGCTAAAGTGTACCAACTACAATTTGTAGGGTTTTGAAGCGTAGGGTATATGGAGCAGTCCCTTTTTAAGACTACAACATCAATGGCACTTTTCATCTAACTGAAGGAAGTCCAATGTTGATATTTTCAGGAAGCGCCTATATTTCTTAGATGTTCTTGGCATATCTGGCATATCTAAGCAGTTTTTTGACACCCTAGCCCGGGCATGTGGCTTGTGTCCAGCTCCAAGCATTGCTGCAGCTGCCAGTTGCCCCAAACACTTGAAATTTGTGAAGAGTAATCCTTGACTTTCCTACCGACTTGTGGATCTTATGGCCACGGCCACTCCAGTGTTTTTTGCATTTTCAGGTGGTTCCAATCGTCTCGTGCGGTTGCTAGGCTTTGCTCAAGTGTACCAACTGCGGATGAATCACACTGAAGATTCACCTGGTCAAATAAGATTTGAGGGCTTTTCAAAAGAGCTCTGAACACTTGCCAACCGTGCCACCCTTGGGCTTTGAGCAAGGCTTTCACTCAGAACGGCCCATTAAGGCCTTCAAGTGTTCTTGTAATTGTGATCACATGTATCGTCACTAACCAAATTCTCTGACAAAGAACTCTTCTTGGAGGAGACAAGGTGGCAGCCAAAAGAACACCAACACCAACAGCAAGCTGTTGGGAACCAATAATTGTCCGATCAAGGATCAATCCCGACATGCAAAAGGCATGCGGTTTCACACTAGCGTTTGGCAGTACTGTGCTCCACTTCTCACACGCAAACGCTGAGTGGTAGGCGTACAATAAGGATTCCCAAGACACCACTGGTTCCGAGAATAAGATGCATTTGAGAGAATGGTTTTCTCTTCTTCCGGTCGAAAATGTCAGCTTTGCTTGGTATCGATAACCTTCCCAATTCTCTGCGATTGTTGGGTGTTGCTCAAGTGTACCAATGGCAGATGAATCACACCTAAAGATTCATCTGGTTTATATGATCTGAAACTCAGACCGGCCAGTTAAGGCCTTCAAGTGTTCCTGTAATTGTGATCATATGTGTCGTCACTCATCAAATTCTCTGACAAAGAAGGGGAGACAAGGTGGTGGCAAAAGAACGAGTGTGCGTTTGCATGCTCGCTGCCCGCAAATTGCGCTCCTGTTGGCGGGAATCTCTGGTTGTGTAGCTTCCCTTCAACGTAGACTGTTGGGAAGGTTTTGCGTGTGACTACAACATCCGTGGACTTCCATCATCGAGGCATGATGCTATTGAGGCGACAATGTGTTGACTTCGCTGTTTCTGTACAGCTTGAACAGCTTTGTAAAAGGTCAGTGGCTGTATGGAAAGTGGGCGAACACTTAGGATATCTTCGGATCACATGCGGTTGAATGGATCTTTGCCTCGTGGCGTGCTTGCCATTGACTGACGGCGGTCAGTCCATCACGAACAGTCTGCGGTCAGTCCAAGCAGTCAGGGGAGGCAGGACTGAGAAAACGCAACGTTTGCCCAACCGGCTGTTGCAACTGAGTTGCTGTCGAGAAATCGCCAACAAAGTTGCGCTACTGAAAACTGGTAAAATGCGAATGCAAAATCAACGCGTGAAATGTGCAAGTCAGCTCCCGAGAACACATCACTGGACAGGACATGGTGAACGGAAATCCAGGATGAAGGTCAACTGTTGCATCACAGTTCTCCTCCGCCTTTTGCTGCATGCGGCAAACATTGTGTGACTGCTGGGAATGAAGTGAAACAATCTAAGTTCCTCTGACTGCACAAAAAATTTAAATCGGATCCAGCTTTCTGTTGGCTGTTGGCAGGTTCTGCTTACACCCTTTCAATATCTGTACTGACAACTTGGGCAGACCAAATGCCAAGAAACAACGGGGTTCTCTATTCCTCATGTCGGCTTGCGACTTGTCATCTTCCAACATTTTTGTCTGTAGACTTTGTGGAATACATTTTGCTTCAGTATGTGGACATGGAGCACAAGACGCACAGACTTTACTGTTGGGCTGTGCAGTCCATTTTTAGCACTGCAACCTCGCCTTGCAATTCTTGCTGGTCAAGGCAGGGAACATGAGAAGTCTTTTCTGGGGTCCAACAACTACTTGCAAGCATCGCATTCAATTGATTGTGCGACTTCTGTCATAGGCAGTGGGATTCCTGGCCGAAAATGCTCACAGCCCGGTGCAAAACAACTGCCCCATCTTCTCCTGTCATGCTGGTGTCAACCAGGCCGATTTTTTGCAGCTGCCAATGCAGTGGGAGCGCTTGAAGTCCAGAAATCCAGGGATGCATGGTAAACAGTATATACACTACAATTGTCTATAGTCCATGGTGTGTGTTTCATCTGCACAAGCACCCATGAAGTGACACCTTTACCCATTGGATTGAATGGCCCCCATCTTTTCCCTCCTACAGGAACAGGTTGCAAATTTGAAGTTCACAAAGTTGCAGCACTTTGTGCCATTTGGATGCGATTGCTGCTCACGACAAATTCCAGCATCCTCCGGCTGCACACAACTTGAGCACTTGGACCGGCATGCACACTGCACTCTGCTCCCATGCCTAGAATCCTTCACCCTCATCAGAATGTTTTGAGATTGGGACTTGACCACTGAGATCTACCAAGGTTGCATGCTGCTACCGGCCACAGTTCATGTGTTCTAAGCAACACTACTGTGCTGCCAAACCTTTTTTAGCGGAAAGGGCTCAACTTGCACGGGGCATCACCCAACTCCTGCACTCAGCGAAAGGAAGCACTGGACTTCCTGTGTAGCACACAATACCATGAGTTACATCACAGTTCTCCTCCGCCTTTTGCTGCATGCGGCAAACATTGTGTGACTGCTGGGAATGAAGTGAAACAATCTAAGTTCCTCTGACTGCACAAAAAATTTAAATCGGATCCAGCTTTCTGTTGGCTGTTGGCAGGTTCTGCTTACACCCTTTCAATATCTGTACTGACAACTTGGGCAGACCAAATGCCAAGGAACAATCGGTTTCTCTATTCCTCATGTCGACTTGCGACTTGTCATCTTCCAACATTTTTGTCTGTGGAGTTTGTGGAATACACTTTGCTTCAGTATGTGGACATGGAGCACAAGACGCACAGACTTTACTGTTGGGCTGTGCAGTCCATTTTTAGCACTGCAACCTCGCCTTGCAATTCTTGCTGGTCAAGGCAGGGAACATGAGAAGTCTTTTCTGGGGTCCAACAACTACTTGCAAGCATCGCATTCAATTGATTGTGCGACTTCTGTCATAGGCAGTGGGATTCCTGGCCGAAAATGCTGACAGCCCGGTGCAAAACAACTGCCCCATCTTCCCCTGTCATGCTGGTGTCAACCAGGCCGATTTTTTGCAGCTGCCAATGCAGTGGGAGCGCTTGAAGTCCAGAAATCCAGGGATGCATGGTAAACAGTATATACACTACAATTGTCTATAGTCCATGGTGTGTGTTTCATCTGCACAAGCACCCATGAAGTGACACCTTTACCCATTGGATTGAATGGCCCCCATCTTTTCCCTCCTACAGGAACAGGTTGCAAATTTGAAGTTCACAAAGTTGCAGCACTTTGTGCCATTTGGATGCGATTGCTGCTCACGACAAATTCCAGCATCCTCCGGCTGCACACAACTTGAGCACTTGGACCGGCATGCACACTGCACTCTGCTCCCATGCCTAGAATCCTTCACCCTCATCAGAATGTTTTGAGATTGGGACTTGACCACTGAGATCTACCAAGGTTGCATGCTGCTACCGGCCACAGTTCATGTGTTCTAAGCAACACTACTGTGCTGCCAAACCTTTTTTAGCGGAAAGGGCTCAACTTGCACGGGGCATCACCCAACTCCTGCACTCAGCGAAAGGAAGCACTGGACTTCCTGTGTAGCACACAATACCATGAGTTACATCACAGTTCTCCTCCGCCTTTTGCTGCATGCGGCAAACATTGTGTGACTGCTGGGAATGAAGTGAAACAATCTAAGTTCCTCTGACTGCACAAAAAATTTAAATCGGATCCAGCTTTCTGTTGGCTGTTGGCAGATTCTGCTTACATCCTTTCAATATCTGTACTGACAACTTGGGCAGACCAAATGCCAAGGAACAATCGGTTTCTCTATTCCTCATGTCGGCTTGCGACTTGTCATCTTCCAACATTTTTGTCTGTGGAGTTTGTGGAATACACTTTGCTTCAGTATGTGGACATGGAGCACAAGACGCACAGAGTTTACTCTTGGGCTGTGCAGTCCATTTTTAGCACTGCAACCTCGCCTTGCAATTCTTGCTGGTCAAGGCAGGGAACATGAGAAATCTTTATTTCGTCCAACAACTACTTGCAAACTTCGACCTCCTATGGGAACCAGTTGTAAATTGACAGGCTTCACAAAGTTGCAGTGCTTTGTGCTATTTTGATGTCTTTTCTAGTCACAACACTCATTCGAGCAGAGGAGCAACATATTCACCACGTCTGCGCAGTGTCTATTGCACACAATTTTCTTGATCCTCTTGCACAAGCATGCACTGTACCTTGCTCTGGCACCCAGAATTCTTTGCCCTCATCAGAAAGCTTTGAGATTGGGATTTGAGTGATTTCGAGAGTTGAGAAACGCAAGGCCAGTGATGACAAATCATGTTACTTCAAGTTTTTTCTTTCAAATACTGGGCTTCACCCAACTCGGGCACAAAAGGAAGCGCTGGACTTCCTGTGTAGCACCCAACACATTTCCAAGAGCGCGAGTGCTTACACATGCCAAGAGTTGCATCACGGTCTCCTCTCCCTTTTGTTGCATGCAGCAAACATTGTGTGACTCCGGGGAATGAAGTGAAACAATCCATTTTTTGAGGCTTGAGGCAACTCCTCACAGAGGAAGGTGAAAGGTACGCCTGCTGGCGTAAAAGCATGTTTTCCCCCATGGAACTCGGTAGGCACGGCTTAGGTGTGCCTGGGTATGCCTACTTTTGTTTTCCCCACTGGAACTCCGGTTTTCATGCATGATTTTGCAACATTGGAACGTGGATTCTTTTTGCTGAATCACAGCTGAACTCCAACATAGAAGACCAGTGTTGCAACAATGAACCTGACTTCAATTTCTGGCCATCAAATGCTAATGCTTACGGAACTCGGCTTGCAGCCCACATCTGAAAGAGGTGCACAAGATGCGTGGAATAAGTGCAACCCAGTTTCAAAATTCCCACATTGAACTCCGACTAGGCACGCCTTCAGTCGTTCGCGCCCACGAAGCGATTTAAAGAATTTCTATGCAAAGGCCACACCCTTCTCCACTGACTGTCAGCTCCTCTGAATGCACAAAAATTTACATCGGATCCAGCTTTCTGTTGGCTGTTGGCAGATTCTGCTTACATCCTTTCAATATCTGTACTGACAACTTGGGCAGACCAAATGCCAAGGAACAATCGGTTTCTCTATTCCTCATGTCGACTTGCGACTTGTCATCTTCCAACATTTTTGTCTGTGGAGTTTGTGGAATACACTTTGCTTCAGTATGTGGACATGGAGCACAAGACGCACAGAGTTTACTCTTGGGCTGTGCAGGCAATTTTTACGGCTGCAACCTCGCCTTGCAATTCTTGCTGGTCAAGGCAAGGAACATGAGAAGTCTTTCCTGGGGTCCAACAACTACTTGCAAGCCTTGCATTCAATTGTTTTTGCGACTTCTGTCATAGGCAATGGGACCCCTGGGCGAAAAATGCTCACAGCCGGGCCATCTTCTCCTGTCATGCTGGTGTCAACCAGGCCGATTTTTTGCAGCTGCCAATGCAGTGGGAGTGTTTGAAGTCCAGAAATCCAGGGATGCATGGTAAACAGTATATACACTACAATTGTCTATAGTCCATGGTGTGTGTTTCATCTACACAAGCACCCATGAAGTGACACCATTACCCATTTGATTGAATGGCCTCCAGCTTTTGCCTCCTACGGGAACCAGCTGGAAACGGCAGGTTTCACAAAGTTGCGGCACTTTGTGCACTTTGGATGCGATTGCTAGATATGACAAATTCGAGCAAGGGAGCAACATGTTCACCACTTCTGTGCAGTGTGTATCATCCTCCGGCTGCAGACAACTTGAGCACTTGGACCGGCATGCACACTGCACTCTGCTCCCATGCCCACAATTCTTCACCCTCATCAGAAAGTTTTGAGATGGGGAATTGACCACTGAGATCTAATAAGGGTGCGTGCTGCTACCGAACGGCGTTCAACATTCTTCAAGCAATAGTGCATGGATTTGAGCGATGTTGAGAGTTGAGAAAAGCAAGGCCAGTGATGACAAATCATGTTACTTCGAGTTTTCCTTCAAATGAAAGCAACAGAGATCTTCACAAAAGCTGGTCAGTGGTTTCAAATCTGCGCATCTTACAGGACAGCAATCTATCTTTTCAGACTCCTAGAGTCAACTCCTCAGCTGCTCTGAATGGTTCACTAAACGCAAATGCAAAGGATTCAGAAAGTTTTGAGATTGGGACTTGACCAACTTCACCACTGAGATCTACCAAGCTTGCATGCTGCTACCGGCCAGCGTTCAACATGCTTCAAGCAACACTCTTGTGCTGCCAAACTTTCTTGCACATACCAAGAGTTGCGTCACAGTTCTCCTGTGCTTTTTGCTGCATGCAGCAAACATTGTGTGACTCCGGGGAATGAAGTGAAACAATCCATTTTTTGAGGCTTGAGGCAACTCCTTCGCGCTTCTGAATGCACAAAAATTTACATCGGATCCAGCTTTCTGTTGGCTGTTGGCAGATTCTGCTTACATCCTTTCAATATCTGTACTGACAACTTGGGCAGACCAAATGCCAAGGAACAACGGGGTTCTCTATTCCTCATGTCGACTTGCGACTTGTCATCTTCCAACATTTTTGTCTGTGGAGTTTGTGGAATACATTTTGCTTCAGTATGTGGACATGGAGCACAAGACGCACAGAGTTTACTCTTGGGCTGTGCAGGCAATTTTTACGACTGCAACCTCGCCTTGCAATTCTTGCTGGTCAAGGCAAGGAACATGAGAAGTCTTTTCTGGGGTCCAACAACTACTTGCAAGCTTCTACCTCCTAAGGGAACCAGTTGGAAATTGGCAGGTTTCACAAAGTTGCAGCACTTTGTGCTCTTTTGATGCTATTTCTAGTCACAACACTCATGCGAGCAGAGGAGCAACATATTCACCACCTCTTGGCAGTGTCTATTGCACACAACTTTCTTGATCCTCTTGGACAAGCATGCACTGTACCTTGCTCTGGCGCCCAGAATTCTTCGCCCTCATCAGAAAGCTTTGAGATTGGATTTGAGCGATGTTGAGAGTTGAGAAAAGCAAGGCCAGTGATGACAAATCATGTTACTTCGAGTTTTCCTTCAAATGAAAGCAACAGAGATCTTCACAAAAGCTGGTCAGTGGTTTCAAATCTGCGCATCTTACAGGACAGCAATCTATCTTTTCAGACTCCTAGAGTCAACTCCTCAGCTGCTCTGAATGGTTCACTAAACGCAAATGCAAAGGATTCAGAAAGTTTTGAGATTGGGACTTGACCAACTTCACCACTGAGATCTACCAAGCTTGCATGCTGCTACCGGCCAGCGTTCAACATGCTTCAAGCAACACTCTTGTGCTGCCAAACTTTCTTGCACATACCAAGAGTTGCGTCACAGTTCTCCTGTGCTTTTTGCTGCATGCAGCAAACATTGTGTGACTCCGGGGAATGAAGTGAAACAATCCATTTTTTGAGGCTTGAGGCAACTCCTTCGCGCTTCTGAATGCACAAAAATTTACATCGGATCCAGCTTTCTGTTGGCTGTTGGCAGATTCTGCTTACATCCTTTCAATATCTGTACTGACAACTTGGGCAGACCAAATGCCAAGGAACAACGGGGTTCTCTATTCCTCATGTCGACTTGCGACTTGTCGTCTTCCAACATTTTTGTCTGTGGAGTTTGTGGAATACACTTTGCTTCAGTATGTGGACATGGAGCACAAGACGCACAGAGTTTACTCTTGGGCTGTGCAGGCAATTTTTACGGCTGCAACCTCGCCTTGCAATTCTTGCTGGTCAAGGCAAGGAACATGAGAAGTCTTTTCTGGGGTCCAACAACTACTTGCAAGCCTCGCATTCAATTGTTTTTGCGACTTCTGTCATTTGCAGTGGGACCCCTGGCCAAAAATGCTCACAGCCGGGTGCAAAAGAACTGCCCCATCTTCTCCTGTCATGCTGGTGTCAACCAGGCTGATTTTTTGCAGCTGCCAATGCAGTGGGAGTGCTTGATGTCCAGAAATCCGGGGATGCAGAGTAAACAGTATATAAACATAAATAAACTACAGTGGTCTATAGTCCGTGGTGTGTGTTTCATCTGCACAAGCAGCAGTAAAGCAACACTTTACCCATCTGACTGATTGGCCTCCAGCTTTTGCCTCCTACTGGAACCAGCCGGAACCTGGCAGGTTTCACAAAGTTGCAGCGCTTTGTGCTATTTGGATGCGATTGCTGCTCACGGCAAATTCCAGCAAGGGAGCAACATGTTCACCACTCTGTGCAAGTGTGTATCATCCTCCGGCTGCAGACAACTTGAGCACTTGGACCGGCATGCACACTGCACTCTGGTTGACCACTGAGATCTACTAAGGTTGCATGCTGCTAGCGACCACCGTTCAACATGCTCCAAGCAAACTTGAAGTTGACTATGGCAGGGGGGTAGATGGAAGCAACACTCTTGTGCTGCCAAACTTTCTTGCACATACCAAGAGTTGCGTCACAGTTCTCCTGTGCTTTTTGCTGCATGCCAAAAACATTGTGTGACTACGGGGAATGAAATGAAACAATCCCTTTTTTGAAGCTTGAGGCAACTCCTTCGCTCCTCTGAATGCACAAAAATATTAAGCTGCTACCAAGGTTGCATGCTGCTACTGGCTGGCGTTCAACATGCTCCAAGCAACGCTGTTGTACAGCCAAACTTTCTTTTAGCTGGGAAAGGGCTCAACTTGCACTGGGCTTCACCGAACTCGGGCACTCACCAAAAGGAAGCACTAGAATTCCTGTGTAGCACGCAACTATATCTCCAAGAGCGACAGTGATTGCGCATACCAAAATTCTTCACCCATCTCTCTTCAGAAGGCTTTGAGAGGATTTGCAGACTGCACAGAGCAAGTCCTAAAGGCTGAGGCTTGCACTGCAGCGTTTGGCAGACAGAGAACGGAACCACCTAAAGGGGTCGATTCTGAACCGGAAATGGCTTTCTGCCCAGGGACGTTTGGATCACCGCTTGGCTAGTGATGTCACCATAGCGGCTGTGCCAATTTTTCCATGGACATAAGACTTTTGCCTGTGCTGGTCACAGTGTTCAAGTCTACGCCCAATCGTAGTTATAGGTGGACAAGTCTCTCAAGGAGCACTTTCTATCCATGAGTGGCTGCCAGGAGTTGCATCTGAAACGGCGAGAGCCGTCTGGTGGTCACCTCGCAGACGCACTGATGCTAGCTGAGCCGAGCACAAAGTTGAACACTTGGCAAAGTGAAGATCGCTTTTTGATCATTTTGTTTCAGTCTCCTCAGTCTCCTTGGCTTGTGCAGGTTCAGTTAGTTCAGTTTTAGATGCTTAAGTTGGCTTCTGCTAGAAAACAATAGTCCCGCATCCCACAGCATGCGTTCTGCCAATCAAAGAAACATCAACAACGACAAGCCCCGGCTCGTGCGGGTGCTGCTGGTATTCTAGGCGAAAGCGGGCCAAAGAAGCTTGCATAGATGAAAGTTGATGAATGTCGGCAGCACTGCAGCTATAGCGAAGGGAGTCCGATGACTTCTTCCTCTCAAGCTGCAAACAATGAAACCTGAACTGTTTTCTGACCGATTTGAAGCCGTGCATGTCACCTGAGACGCCCAAGACCAGCGCTCTGCCATAGCATGATCCTAGAGCAGCAAAGTTGTTTTGCCAACTTTGCATCTCGCTGAAAACGTGGAGCTCTCTGAACTCTGTTCATTTTCGAAGCAAAAGGTTGATGTCTGCAAAGCCTCGCCTTGTCAGTTGAATGCAACGGGCTTGATCACCACTTGACTTGGAATCGATTTTCACCGAGAATAACCACGGACTGACATCTGATTGTACTCCTCGTTTTTTGGGAGATGATGGAGATACACCTCGCTCTTGCCACATGTGTTTCAAAGTGGGTCATCCGAGAGTCTGGGATGATAATACGCGCCCGACACCGGTTCTCGTTCTTGACAATGCTCTACTTCTGTCTGCAGGGTCGCTTCTCAACAGCAAACTGTACTTTTCTCATGCCTGCTCCACTTGGACCTTATTTCCACACAGCGGGCAGTGCAAATCGCATCAAATTGCTTTTTTGTTACGAGCAAAATGTGGCTTTGGCTGGGGAAGCTTTATATTCAGATACACCTCGCTCTTGCCACATGTGTTTCAAAGTGGGTCATCTGAGTGTCTGGGACGATAACAAGCAGCCGACACCCGTTCTTGTTTTTGACAATGCTCTACTTCTGTCTGCAGGGTCGCTTCTCAACAGCAAACTGTACTTTTCTCATGCCTGCTCCACTTGGACCTTATTTCCACGCAGCAGGCAGTGCAAATCGCATCAAATTGCTTTTTTGTTACGAGCTAAATGTGGCTTTGGCTGCGCAAGCTTAGTATTCACCCGAGCAAGCCCTTCTTCAGGCCATGTGCAGGCCTCAACTGCCTCGAGAGATTTGAATTAAAAGCTTGATGATACACACCCTACGATGCCGGCTCATAAAAATAAGTTCATGCACCTATCCAAGTAACAAAGAACCCAACAAACTTGGCCGCGAACTTAGCGATTCCTTGAGCGAACAGCTCATGTTTCCAAACATTTTTCCAGCTTCATTTTGACAGTGGGATGAGCTGGGAAATTGGGAGCTTGGAGGGAAACCGAGCAAACGGCATTTGAGATTTACTGAGACAGGACTTGACACCTGAATTTTGCATCGCAACAAGCTGGTACGGAAACTTTGGAAAGATTGCCCCGCTTCAGTTTCCTCATGTAAATGTAGTTGGCTCTCTGCTTCGTCTTGGCTTGATCACCCCAACGCACGACTGATAAACTGACCACGCTTGACATGGCTGTGATATGCTGTGATTGTAAAAACCTTTACATTTACTCCAGTTTACACCCAAAAGGGTCTGTCATACCCGGAATGTCCTTCCGTGCTTGAGTGTGTGTCAGGCAATGTACTGCATAGGTCGGGAGTTTCTGTCTTGCTGACTTTTTACAATTTTAAGAATCTTTTTGGAAAAGCAGCAGAAAAGTTGAAGGGACCAATCTGTTTCTTATGAATTCTGAAACCTCCTTCAACAGGCATGACAGGAGGTTACAGGAAACGACAGGAGATGACAGGAGACGACAGGAAATGGCAGGAGACGACAGAAGAGAGGAGGTGATGGATTACTTGACCTGCTCACAACCTGGTCAGATCCGGTCACTGGCTAGCACTTTACCTGTTGAACTTTTGCTTTCTCAGTTTTGGTCGGTACTTGGAACTGATCCTGACAGCTACACTTGCTCGCGGTTTCACCATTTCACAATTCAGCTTCAATCGTCTCGTCTGCTCGAAGCCAGCCTGAGCCTGAAGAGCCTTCCCAATGGCAACAAATTCACACATGATCTTTCACTCCTTCGGACCGTCCACCAAACTTTCGCAGTACCATCTTCATCACTTTAAAGAGCTTGAAGTTGTCAAACACGTTGTCACCCCTCTCTGGAAAGGCGGCTGGCCACCACAGGTTGCCAGCCACATGGTCTAGCCTGCTTAGCGGCAACTCGAATGCCTTGGAGAGTCTTAAATGCTTTAGCAGATTGAATAAACCTCCATTTCAAGACAGGGAATCGCCTTAGCAAAAGGGTGTGCCACCAGTAGAAAATCCATGTGTCAGCGGCCTAGGACATCTTACGACACTTGAAATCAGATCTGCTTCAGCAAGTGATAGCTATCATCGATGCTTTGATCTTCAACCTTGACGCGTTACGTTGGAGAGTGCTTCAACAACCGCACTGAAGCCGCAAGCCAAGCTCTTGGCACTTGCTCTGTCAGGTCTGTGTCGTGAGCGGGGCTCGTTCTCCTTTCCCTCCTGTTCTTCCCTGCATCAACTGCATCACTTATCCACATGTTTTTTCTCTGCGAACCATCTGAGGCAGGGCAGATCTATCATGGACAAGGCAACACGGACAACATTGGTAACTTGGACAAAGGTAAGGACCTTGCAACAACAGCCGAGCCCGTGCTGCGCCCGTCGCAGCAGTTTAAACTCGGAAGACATGGCTAAGCACAAACAAAATGCATGGACACTATGCGTACTTTGTGATTGCAAGACTCTACAGTTGGATTCACCCAAAGTGATTCTGCAAAGTGTGCCAAGCTCTACTGCAGAAAGGATTGTGTCAACGTCAGCTTTGGTCATTGTAGGCAAGGAATTTAGTTCGTTGAGTCTGTCTGCTGAACCAAACTCGAAAGCTTCGGCAGCCTCAGTTCATGAAGCGACGCGCTCGCAGGCCGACCTTCACACGAACTTCTCCAAGGCAAACTGGCTGCCGTGCTGCCGGCGCTTTGATCAATGGAAAAAACTCTTCAATGGAGGACCAATCGAACAGCCAGCCATCTGTCACGCATGTGTCTCTTGCACCAAGGTAATTCTGACTTGGGTCAGTTCACCCTGCACCCCTGGTTCCCCCACAATAAAAACAATTCTTTTCCCTAAAGTTTTGTTGGTGAACTTTTCCCTTATGAAATTGATTGGTTAAAAGCCTTGAGCCATATGCAAACCTGCAAAAAGGCTTCACACCACATCTCCGAGAGCTCCCAAGTGGACCAATAAAGCGCCCTCGCAGACTCAAGGCCAAGCTTTGAAAGTTGCTTGGCGAAACCTCTTGACGTGCCATGGGCATCGCCATGGGCATCGCCATGCTTGGCGATGCCTTATTTGGCTCAGCTGCAACCGGGCACCTGAATCTTTGGGCCGAGTCAGTGTATCCTGTGAAATTCAGCTGCGGAGACAGTGACAACCGGCCATAGTTTCATTGGACCAACCACAGGGGCCGTAGTTGGGAACCTCCAGCCAGTCACAAAACTAGCTGTTCGATGCTCAAGAAGATGGCTGATAGCGGGTCCTGCTTTCCACAATGGTCACATCATCTAGTGACCCTTTTCGTGCGGACTGGTTCTCGGTTTCAGGGCCTGGAATCTATCAGGATACCTGACCCGCAACGTCACCCTTTACAGGATGGTCACACTGATTTGTGCACATCCATGATATCTGTGCTACATTTCCAAGGCTTGCTTTTGGATGCTCATGTTCAGACCTCTGACAAATTATCAGCACTGAGCTTTCAAAACAGTTTCTGATGCTAAGGAGATGCCCAGAGATTTTCGTAAGCGCAGAGACGCAAAATTGCATCTCTAGTATATCAGGGTATCAATATTCATGAATCCAATTGTTGGAGAAATTTATCGGGTATCCAGATCAACACGCATCATGGACATGGTCTAGCTTGCTTCCAGGTTTATGTCAATGGCTACACGTTCAATGCGACGATTGTTTATCCAACCTGGGAACAAAGATGGCATCAAGAACTTCCAGAGCAAACAGAATTCAAGTTGGTTGGTGAAGGGAAATGCTGTGGCATGCAATAGGCAAACATGATCGTTTCCCAACGAGTCCCGCAATTGTCTTCAACGGATTGCTTCCAGGCCTTTGTCATCGACTGATTGCTTCCACACATAAGAGAAGAGGGTATGGTGTCTGAACCTTCAAACAAGAGAAAACACTGTCATGGCGACATGATTCAGAGATTGCCCGGAAGTTTGTTGCCAGGTTGGACTGTTCACACTTTCCCACTTGAGGAATTTGAGTTAAGACAGGGAAGCTGCTTTCAATTCTCACCCCAGAAATTATTGGAATGGCTGTTGAAATCGAATGGCCCTTGATTGGCTCAAATGACCTCTTTCAAATCATCAAGACTGATCATGCCTGTCATCCTCATACTCTGCTTCCAATCGTTTTGGCGTTCAGCAGCTGAAAAGGCTAGAGTCCCATGCGATGCACGCAACGAAGTGGGCCGACCAACAAGGAGTTTCCGGTTCAATCAGTGGTGTTCCAAATGTTGTGTCACGGCCTTCTCCCCGCTACAAGCTTTCGCATCACTTCTTCGGAAACTCTCGCTGTGAGCACTATGTTCCCAACGAAAGAATTCAACCGTCCTGACTAATAAGAAGAGCTCCAAAATGCTCGAGTGACATCTTGCAAAAAGGTTATTCAGTTTCAAGATCTGCAAGAATTTCTTGAAAACCAAATAGGGTGCAGTGAAATGGGGCCGCTTGCAATAGGCAAACAGGATCGTTTTGCAAAGCGTCCCGCGTATTGCTTCCAGGCATCTGTCTTCGACTGACTGCTTCCACACATAAGAGAAGAGGGTATGGTGTCTGAACCTTCAAACAAGAGAAAACACTGTCATGGCGACATGATTCAGAGATTGCCCGGAAGTTTGTTGCCAGGTTGGACTGTTCACACTTTCCCACTTGAGGAATTTGAGTTAAGACAGGGAAGCTGCTTTCAATTCTCACCCCAGAAATTATTGGAATGGCTGTTTAAATCGAATGACCCTTGATTGGCTCAAATGACCTCTTTCAAATCATCAAGACTGATCATGCCTGTCATCCTCATACTCTGCTTGCAATCGTTTTGGCGTTCAGCAGCTGAAAAGGTTAGAGTCCCATGCGATACACGCAGCGAAGAGGACCGACCAACAATGAGTTTCCGGCTTAATCAGTGGTGTTCCAAATTTTGTGTCACGGCCTTCTACCAGCTACAGGCTTTCGCACTATGTTATTCAGTTTCCAGATCCAAGAGATTCTCTGTTGCAAGTGTTGACCTTGCATGTTGTCTGATGTGCTAGACAAGTGTGACTACCCAGTGGAGCCGTTTAAGTACGCTCAACCCGGGTAGCGATCACTGCAAAGCCAAGACGCTGAGTCAAGACCGCTCAGTAATGGCAACCTTTGGTCATTAATTTTTCTGGCACGCAAAGTCTTCCAAGATAGCTAGTGATTCAAGAATTCAACATGTCAACACGTGAAGTCAGCTGCTCCAAACCAAGGCATTATTTGCCATGTCATGGAGAAAACATTTGGGACTGCCTCACAATTTGCTTGGTTTTGAACACTTCTGCTCTGGCCTACGTCACTGACAAAACTGTGACAGTTGCTTGGGGTGGGAATCGGCCAGGAATCCGAACAAAGGCGGGCAAAATTAAACTGGTTTCATTAAGCGGTACATCTGTTTGACTGGTCTCAAATCTTCATTTCACTGGGTTGGAATCCAAGTTTGAAATCCTACGCCCACAGTTTTTTGTGTGTGTGCGAATCTTGAGTCCGGACACTCCAAAAACAACTGGAAAATGGACGTCAGTCGTTGCACGATGGCACATCATCGCATTTGGGTTCGTTCTCCATCCTCCGTGCCTCTCCGTTATCAGCCATGCCACAGCATCCCAGGGGCTCCTTGCCAGCGTTTTTCAAAGCATTGAGGGAGGTGTGAACAATGCTCAAACTGAGATACAGCAAACTGCATGGTTCTTCTAGAACTCAATTCAACAAGTCCGGAGTAGCTGTGGAACAACAAGAGCAACCACACCACCACCACCACCACCACCACCATCAACACCACCGTCACCGACAACCACAACAACAACAACAACAACAACAACACCAACACCAACCGCAACCGCAACCACAACAACAAGCGCAACCACAACAACAACAACCACAACAACAACCACGGCAACAACCACAACAACAACAACCACAAGCACAACCACAACCAGCACCACAACCACAACGACAACGACAACGACAGCGACAATGACAACGACAAGAACAAAAACAAGAACAAGAGCAAGAACAACACCACCACCACCAGCAACAACAACAGCAACAACAATAACAACAACAACAACAGCAACAACAACCACATCGACCACAACACCCAAAACAACCATAACAACCCTGACAACACAACCGACAGTCTCACAGCCTGCGTGAATACGACGCCAGCAATTGGACCATCAACAACAACAACAACAACAACAACAACAACAACAACAACAACAACAACAACAACAACAACAGCAACAAGAACAACAACAGCAACAACAACGACAACAACAACAACAACCACAACCACAACCACAAAGACAACGACCACGACAACGACAATGACAAAAAACAACGACAACGACTACGGCAACGACAACAGCAACAACAGCAACAACGACAACAACGATGACGGCAACACCAAGAACAAGAACAATACCAACCATGGCCAGCGACAATGACAATGACAACGACAACAACAACGACGACAACAACAAGAACAACAACAACAACAACAACAACAACAACAACAACAACAACAACAACAACAACAACCGCAACCGCAACCGCAACCGCAACCGCAACCGCAACCGCAACCGCAACCGCAACCGCAACCGCAACCGCAACCGCAACAGCAGCAACAACAACAGCAACAACTGTAAGGAATTGCTGGGACAAAACGGTTTCCAAATGACAAATAGTGCAAACAAAAAATGAAAAAACACAAACAAAAGCACGCCAATGCTACTGAAAAAAAGGAATACCAGAAAGGAAAGAGTCACTAAGAATGGAGGAGACATAGGTCATCAACGCAGAAAAAAACAAAAACGAAAATAATACCTAACCTGTAGAAGAACAAAGCCTTGCCGCAGTGCGAGCTTGATTCAGTCGCTTCAGCAAGTGCAAGAACAAATAAATCTATACCTTGATAAATCGATGAATCAATAAGGGATAAATGAATAACGAGCAATTTATCAAAAAATCTATATGTGATGAGTCAGGATCTTTCTGAAACCAATAGGACCATGTTGGACTATTGATATGCAAACTTATCAAATAAACCAAATGAAACCAGGATCCCTCACCAGTCCTTTCGTCATGAGGCAAACAGGCCAGGCGAAGAAATCAATGCTGCACCGTCCAGTAGTATCATTCTTGGTCATTCACCGTCTCCATCTGTGCTTGGATCATCCCAGGAACTGAAAGATGCACAGCTCGTTACGCAAAGTTGGCTCTGGGATGCTCGACTATCAGTTGCAGCGTCAGCCTTGGAGGCCTACTGGCGGCCTCCCATCCTCTCAAAATACCATCAGTTTCGGACAGGCTATAATTTTCTACTTGGAAGAAAGCCGGTCTCCCTGCTCCCTACGTGGGCTGGTCATCTTGAAAACCATTGTCTGCGGACCCAATGCAAGTAGGCCACAGCAGACTTGCTTTCCCTTTGCAATTCTATCCGGATTCGACGAGTTGCTTTGTACAAAATACGACGTAGAGCAAGTTCAGCATTCAAATCTGAGTGTCTACCATACAGGATCCTCCTTTCCACATTGAGGTTGCCCTGCCTTCGAAACTGGGACAATTGACAGGTCCAAAGGGTGCAAAAGTTTTCAGACTTTGTATTCACCTGGAATCATTGGCTTTCTCGGCTTTATTGTCATTTAGAGGAAAACTGGCAACGACTTCAGTGGCTTCACAGAAGCAGACGTGCAGGTCGCTGGAAAGAAATACTCACGGCGCAGAGTCTGGTGAGCCTATGTTGCAGAATCCAACCCACGCAAATATCCAGTAAAGAAAGCCATGAAACTCATGTCATGATTGATGCTCAAGCGCTTGGCCAGCCATTCCTGGATCAAATCGTGTTGCTGGCATTCAGGTCGAAGATCATTGCAAAAGAAAAATCATCATCTCTGTACATTTCGTAGCTTCGTTTCATGCGAGGCAACTAAAAATAAAAATACGCAAAAGTGAAGGAGAGGACCGCTCTTTGAATCTTGAGCCCAGAAAAATGACACACTGACGGGCGTTTGCCATGACTGAAAGGAAACCATGTTTACATTGCATGAACTGAACTGGTAGAACTGGTTAGCAAAACTCTGATGTGCTGCCATGAACGCCAGATCCCTCCAACCTCCCCTGGCAACGCGCACTGTGGGCTTCACCAGTTCCATTTTCTGCGTCCCAATGACGACCGGATCTTTGAGTCGTCCGGAGGAGTCACGACCTTCCTGGGAAAACGGGAATTTTGGATCGCAAACCGTTGACCCGAAGGAACTGCATCTAGTAGAATGCATGATGCATCGTGATGCCCTGGAGCTGTGTATCTGCAATTTCTCAGTTGTCTATGAAAGAAAGTTTGTCAAGCCAGATGTGAAAAGCATGTTCGAGGTCAATCGCAGCAGTGAAAGCGCTGTCAACCGCTCTGGAGCGAACAGCGACACACGTGGAATGTGGCAAATCTTGCAACGTGTTTTGTGTCCTCTCACAGGCAAGCTGCAAGCGCTGTGCCAGCCTTAAGATCGACGAGCTGTTCAGGTGTAGCGGACTTTCTGTGTTCAAAAAGCAACATTTTTGTGTATACATTAATCTATGTCATTTGCATGTCTACAAAAAATAGCACATAAATAACTAAAAGAAATAGATAGATAAATAAATTGATTAATAAATGAATGGTTAAGTAAATCAATTAATAAATGAATAAATAAATAGATAAATCAATTAATTGATGAATAATTAAGTAAATCAATAAATAATGAATAAATGAAAAAATAAATAAATGAAGAATAAACACATATATACATGTCATATCTCCTTGTTCATATTTGTTCGTCTCCATTTAGCTCCGCACAATGCAAGTGCGTTGCTTCGGTGCACTCTAAGCAGCGCACTTGAAGCATGGGATTTGATGTTGATGGGTCCCCTCTCGTGGTGATGAATCAACAATTTGTAATCATTAGCGGCTGGGTGCCATTGGTCTGTAGATGGATGTTTCTCACCCAAATCATCCATTGTTAGTTCTTTATAGTCATAAACCAGCCATGTTTGGGGCTCCCTATTTTGAGAAACCACCAGATGTGTTTGGACTATGTTTTGAACTGATTTGAAACATGAGTCTTGATCCTGTGCTGCGCTGTAGGGAATTGGGTGCCAAGAAACGCCGACCACTGGGATATACCATTTGATGATGACATACTTGTAGAATCAAATGAAACAATCAGCCAACCAGCCAATCAACGAACCAAACCGACAGGCTCACACCCAATGAACAATCAATCAATCAATCAATCAATCAATCAATCAATCAATCAATCAATCAATCAATCACCCCACCAACATGATTCTAAAGTCGCTGAACTTGACAGTTTCAAGTATTGAACATGGACAGTTCACGTATCAGGTCGGATCCGACGTTTGGTGTCCGGTACCGTCACCTCAGGAGCTCAGACACCACCGGCAGAGCTTTCATTGATCATTTGACCCGACACATACCATCATTAATGTTAACTCCGGATTAATAAACCCCTGCTTGATTGATTGGGGGGGTACCATTTTAAAGGGAAACAAAGGCTTTTGGGGGATACCCCCTATTCATCAACCAAGGGTTTATTAATCCTGGGTAGACATTAATCTTTATATCGTCATCGATCATTTCATTACAACTTCACCCATGCCATCAGCTGCTTAATCAGATCGCCATCTTTTCTATGTCTTCAGAAAGCCTCGTTTAATCAAAAACTGATTGTTGACCGACGAAATGATTAATTAGACATGAACGAATGAAGATATAACACTAATCACTCATTAACCATTGATTAACCATTGACCGTGGTCAAACATTAACCATCAATCATGATGTCTCGACCATTTCATCAACCCCAAACGGAGACCAAAAACACCTCTGTTCTCGCTGAGCTCGCCGGCGACGTCGATGATTCGGCACCTGCGTTGAGGACACTCGGTGAAGACACCCACGGTTGGCAGGTGCAGCGTTTGACCGTCAGTCTTTGTTGATACCTCGGGGGTTCTCAAGTCATAGGGGTACTCCCAAACCACCAAGTTTATCAACCATTTTATACTAACAAACCACCTATCTTTGAGGTCCCCTATTTCGAGGAACCACCACCTGGTTGATGGGACTTTAGAATTCAAAACTAAACAAAATGATGTCGCAAATGTTGTTGTTGATCTAGATTTGTTGCCGTCGGAGTTGCCAAGTACCAAGTTATACCAACACAAGAAACTCTCGCATTGCGTAATGATTTAAAAGTTCTTCGTTTGTTCTTTGAGAATAATTTATAGACCATCTGGCAAAAAAAGATTGCAGGAACCAGTGATCACCTACATTGATCCTGAATGGGTCTCCCCTGTGGCAAACAGACCTTCCCTGCAAAAACTTCCATGGCTATTCCGCTGCTTTACCCACTGGTGATTTCGCCCTTCCATGGGACAACTCCCAAGGACCGCAACATCTGATGTTGACCCAGGGAGTGCCTTTTCACCCGGCATTGGAATGAGTCGGAGTCGCCTAGCATCCAAGTTGTGGTCGCAAACTTATGATGGGAAGGGGCCCTGGGGGTGGCAATAATCAGAAATGGCAATCGAATATCATTGATATCATGCGCTTGTCAGTCAAGAGCTGATGAAGTTATCAAGGCAAAGCGCCAACGATGATTTCTTACCAGAGATCGACAACATGAAGGCACCAATTTGGGCGCTGGCAGCTCAACCGAAACCTGTCACAATGTCGGAGAGACATACAGGGTACCCCACCAGGTGACCACGACCATTGATGAACCATTGATGTGCCCATGGCATCATCAACCACTAAGCACTTCCATGAATCCGCCCCCTGAACCATAGATCAACTATCACAAAGCTTTGATAAAGAAGGCCATGCCGAAACTGATCAAGCTTTTTGTTAATTCGCTGTCTGGTCTGTTTCCTCCATGATGAATAAGGTAGATGAATCGATTATTGCTGGAGAAAGCCTGCAAACCAGGTTGGAACATCACGGAAAGCGCGCAACGTAAGTCTTTTTGCATTTCATGGCCCAAGAAACCACCAATCCCTCCCGGTGAGGTTCTGTCATCAGAGATCAACAAAAATACATGGCCCAAGATGGCCCCTTCATGCCCCTACATGGTCCCAACATGGGCCCTAGAGTCCCCAACATGCTGCCCAACATGGCAAGAAGCTGTCCCACAAAGAAATTGCAAAAGTGCCCACGCCCGTATACGGGCCAAACACCATCCCAACATGGCGCGAGATGGCCCCTTCATGCCACGACATGGTCCCAACATGGCCCTAGAGTCCCCAACATGCTGCCCAACATGGCGCGAGGACAGTCGCAACACGCCCCTTTCGGCCGACAAAAAGCTGTCCCACAAAGAAATTACAAAACTGCCCATGCGCGTGTACGGGCCAAAGACTGTCCCAACATAGCCCAACATGGCCCAAGATGGCCCCTTCATGCCCCTACATGGTCCCAACATGGGCCCTAGAGCCCCAACATGCTGTCCAACATGGCGCGAGGACAGTCGCAACACGCCCCTTTCGGCCAACAAAAAGCTGTCCCACAAACAAATTGCGAATTTGCCGTCTCGTGCAAGTAAAACATCGATTTTTGACCACGCTTAGCTGCAAATAAGATGGCCCAAACAGTTCGAATTGGCACCGTGATTCAGCAAGCGACCGGTATGGCTCAACATGGCGACTTGGTACGGGCCAAAGATTGTCTCAACATGGCCCAACATGGCCCATGCATACCCCGTATATGGGCCAAAGACTGTCCCAACATGGCCCAACATGGCCCCTTCAGGCTGCCCATAATGGTGGGAAGACAGTCGCAACACGCTCCTTTCGCCTGCCCATGCCCGTATACGGACCAAAGACTGTCCCAACATGGCCCCCAACATGGCCCCTTCATGGCCCCAGATAATCCGAATCGTCCGAAACATAGGCCCTTGATACCCCAACATGGCGCCGAATTTGGCCCGAGAACGAGCCCAACATGGCTGCAGCGAAGAAATTGCAAAATTACGTTCTCGTGCAGGTAGAACGTCCATTTCTGACCAAAAAGGCTTGCCAACATTGCCCAAGATAGCCCCGTCATGCGCCGACATGGTCCCAACATGGGCGCGATTGTCCCAACAAGGCCCATGTATACCCGTATATGGGCCAAAGGCGGTCCCAACATGGCCCAACATGGCCCCTGCATACCCGTATATGGGCCAAAAACTGTCCCAACATGGCCCCTTCATACCATATATGGGCAAGACTGTCCCAACATGGCCCCCAACATAGTCCTTTCGTGGCCCGACATAGTCCGAATGGTCCCAAACATGGGCCGTTGATACCCCAACATGGCGCCCAATTTGGCCCGAGAACGAGCTCAACATGGCTGCAGCGAAGAAATTGCAAAATTACGCTCTCGTGCAGGTAGAACGTCCATTTCTGACCAAAAAGGCTTGCCAACATTGCCCAAGATAGCCCCTTCATGCGCCGACATGGTCCCAACATAGGCGCGATTGTCCCAACAAGGCCCATGCATACCCGTATATGGACCAAAGGCGGTCCCAACATGGCTCAACATGTCCCCTGCATACCCGTATATGGGCCAAACTCTGTCCCAACATGGCCCAACATGGCCCCTTCATGGCCCGACATGGTCCGAAACATGGCCTCTTGATGCCCCAACATGGCGCCTAACTTGGCCCCGGCCACCCAACAACCACCCAACAAAAATCTTTCCCGCGAAGAAATTGCAAAATTGCGCTCTGTGCAGGTAAAACGTCGATTTTTGACCCAAAATTTCTGCAAATCAGTCTGCCCCCCCCCCCCCCCCCCCCCCCAGCCTTCGGTAAAAACTTTCAAGCGCTCAAGCGCTTTCCGTCATCAAGCGTCATCTTGGTTCATCAACCACATGTTTACTGATCTATGGAACCATTATCAACCCTTACCACTGTTGGTTGATGATCATTGACCATCACTAACTCCCTGCTGATCACTAATTCAATTCAACCATCAACTTGGCCACCATTGAACCACAAAGAAATCAGTACCAAGGGTCAGTACTCATTACCCATCATCATTAAACCAAAAACTACCCAGTATCAACCATCATGAACCAGCATCCAACCAGTAATTTTCACCATACACCGGTTAACTCCGATTCACCATGATTAGCCGGAGAGCTTCCTCGCCTTGCTTTGTCCAAGATTCATAAGGCCAATAATGCATACAATTATTAATGAATGGCAGTTCCAAGCAGTGGCTTATTAGTCAGTGGTTGGCAAAGGGTTCACAATGTGTATAACTGTTGATAATGATCAGTACTCGTTTGTCCAAGGCCATAGTGTACCCCCAAGTCACTGTTGTGGTTTCCCTATTCATACGGGCGGATTGAACTTGGATGGTGATTGTAGGTACCACCATGCCACTGGACAAACCCAAATGAAGATATTTTTTGAAGATAAACTCAAGATTTCAACACTTGAAGACATCAATCTCAAGTTCCATTCCAACACCGTGACACGCTTTGACACACACTTAGTCTACTTCTCTCCCAAGAGAATTTGTTCTTTCTATTTCTGAACAACGGCAACGCAAATTTTAGTGGATCTTTGAACGCGACATATCTATGACTTGATTGGCGCTAAACAACTGTTTGTTTTGATCATTTGCATCATCCGTATCACGAAAGGTTTGACATTAGCTGGAGATGATGCGCTAGGCTGCGCTTGCAAAGTTTCTCTGCTTCCCCGTCCTGGAGACCATCGAGACCAAGTTGAGCTCCGACGTCCGCTTGAGACCAACAGCCATGCAGGGTCAAATTCAAAAGAGTTGTGATGTTGGCATATTCCTCTGCAAATGTCAGCAATAAGATTCTGGTCCATCTTGTCCATGTTTTTAGATATTGGTGTTTTATCGCCTTGCAAACGTGGCAAGGCTCTAACTCGGAACATGTTGCCTTGCATTAATTAGCTTCTCTAAAAATTATGAACAGTTGCATCTTTGATCTCCGCAAAATTTCCCATCTACAGTCGCTCACTGATTCACTGTCCATTCAACGGAGTTTGCGGTTGGCGATGTGGTGCTTTTAGGCTACTACGAAGGATATCCAGGGGAGGCTTTGCCCTGTCTGTCTCTCTGATTACAAGTAGTACCCGCACGAGGCGGGGGCGAAAATTTCCAAGATTATGAAAGCCTATCAGAAAAAGATTTGGGCCTATAGGGCGTCCATCCGCCACACCACACCACAGCACACACCGCAACACACCACACCACACCACACCGCACCACGCCGCACCACCCCACACCAATTAGAAACCTTACTTTTCGACATTTTGCAATGCATTTTCCACCAGAAAACACAAGGTTTCCCGACAAAACTACAGTAATGATCAAAATCGATGAAAAATGTATTTCCTGCGAGACTTCCCTCATGTTTCTAACGTGCAAGAACATCAACATGCAGCAAATGCCACGCCTGCCAAACAAAGTGAAGATCCAAGACTTCACCAACATGACCTGAAACAGCCCTGCCATTGTGGAAAGCAAACCCACAGCACCTCCACATTCACAAAACGCCACGCCTGCCACACAAAGTCAAACATTACACCCACAGCAGCTCACACCACACCACATTGCACCCACAGCAGCTCACACCACACCACATTACACCCACAGCAGATTACGCTACACCACATTACACGCACAGCACATCACACCGCACCGCGTCAACCCACAGCAGATCACGCCACACCACATTACACTCACAGCGGATCACACCACACCACATTACACCTACTGCAAATCACACTACAACACATTAGATCGCATGGGTTATATTGTTTATGTGGTGTAGAGTTGATGCAGTGTATTGTTGGTGTATTGTTGGTGTGATGTATTGTTGACGTGATGCATTGTTGATGTGATGTGTTGTTGATGTGGTGTATTGTTGCTGTGATGTATTGTTGATGTAATGTATTGTTGACGCGATGTATTGTTGATGTGGTGTATTGTTGATGTGATGTATTGTTGACGTGATGCATTGTTGATGTGATGTGTTGTTGATGTGGTGTATTGTTGCTGCGATGTATTGTTGATGTAATGTATTGTTGATGTGATGTATTGTTGATGTGGTGTATTGTTGATGTGATGTATTGTTGACGTGATGCATTGTTGATGTGATGTGTTGTTGATGTGGTGTATTGTTGATGTGCTGCATTGTTGATGTGGTGTGTTGTTGATGTGATGTATTGTTGATTTGGTGTATTGTTGATGTGATGTATTTTCAAATCTCCGTAACACGGAAATTCCGCACTTCGTATTTAAACTTTCTTTGATGATGCATCATGTTCAGAAATCCTTTTCCTTAAGCATTGAGTCCGATCGTGATGGCCCTTTGCATCGTTGATGTTTCTGGTATGTTCCTTTCAGTGGGCATGTTTCAGCATGGGTAAAAAACCTCTTGCCTCCCCAGCGTCTCACCATAGTGCTTGTGATCTGACACATCACAAGGGGTTTCCACACTTGGATCAGTGAAATTTCGAAAGAAAATCCTGAAAGCAAGACAAAGAATCCGAAAAATACGGACTTTTTGCGAACGGCTAGCGATCCTTTTTAGCCAAAAGCCTCCATGTCATGGTTCAATGTACACTTGATTTGTGCAGTGTCATCCTGTGCAGTGGAGCATGCAAATCTTCGCACTCCTCCTCACCAGCTACTATGTTGCGCATTGCAGCTGGTGCTAGCTAGGCATTTCGTTTCGATTCTGCCATAGCCATCACCACATATCAGCACTCATGGCTGACATGTCATGGAGTGAAATTTAAATTCGTCGTTCTGTCAACCGTCTCCTCCTGGAATGTCTTCAGCTCTTGGTCATTCTCGAGCTGCTCCTCCTTCTGTTGTTCTGGTTGAGGCTGGTCTGCGTCATCTGGATTCCTTTGACGCATCTTCCAAAAAAACAAACTTGCCGCGCTCCTGGATCATCATTCTTTCACGATCCTGTTGGTTCAACTGGGCATGTCTGACAAATCCTCCCAGCTCCATAATCCCATCACCCAGTCAACGCTTATTCAAGTTGCGACCGTATGTTTTCTTTTTGGGGGAGGTTTTTGGTTTGCTTGTTTCTGGCGCTGCTTTTGTTTGGTTCCACCTCCTGCTTGGGTCTGGTTTGTTTCCGTTCCAACCCAGAGCTTCTTTTCACCTCCGCGCCACAGCGGCACTGCCCCGCGCAAAAAAATACAAAAACACAGGTACCCACTGTGCACCTCATCGCTCGCGGAAATCAACAAAACATCTTTCTTCATCAACACACGCGACCATGAACGGTCCTTTCCCCCGTCTATTTCCAGTTTACCCGCAGTTTCCCTGGAGGGGCAGTGTTTCATTCGTGTTGAGATAGCCACATCAGCAGAGCCGAAAAAAAAAGTTTTTGCCAAGTTTGCTCGAAGTTTGGCTGTACACAGGGCCAATGTTTTTTGACATTCCTTTTAAAAATGACACAAAAACGCAGCGTAGCGGTGACAGAGGGCAGCAATTCGTCGTTCAACATGCCTCCGTTGGCTTTTTGTCCGGTGCACTGGGGATCAATGTGCCATTGAATTACTGTCTCCAAGCAGACGCAAAAGAAGCGGCAAAAAATAAAAGGCATCCCTGGCAAACTTCCCTCAGAGCCGGTTTGTCACCGTGCCTTTGCAAAGAGCTGCTGAGCTTGGAAGATCAGGCGTAGGAGACGCCTGAATTCTCGGCATTGCGCAGTCACTGGGTTTTGCAAGTGAACACTTGTAAATCGTGGCCAAATTGCTTGCAATTTTCCGACCATTTTGTGAAGGAAAACAGCCGAAAAAAACGTACTGTAAGGCGATGGTGACCTTGGACCTTAAGGTTTAAGGTCTGAACGCAAATCACTTTCAACCTTAAGCTTGAGACTGGGCCCGCCCCCTTCGTCCAAGGGGGCTTGAAGGGGGCTTAAGGGGGGGTGAGGGTTAATTCCCCTTAAAGGTTCCCTGATCTAACACCGTAAGATCTGGTCCCAAACACACTGCAGGCGACAGCTGAGACAGTTGTTTTCTCGAGCGCAGGCTACGCTAAATCTTGAGCCATACCGACAAGGTATGAAGAGTCCATGAACAGGTGACAACAGAAGCTACGAAGACATGTTGAACTAACTATGAACATTGCGTAGGGGACTAACTACAAAAGAATCACAAACAGACACAAATTTTCTTGTGCCCGAAGCATGTTGAAAAGAAAGACTAAAACGTCACTACAGGACTACTGCTCGTCGAGCGTCACTGCCTCTTGCAAAAGTAAAAACATGCAGAGCAAGCAGATGCACAAAGCTTGCGGAAATGACTCCATTCGAACTTCACCGATTAGTCGGTATATGTTCTTGTCACTCTTCAATGAAAACTTTTTGATGTACACAGGAGCTCGTTGATCATCTCCATTGTGACCAACCTTGTGACCATCCACGACGATGCCAACCTCCTTGGTTCCACCCTTGGCCTTGGTTGCCATGCCACCAATCTCGTTGATGTCCTTGGCGCCAGTCCCACTGCTGGTACTGTTGGTCCTGCCAGGATGACCTGTAAGGTTGTGATCTCGCCGAGTGGTCGGCATAATAGCTGCTTGAGGAAGCCTGACTTGAGCGCTGCCAGGATGGATTCCACTGGTCCTGTTGTTGCTGTTGATGCTGGCTTTGTCTCTCATACTTCCTCTTCTCGCGGCGTTCCAATGCCTCTGCCGATCGGATACGGTAGTTCTTCTG
>VSDK01002395.1:534544-566380 GCA_009767595.1 Symbiodinium kawagutii | reverse complement strand
ATTCATCATTGTTGACAGTGATGGATCATGGCTAACTGTTGCTGTTCACATGGTCGTCTTAGTGTGTGCTTCATTGTTGTGAAATGATGATTACTATGAATGAGATTGATTGGTTCATCCTCACCAATGATGATGACCGATGGCTACACCATCCTCACCACTGGAACAATTGCACAATTAATCAACTACTAGCTAAACAACTTTTGAGTCAATGACAAACTAATCCGTGGCAACCAATCAATGAAATACATAGCCTTTTACTAAAAACATCACAGCATACAAATGAAACTCGCCGATTGTAGATCATCAGCTTCAACAGCAGATTGCAGCAAAGGTTTTTCGTATCCAGCTGCTGTGATCCTCAGATCGCAGAAAGTGCTGCCGATCAACATTGCATTGCAATCTGGGAGGTTTCAACAGATTTCAAGCACCCCCTTATATCTGGCATGCTTGCCAAAGTAGATCATCGCCTTTGACCCAAACCATTGCAACCAAGTCACTAAACATTTTGGGATCGCAAGTCCATGGGCCCAGCCAGAAATTGATCTATGTACATATGCCGTTTGGTTACTGTCCACTTTTGGTAATTCCAAATCGCTCCCACTTGATACCTAAGGATACCCCTGGACACCTGAACGGTTCGCTGCTGTGATTCCTTATGTCGCTCCCTCACCATGCAGCTATTCGATTGCAGAGAATCCAGCAGCTCGTGGTTGAAGGATACTTTCCATAGGGTGCAGTATCCCAAGATCGAAGCAGCTTGCAAAGCCACCGTGACCAGTAACAGCAACAATTCCGTACTGCTTTGTGATGCTTGATACTCATTCTCAATGGCCACTATTCTGAGTATCAACCATCTTCAACCATCTTCAACCATCAACAGACCATCAACAGACCATCAACAGACCATCAACAAACCATCATACCAACCACGATGATATAACCACAAATTATAATGCCAACCATCAAACATCAAACATCATCAAACCCAATGAATTCACCATAAATCGATCCTTCTAGGTATGACAATCAAGACCGACAACGAGCCCTGGCAGTTTGCTCCCATCCCTTAAAGCACCAAAGGTGACCTCTTCTTTGCACCGGATGGGCTTCGAATCTTGGCCTTGCACAAAGAGATCTGATTGTCACTCCTAGCTACAGAACAGTGGCTACCTGCATTTCTCACTGGTGATATGGAAATTCAAGGAATATAGAATTTACAAGGTATTGATATAATATGCATTCATATGCCATGGTGGCTACTCATGATGCTGTATCACTACTGGCTATAACGATAGGCTGATTGATGAGCATGATTGAATGACTTGCCAAAATCGAGTCATGTTCATCGTTGATGACTACTGGTTCTGTAAGGATGACAATCATCGATCGAATTGGCTATACAAAATGTTGGACTCGATAATGAGTACTGAGTACAATCATCTGATACTATCCATGTTTAGCATCCAAACATGTCTAACTAAGTATCGCAGTACGACAATCTTACCTTGGCTTACAGCAACATTATGGGTTCGTATTACCGACTTGATACTTCATCCCAATAAAGATATATGACTGCGGCAACCTCTTATGTCGCTAGCTTCAACTTGTTCCAGGGCTAGGGTTCACAATTTAGAGTAACCAGGAAGCCCAGTTTGCGTAGATATTATGGTTAATAGCAGGAGGGAATGATGGTTGAATATCAGATATAATGGTGGCTAACCTAGTAGCCATCATGGCTACTACCTAGTTGTGGCTACTGATATGAGTCAACCAAACCCTTGCAGCTGAAATCATTGAAGCTGTGAACAAAACTTGCATTGACAATTGTGAATCATCATGAAGTTTCATGCAGCTTTCCAAAGAACCATCCATCATCAACTTCATTTGGTAATCCCATATACCTGGCTAGAAAACACCAGCCATCTGCAGTTTGGAACTGACTATGTTCAAGCCAGCTATGCGATGTTGGAACTGTACCTGCTGTCCACCATCACTTCTGGTACACTGTAGGAGCCAACGCCGCCGGTGTCCTGTTTCACCATGCGTTTGTTTTTTTTTTTTTCCCCCAGTATCAGCTATCAACCCATAATCATCACCATCAACCGCTATCTCTAACCAGTATTAGCTCTATTGCCATTGTCCTTTAACCAGTATTAGCCAGCATCAAGCAGTACCAACCATCATCATGAACCATCATCTACCATGAAATCACCCAAATCAACCGAGACGGTCTCATATTCTCTACCATCGATGCACACACCCGCCTCGTCACAGGGTGGAAGACCCAGCTCGCGCCTGGCAAAAGCGGGTCGTGATGGTTAGAGGAAATGAGCAACGTCGGCAATTGCTATTAAGTCACCATCAATAACCATGAGTAACCATGAGTGACCATGAGTAAGCATGAATATGCATGAGAAACTATGTGCTATTATCATTAAAGCAATCACTAGCCAATAACCAATGATGTCAATTACTATTAGGTAACCATAGTCAACAAGTATATGATGTCATAACATAATGAATTATACCAGTTAATATGGCCATAGTCAACAAGTATAGTGTATAGTAATCAACGTAGAAGTCGGCAATTATTTTTACGTAACCATAGTCAACAAGTATATGATGCCATAATCAATCAGTATGTAATGGTTAATGGGTAAATCAATATCAATACAACGATCAGTATGATCATATTAAGTGCTGATGAACCGGTAATTAACTGGCAATGATTCATCATGAGTCACCATGACTAACCATGGTAATGACTGTGAAGATAGGATCAAAATCAATATTAACCATGGCAACCACTACTATAATTAATTACTAGCCAGTAAGCAATGATTGATAGTTACAACCAATACGATGCAACAATGAGTGACCATGAGAAACCACAAGTAACAATCATTATGTATTCATGAATAGTTTTGCTCAAAACCAATATATTCATGGTAATCATAGAGGTGCACCCTGAGGAAACATAAATAAAAGTATGACGATATGAACTGATGATTAAGTAGCAATGATTAATCATGAGGGGGCTCACCCTGAGCAACAATGAATGGTAGCTATGACTAATACCATGAGACATTAAGTAATGGTTGGAGGGAATGAATAAGTATATTGCGTCTTAATACTGGTACTTAGTGCGTTCAATGGTAATGGTGATCAATGCCAATGTGTTATTTCATATCATTTGTTTTCGGTTGGTAGTACTTCATCATCAACAATACTAGCTATACTGCATACACAAGTGATTTGGATGTGAACAGCGAACCACAAAAATACGGACTAGTAATGGTTCCGGCGCAAAAAAATGCAAAAAAAACATTCTTGGTTGCCAACATTGACCAAACCTCGGCAAATTTCATCAGCACCTACGCATGACCATTGGATGGCACCAGTACGTACCATAACTTTGGGGGGTTCCAACAGTTATAAGAAACCACCATACATTAGCTGTTTAAACCATAAGTTTGTCGGTGATGAACCCCTATTATTCACAATTTTTGGAACCATTGTTTTTTTTTTTTTTTTTCGAAACCACTATGTATGGTTGATATTCCCTTTGACTATTACATATTATCAATATTGAACTGATCCCATGTGGATCATTTCATGTTTTAACAATCATCATTTGCTTCACTATTTTCATGGTAGTTATCATCCCCATTAATGCATATATAGTTGGTATACCTCCGATAATTTTTGGTGAAATTACCTTCTATGTATCCTTATACTCCTCTATGGAATCATGAACTTAGAAACCGCCATATCGGTCGTTTTGTTGCTTATTATCCCTCATTATCAACTAGTATTCCACTAATGCATGATCCCAGTTAATCCCTGTCAGATTGGATACTTTTGATTATTATGAGTTCGTTATTCCCCATGTTCAACCTTTATTAGTTACAGCCAAGGTACTGCATAAGAATCTCTTGTATAAGAATTTGAGGGGCTCGGATTTGTTTCCACTCCTGTTGGGCCTGAATGTAATTTGCTTCTTCGGTTAAGACTTTGAGGGACCCTGACGGTGGCAGTTAAATTCTTAACAGCCATGGTTTGGGGTGACGATGATAATATCCCAGGCCAAAAACCACGACAAGTTTTTTAACAAAAATTCCTTGCTAGACAACCAGAAGACAAACAAAAATGGAAAAACATGTTATTAATGTCCCGCGCGGGGGCCCGCGCGGGGGGTTGACCCTACGACTTTATCGTTGAAAGCCGCCCTTTTTGGCCAACTGCGCCGAGCAAGCCCGGCCGGCGGGGCCAAAAGCCCACTCTTAAAACGTTTCTGTCAACCTGCATGTTTCCACCCCGGCTTGCAAAGCAAAAACAATTTTTCGGGCCTCGATTTTTTTTTTGTCTCGCGGGCTGGCCGGCCTAGTTTGGAGCCCCGGGCATCCTTTTCAAGGCTTGGAAAATGTTTTGAAGCCGGCTTCAATCAGTTTATTAACCATAGAACAAAAAATTGTCGGGCCTCAATTTTTTTTTTTGGCTCGCGGGCGGGCCGGCCTAGTTGGGAGCCCCGGGCATTTTTTCAAGGCTTGGGAAGTGTTTTGAAACCGGTTTGAATCAAGTTTCCAGTCATAAAACAAAAAAAATCGGGCCTCGAATTTGTTTTTTGTCTCGCGGGCTGGCCGGCCGAGTTTGGAGCCCCTGGCATTCTTTTCACGGCTTGGAAAGTGTTTTGACGCCGGTTTCCATCAATTTTCCAACCGTAGAACAAAAAAAATATTTCAAGCTCCGAAAAATTGTTTTTGTTTTGCGGACCCACAAGCCCAGTGTTGAGCCACCGGCATTCTTTTCAAGGACTGGAAAGTGTTGTGAGAGCGGCTTCTTGCAAATTTGCAATCGTAAAATCAAATCTGAGGAAAGCCTAGGAATCATCCGGTTTTCTATGACAAAAATAATGGGAATACATACTTAAGAAATTGCTAAGAAATTGAGGGGCCCTCGGACCGGGAACATGGAAAATCTTGAGCAATCTAAATTAAGAATTTGAGGGTCCCTGGACCACAGATTTGGGATTCTTATCCAGGAGTTCCACTGTAATTTCCGCGATTATCTACCATCAACTACCATTTTTGGGAGGTTCCCCATGGAATTTGATAATTTACCTTTATTGACCATGATTAACCACAATAATTAGTTAACCTTTTTTAACCACTTAATTAATAACCATTACAAACCATTCTTAATTCTTATTGGTTCCTCTTTATCAGTTAACCATTATTTTCACTATAAGAAGCACCTAACACTAGCCATTAACCGGTGCTGATCCCTTCCCGCGCCTGGCATCGGCGCACCAATCTTCCAGGCGCGCGCGGCTTTCGGCCTCGCCGCCTGGTGAGGGCGACCCTGCCGTTGTATAGCCATCAATGACCCTGGTAAACCATGGCATAAACCATGCTATAACCAGGGTATAACCCTGGTAAAACCCTGGTATAAATATGGTAGAACTGTGGTAGTATAGTTATGACCAAGTGAGTCAGAATGCTTTGACCAAGGTGTAACTAGCAATATATTAGCTAGGAATGGTACTTCTATTAATGTATGATCGAGTGTTGGTAATGACATTGCTGTAACTAGGTGTGTTTTGGCACAATGGTTCAACCTTGCAACCAAGGTATCCCTGCTGGTATGGTCACATGTATTTGTGTATATATATATATAATATGTATAAATATACCTTTGATACCACGTTACATTTAGTTGCAGCCCTGGTAAGACTGGTGTGACCAAAGAGATGCATTGTTCTACACTGGACATCATAGTATGATACGACCACTCACTAGATTCTGGCGTTGCAAACGATAATCAACAAGGGCTGAACAGGAGAATCTGTTCACCATGTTACAGATTACATTGAGATTAACCAATCTTTTGTAGATATTGAAGTGAAGGCACCAACCTGTCAATCAAAATGCGGAGTACCGATATATCATGATATGTGCATCATACCAAAGGAACAAGTATAGGATACCAATCAATCAATTGTTTGGGAAATATATTCTGAGGATTTGGATTTTACCAATGTCTGGGGACTCTTTTACATTAAACAAATAAAATTTGCAATGAAGCGGAAAACAATCCTGCCAATTATGGAAACGCAACCATCAACTGCATTTGTTTCCACATTCTGGATATCTTATCAACTGACCAATTTTGATGAGTTTTGGGCTGCAGGGCAACCAACAAAAGCCTCCGTCAGTAATTGCACGTATGTGTGCATATATATATATACATCGTTTTGTGTTTATTTTTGGTAATGATTCTACACATGATATTCATGACAAAAAAATGTATGCACACTATTGACCACAATCAAACATGGTTGCTGCATATTAAGCCATGAACCTGTTATCAGTCATTCCAAATCCATTTTGAACACCGGTGAAATACGATTATATAATCATGTTTAAAACATAAACGCGTGCTTCATTAACCATCCGATATCATTAGTGGCCGTTCAACCATCATCGTTCAGCCAATCATTAACCAGCCATCTAACCATCCATCCATTGCTGACTCCTTTCTTTGAATGATTGATGCATAATGATTGTTGATAAAAACCATCATTACTAGCAACTACAGTAGTGACCACCACCAAGAACTACACTAATAATCAACCACTATCAATAGTAGATACCACATCTCCAATAACTGGTTGGTGGTTTCAACCACTATGAAAAATATTAGTCAACCATAGTGAACCAACCATTTTTTAAAATTACTAGAAAAATGACAAATGTTTAGAACCACCAACCAATAGCTGTTCAGCCATTATTGCTAGTTATTTTCCCCCTATTATCAACCATTATCAACCATTGTTGACCAATGAACCAAATAATTCTTGACTCCGTTCATTAAATCTCCAGCAGTCACCCCGCGGACCTGGAGCTTTTTTGGACAAGACCACGAGACGAGGTCGCCTGGGAAGCGCCCAACCCCCTGAGCATTGGGTGATTACTAACTATGGTGACTCTGAATCATTGGTGAATATAGTGGTTTAGTGGTTATATAATGATGGAATGATCATTAATAGTTTCAGTAGTGTAAATACTAGCCAGGGATTGTGAATAAAGGATAATAACATCGCCATGGATCACTAAGACTAGTAAGAATTGATAAAATCATAGGTAAATCATAGATTATAACTATTACTCATAAAAGGTCAATCATGATAGTTGAAAATCCCCACGGATCATCCCCATGGATCATCCCTTAGTAGTAATAACATCCCCATGGATCATCCCCATCATGGTTCAATGATCTTTTGTGATGAAGACTGACCATGACGCTTTGAGCCTCGTTGTTCCTCCGACAGCCAGGCCCGCCGGCTTGGACGGCTCCCGGGCTGGAGAGCGGTTGGTTGATTGGAAACAGCTGCGGTCACATCGTTTTCTCGATTTGCCAACCAGCTGGTTTGAATGGTTTATAATGGTTAAGTGGTTAATATAATAAGTGGTTAATACTGGTTAATAGTGGTTAATTAATAATGCTTACAACGGTTATAAGCTGGTTAATGCTTAAAATAATGGTTAATAATGGCATTATAAGCTGGTTAGTAATGGTTCTAAGTTGGTCATACTGAAAGGCATTGTAAGGGCTTGTAATGGTTAATAATGGCTTATAATGGTAATAACGTTTATAATGAAAGGCATCGTTTTCCTGATTTTCACATGGATCTGATAGTTGCAGTCCTGCAGCATGGTGTCCGACCTAGTACTGGATTTTCCAGAGTCGTTGCAACAGCGTTGACCATTCTTCACAAACATACACTGGTTGGTGGTTATAGCCGCTGTGAAAATATTAGCCAACCAATCAATCATTTGAAAATTCTGGGGAAAATGAAACATGTTTAAAACTACACTACAAGCCAGTACATGTCAGTCAATGAACCATCAAAAACCATGAAACGTCATGAAGTGTCACAAAGCCCCACATTGGAAGGTCGCGTATAGTTATAACAAGGATTGAGAGTAAGATTAAGGATATGAAATGGGTGTAATGGTTTTATATGGTTTATAATGGCCGATAACGGGTGATTCTTGAAGGCTAATAATGGTCAGATCACAAAGGCTAGTGACGGTTGAACGACGAGTTACAGTTTTTAATGGTTTGACAAGATGGTAAGAATGATCCTCTGTAGTTCAGAATGGCGACAAGATTGACGGTGATTGGTAATAATGAACATAGGACTCTCTGCATTCGGGCCCGCGCAGTGTTTCCAATCAAAAATGATGCTTCACTCCCTGACATGTAAATTAGCCTGGTTCCGAAGGCTCTGCCGTTGCTGAGGATCTGCGAATTCGGCAGCCTTGATATCCCACAAGCAATTCCAAAGGCGCATTGATTTTGGCAGGATCAGGCCATGAAGCACGGAGATCTCGCTCTCGATGCCGCCATTCCCAGGAGGATCATCACCACCGGTGGCTGTTTGCCACATACCCCAAGATGCCACCCAATCACGCACAGGACGTGATATGAACATCGGCACACCCATGGCTCGATAGCGAGAGTGCATCCGGTTGAGTGCCTCCATCACGTCCTTCGTGCTTCTGGATGCGATAGGCTCCATCATACTGATGCCCTGCACTTTGATGGGCTACTCCGCCTCTTGGGCGGCATCACCCATGCCATTGTTTTGAGAGCTCCTTGTCTTGAGTATTTGCCTACGCGTAGTACCCCTCAAAGCCAAAACCTACGTCTTAAAGGCCTGTACTGATCAATAGTGAGCACAGAATACCAATATTGATATTTACCGGTAAGGCGATAGATCATTATTACCTAGTGGTCTTGTACTGACTTTGTTCACTGATCAATAGTAAACACATAATACAAATTGACCATCTGGCAATAGATATTTGCATGATCAAAGAGAGCTGTCACCCTCTGATGTACCGTCAAGCTTTGTCAAGGTCCTCCCAGCTTGGTGTTTTCTCAATGCAATTTGTAAATGGAAAACCGCCCAAAGATTACTGCCTTATTCGCCAATTACCCTTGGGTCCCCTTCCCCAAACAAATGTGTATTTATTAGATGTGTGAATATATGTGTATATTGAAATACATTTATATATATATATATATCAAAAAATATTAAATATATATAAATATATATCTAAAAAAATATATATGTCCATATTGATATATAAAAAAATAAATGTATATAAAGATATATGTACATATTTATGCATTCAAATAAAAAACAGTAATCAAAGAAATGTACATGTATATTCATACGTATGTTACAGTACTGTATATGACGGAACAAATGAATCAAATGATGTAGACCCAAACTTTTGTCCAACAAATGGATCCATTCCTTTCTGGAACCCTGCAGCAAGAAAGACTCATATGTGGGATGGGTGGCCACACAGAACACACTCACGCAGATTCTGCTATGAAAGGCATATCATGCTTTAGGCATATCACATATTCATATATGTTTGCTAATCATTTATTTTTGAAGGAATCAACTACCCGCAGTAGCGCGACAAATCCGATAGACGCTCAAAACTTTCACCATCATTTACATAACTTCTAGTTATGGTAACTGATAATGGCTTATCATCAGTTGCTGCTGCTTAACCAATCATTACTGAAAGAAGCATAAACAACCTTCTAAACCTACTAGTTCTGGTAGCTATAACTATGGCAGCTATGGTTGAGATTGGTTAAGCAGCATATAACTGCTAGCAAACCTACCCTTATAGTTAATATATTAACTAGTATACATTACTGCTAGCAAAACTATAGTTTTGGTAGAATATGATAGCTTTAACTGGTTGGTGGCTTCAACCCCTATTAAATTATTAGTCAGCCAACCATTTGTTAATGATCACTAGGGAAAATAAAACATGTTCCCTCCAGCCTTAACGTTCGCCCCACCACATAAAGCGCCACTGCAATGGAGCATGTTGTACAAGGTCGAGATGGCTTGGACAAGATGCGAAAACACTGGCTATACGCAGTGATTTATGGTTTAGGGTTTTAGGGTTTTGGTTTTAGGGTTTTGGTTTTAGGGTTTTAGGGTTTTGGTTTTAGGGTTTTAGGGTTTGAGGTTTAGGGTTTGATAACTCAGAAGTCAAAAAACAATGGCCCTGTGCAGGAATTTGAGCGTTGGGAAATGTTCTCAGACCCATGCGGGGCAAACCCTAAGGCTCGGGCGAACATGTTTAAAATCACCTAATATCTATCTTGAAAAAATGGTTCCCCCATCATTAACCATTATTTTGCCTATATTGTTGGTTATTAACCCCCATTATTGGTTGGTGAACTACTTGACCCATAGCCATTTGTTGATGGAACTAACCATCATTGTCAGCTACTATCCCCCTATTATTAACCATAATGAACCATGATTAACCAAGACTAAGCACTATGAACCACTAAGTTTAACCACTTATGAACCATTATCAACCAATATGGTAGCTATAACTATCCTTCCAAATCTTAACCAACCAACGCCCCCCCCTACGACCTGAGTTCCTGAGCTCTACACGAAGCAGTCGGAGCAGCGACGTTGGGATCTGCCTACGTGGCCAGCAACGTGGCCGACACCGCGGTGAAGGGCTGGATCCTCCAGGAGGTGGGGCCCCCAGCAGTGATAAGTTGGGTTATAAGTACCCACTATATAGTTGGATTATAAACTACTACAACCAGTTGGATAGTTGGGTTATATAGTACCCACTATATGGTGGTTTCTCAAAATAGGGGGCCCCAAAAAAAGCTGGTTTATTGCTATAAATGGTTGATATAGGATGATTTGGGGGTACCCCTATTTTGAGAAACCCCCATATAGTTATAGGGGATAACTACTACAACTAGTTGGATTATAAATGGTTGTGCCCCCCTAAAAAGGTTATAACTACTAGTTATAGGGGTTATAGCGGATACAACCACTTGTAAGTTGGGTTGTGACCCCTTTAACTGCTTGAGAATGGCCAGATGATGGTTTCGACCTAGCCATATGGGACCCCAAAATGCTTGGTGTATTACAACAAATTGGTTAAACTGGATGATTTGGGGGGACCCCTATTTTGAGACACCATAAAATGATGGTTAAGAATAGCCATCAGCTGGTAAATCGTTGGTAAAGCAATGGTGGATCAATACCATGGATGACTTACAATTTGGATAACTTCTGATCTGCTGGCGTGGAAGATCCGTCGTCTCTAATGGTTTACGTGCACGTAATATATGATATATTTGTATATATATTTTGTTATTTTTGTGTAAGCAATCTCGCAAATTGAGATTTCAAGTGCATTGTAATCATTGAAAGAAACCTATACCCCGAGTTTGGGCAACTCCTCTCAGTCTCAGCTTTGTCCCGTTGCTAATCATGGAAGTGGTGAGGGACTGGCGCCAGCAGGCACGGGCTAAACAAACTGAGAATACATTGACCCAACCGTTTGTGAAACACAATGTACTCAACTTAATCATAATTTATGCATAATCCTCTAAATAATGGGAAGGCCCTTTGGTAGTTTAATGCTCTTAATAATTTTCAAGCAGAAAAATTCTGCAGAGCCTATCTACCAAAGGGGATTCCCATGTCCGAATTGTACCAACACGAGGCACCGTTACCTCCTCCGCTTAGGAGGTATGTTTTTTCGACCACCTGGCAGATCCTCTGCGGTTGGGAATGCGTATGCGACTTCATGCATCACCAGGGCTACCAATAAGTCTTGCTTAGTGTTGATTCTTGTAGGTTGTTGTTGGCTCTTGCCGCAAGTTGCTGCTCATGGTTGTTTTTTGTTGCCTATTGTCGTTTGTTGCTGCTTACTGGTGTGTATTTTATCTCATTGTTGGCTGCAGCTCTAGCTCATGTTGCTTACAATTATATCATGTTATAGCGATTTACCGTTGGTTGTGTCGATTTACCCAATATCCGCTATCCCAGTAACAGCCAGCACTCCCTTTGTCCAACACAGGCCAGCGCATCCACTGGAACAGCCAGCGTCATAAGACGCGAAGCTGGAGGATCACACCATGGTTACCGAACAACAAAGGTCTGCAATAGCTTGATAGTCATTCCGTGGTAAGAGTGACTCATCTTGGGTTTCAATTGCCAAAGATGCCACGTCCTTCGACGTCTCTTCCAGCTACAACATGCATTCAGAAGCAACAAACACATACCGTTGCAGCGCGCAACGGGGTCTAAGCTTTCCGGGCACAGCTGCACAAAGTATGTGTTTGAGTCTCTCAGATGATGCACAAGCTATCTGGTTTCCAAGTAGCGAGAACAGTAAATTAATGATATACAGAATATACACATGTATATATATATATATAAATATATATACATATATAGTTATATTTATATATTTATGAACGTGTTGCGCAATGCAATACCATGCAATACCTGTCAGAACCTTCTGGAATGTTTCCTCCATGTGGGAGGTACCCGCCAATGAACTCTTGTGTTTTGATGGAGAGTACAAAACGTGATTGCAACATCCATTTTTTCTTGGAAATCCTCCAGATTCAGGTATGGTGAAGCACTATGGTAGGCTTTCTCCAACATGACAATGGCATTCCAACTACAACAGTGACTAATTTCAACATGTTAACTGTAACTCAAAACATGCAACAAGGATCTGTTCTAAAACGATGTCGAATCAAACAGACTGATTATGTGCCCTCCTACATGGGTAGGTATTTCAATGAGTTACAACCCTATCTAGCTACTTGTTTCGAACTGTCGAGAGCTGACTTGGCTCGCCATGTCCATCAGACTTCAACAAAGCAGGTGGTTTCCCGGTGGCCCAATTGAAATACCAGCGGCTGGGCTAGGACCGGCTAGAACACGGTACGTACACCCCTCAAGTGCAACGGCTGTTGCCCGGATGATAAGCCAACTGGCATTGCGCGCTTCGCGCGCGAACATGTCACATGGTGCAACTCCCGTCCGCGTTTATAAGATCTCACTGAAAAGAGGGATCACCAATGCACTATCAACCAGTGGGGGGGTTCTCAAAATGGGGGTACCGCCAAATCATCCAATATCAACCATTTAAAGTGATAAACTAAACATTTTTGTGGCACCCCTATTTCGAGAAACCAATAGTTGATTCATGAGTTCATAAATTGCTACAAAAGTCCCACCTATGGGATCC
The DNA here is from genome assembly GCA_009767595.1 of Symbiodinium kawagutii. NCBI lineage: Eukaryota > Dinophyceae > Suessiales > Symbiodiniaceae > Symbiodinium > Symbiodinium kawagutii. Next base: position 553,250 of record VSDK01002395.1, on the reverse strand, counting down.
AATTCTAGTAGTTCGTGCATGTTTGTGCTATGATCCAGCGGGCTACAGTCTTCCTATTAGGTCATCACCAACAAGCATTTCATGCCAAATCATCTGGCCGTGATGGCTTTTCCTGGAGTTGAAACGTGAGTTCGGAAGGTCTCTGGTGAGCACTGAACACTGAGTCGCATGACTTTGGGGAGTTGATTAACGAGTTCCTAATACTATTTCATTTAGCCCTCCCAAAGTGATGGTTGGTGAGAGTCGGTTCATTCACTGTACAATTACCCAATATTAACTATTATCAACCAGTATGAACCACCAATCATTAACCAACCAACAATTCAGCATCATTCCTAAATTACCTTTCCTCAACTAACTGTGTGTTAAAAAAACCACCGGGAGTGAAGAATTAGCAACAATCGGTTTCACCATCGTGACGTGCGCCATCAGGTGGAGTCGCGGTGGATGTCATCTGAGATGACAAGCCTCACAGCCGAGCGAGCATGACTGGTTGGTGGTTGAACCACGATGGTTAATTGGTGGTTAATATCATGATTCATAGCGGCTAATAGTGGTTATAATTTAGCTAAGTTCAAAGTAGGTGCTTCGGTGGTTTGGGTGATGTGCTGCTCGGGAGGTGCGAGGGGGTGGTGCGGTATGTTGTTTTGTTTGGTTTGGTGGTGCGGTACGCTGGTGCGGTGCGGTGGTGCGGTGTGCAGTGCGCTGGTGCGGTGCGGTGGTGCGGTACGCTGGTGCGGTGGTGCGGTGCGCTGGTACGCTGACCCGCACCACCGTCCTGTACCACATTAAGGGGGGGGCGAAGGGGGGGGGCGCTTCACAGCACCAAGACTAAAAGTATTATTAGCCGACAGGAGCGCTCCCCCCTTCGCCCCCCCCTTAATGTGGTACGGAACGGTGGTGCGGGTCGGCGTACCAGCGCACCGCACCAGCGTACCGCGCACCGCACCAGCGTACCGCACCAGCGCACCAGTGCACCGCACCAACATCCCGTACCGCACCATAGCGCTGCACCAAACCCTCGTACCAATCCTGCGTACCATGTTCAAGCATCAATATCAAGCACCTACTTCAAACTTAGATAAGTTATAATGGCTAATAATAATCATTGTCTGGTTGGTGGTTGAACCACCCCGTCACGAAACGAATGCTTTTCAACCAACAATTTGTCAATCCCAGGAGAAAACAATGTTTGAAACCACAAGCCAAATGACCAGCAGCGGCTCCCAAATTGTTGATTATGGTTCATTATCAAAGGCTTTCACGGCTTTTGCGACAGAGTGCACTGAGCCATAGCAGTCGCCAGAAAACAAGTGCCACTGCTTCAATGGTCAACAATGGCTGATGAAAATAATGATGAACCGTTGATAACGGTCAACAATGGTTCGTAGTACCGCTGGTTTGCAGTGACCGCAAAGGAAGGGAGATGATGATACTGGTTCGTGACAGGGATCTGTTATCAAAATACGGGATCAAATAGCTGATAGTGGTCAGCAATATGGCATTATCACCAACAACAATCCGGATATGAGCTGTAGTCAACAGCCGAGTGTCGCCGATTTGATAACAATGGATCATAATCAATCTGATATTAGGGATTTGAACCATCACCAGCAATATAATCCTGATGCTTAGTGCAGTAGAAGATAATGATGGCCAATAATGACTATGCAATCATAAAGGATCCCGACCAATCGATTTCTTGAAGTATGATGTACGCTATAGGTCAATCATCATTGATTCATAAAGAGTTCATGGCCAAGCCATCCCAAAAATCTATTTGGTAGCGAAACAATCAGCATACACCAAGCCTGGCTTGTACCAACCATGGCTTATACCGACCACGGCGTACACCCACCACGTCTCTGCCGCATGTCCGATCCTCCACGGCTCGAAGTCAAACTAAAACGTCCGGAGCAACTTTTTGAACCAAAGAGCCTTGGGGCAGCTGATCCCAAAGCACCTGAAGAAACCCAACAGTTGTATTGATTAGTAGTGGATGATGATGATGATGATGATGATGATGATGATGATGATGATGATGATGATGACGATGATTCATCCATGATAGTTTTAGCCACCGGATGAATGGTAGTATCCACCATCACTCATCACTACGAAGACTCATCAGCTCATCGAGTCTGTTGGTTATTTGGGGTGCTGAGCCACTGGGGTGGCCACAAAGAACAACTGAAACCCTGGAGGATAACGCAACATGTGACAAGCTAGCAATCATTGATCACCATCCACCATTAACCATTGTCATAGCCATTCTTAGCCAACAGCCGGGGAAGGGCAGGGACCAAGCGAGCGCAGCCATTCTTAGCCATCATTACCATTGTAAGTAGAGCGAACTCTGGACCGCGACTTACAACAAATCGATGGCCAAACAAAAGCATGGCAATCCCAACCATGCACCTCTTCAACCAACGGTTGAATGTACGGAGAAAATATTGCGTTCGTGGTTATAAATCTGGTTGGTGGTTGTAATTAAACCATCCAAAAAATACGAGCTAATCAAACAAAAATCCCCAATGCTAGGGAATATGCAGTAAACATTGGAAACAACAAACTCAATCTACATACTGCCTGAAAAACTGCCTTAAGATAGACCTTGTGAAAGAAACAACATGCACTTTCTGCATGCTTTTCATTCAAACGTTTCCGATCTCCAGTTCTTGAGGACTTCCTTCGAACACATTAAAAAAGGTTTCTGCATCAAGCTATCCACCCTTCGCAATGCTGAGGATGTTTTGATCAACCGAAACTGGGAGTTGCCGTTGGGATTTCATGTCGAGGAGTCTAACCTGGTACTTCAATTGTGACAATTCAACAAAAATGGAAAGGTAACATCGGTTGAGTGTTCTTCTGAAGTCATGATAAATACCTATTATTTCTGCAAATCATGGGTTTCTTTGGGAACTTCCGTCGACTTGCAACTGCAAAACTCTATCATTGCCTACAAGATCCCATAGGAATGCACTGCTATGTCGTTGTGAAGTTTGCTTAAAACGGGGATTCCCTGTTCATGCGCTAGCTCTAGCAATGAAGGTCCGACCAAAGAGATTTTCCTCGTCCCCTGTGACCAACTTTTTGACAATTTACCCTGGGTCCTCATGTAGTACCACTTGCACGTTCGTGGCGTACGGTTTGTGGGCGATAGTTGCACCCAAATAACTCAGCAGTTTTCTGATTGACAGCAAATCAACCATTCTAACAACTTATTACCCATTCATTTACCATCGATTCACCATTAATTAACCATTGATTAAGCATCAGTCAACCAATAATTAACCGGTAACCATTGATTAACCATAAACCAATTAGTACCATTCATGAACCATTGATTGAACATTGATATTCATTATTAAACATGAATTCACCACTATATACAGCTCATCTTTCATGGTTTTCGAGGCCGATTTCTGCCGCGGTGCCGACTTTTTGGGAGTCCGGTGCCTGAGCGATGGAGAACCACGGAAGCAGCGGCTGAGAACGAACCAGTAAGGATCAGAATAGTCAAGTGATGTCAGGTGTGAATGATATGTAAATGTGTATGTTTGTATGATTGCATGTTTACTTGTGTCAGTTACTAAACGTTATTATATGTCTTATATTTGCACAACATGTAAACATATATACCCCCAAATATATACATGTGTAAATCAAAAACATATAAGTATATATGTATGTAAACATATGTAGAGTAAAAAAACACATACATGCGTATGGGGGCCTTCTATGAAATAATCAATAATACCGAGCCACAATTGAGAGACAACAAGAAGAATAAGTTGAGATCACAACCAAAAAATCACTCCAAATGGGCCACCAGCACTTGACCGGGGGTACCGGGTCTTTACCCGTGTCAAACAAGCAAATGACAATTGCAGTGACCTGCGTGTGAAACTTCTTCATGAGTCCCAATTTATGACGAGGTAGTACAATCTTATATGAGCAGTTTCAGCAAATCTACTCTGGTTGGTGGTTTCAACCTCCATGAAACATATTGGTCAACTAACCATTTGCTAATAACTACTACGGAAAAAATAAAACATATTAAACCATGCTCGAAACCACCAACCAGAAATCTATTGTAGTGTAAGTATTCAAACATGTATCCAGAAATCCTGCATGTCGATAATTGTCCTACTGCTGGGTTTCGCAGTCGCAGAATGGTGTCAACGGTTTCACTCCAATAAAACTGCTGGGGTTTAACACCTGGCATCCATTGGTCATAGTAACCAACAGATGTATTGTGATAAGATAATGGTAAGAGCGGCTGCCTTAGTAGCTACGATCAATTGATTGTCGTTGGACCAGCTGTTGGGTCAGAATTTGAAACCATGGTTCAAGTGTTTGGAGCTATGAGCCTCCAAGTGTTCAGATATAGACAAGGGATCATGTTCGAGTATGTCATCCCACAGTTCCTAATCAAAAGAAGAGAACTGCAGGCAGGTTGTATCTCAAACTTCTCGATGGCTAATCATTATTGTTGGTGTGTTCTGCATAGTTTCATGTTTCCAACTACTGGCACTAAAGCCTGTCAAACAATTCCGCCAATCTATTCTTGGGATGTGTTGTTCCACAATTGTTGCAGTGGCATGAATCACTACTATTTCAAACATGTCCCTCTTTTTCAAAAAAATGCTAGCCACTATACTTCATGTGCATTGTTTGGTTTCTCTATGATTAATGATTATTGATCATGATAAACCTCCAGGATCCCTACCGATTCTTGCTGTATGTGGCTCACACACTTATTATTGTTGCTCATGATCTACCCGTTGTGTTTCTCTAAGCGTTTGGGTGAATGAATTTAAACAAAGATGAGCATCTCACCATCATCAACAACCACTATAGATAGCCTGAGCCACTATCAACCCACTATGAGCCATCGCTGATTCAGCATAATTGAATGTCATTGATATCTTAGAGTCTTAGAATCATATTATTTCAAGACATTGATGGTCAACCATCATAACCATCATTAACCAGTTACGAATCGATCATTAGCCAATCAATTCACCAATCATTAACCAATCATTCACCATCTTATCCCCATGGATATTCCTGAAGTGCTAGGGCCAGCAAGCGGGCTTGCACCACCCTACGTTACGCACGTCACCCGATCCACAGCTGCCCCGGCACTGTTTCCCAAAGTCGTTGTAGGTCAAGCCGAAGCGCCTGGTCCAGGATGGCACGTGACGTGACGACCGGGTCGTGGTACAACAAACCAGCACTGGATGATGATTTTTGGGGAAGAAATGATTGGTTGATAACCATAGGGGAATAAACAAATTATAGGGGAATAAACAAACCAGAAACTATTAATGATTTGGGATTCTTGGGGAATAAACAAATTATTAATGATCATCATGTTATTAATATCAAGCAATCATTCATAGGGTTATTAACCAGCAATGGATAAAACATGACGATTGGTTCATAACCCTATGTGTTTATTCAACCAAGGCCATGATCATGTTTTTGTTTAACCATTCACCACCGTTGTTATCATGGTTGTTAATATTTATGAACCATTGACCATGGTTAAAATTGCCGGTGCTTCACTATAAAATCCTTGGATATTCAACCACCATGTTGACCCTCCCGTCTACACAGCTGCTGGCTGGTGCCCCACCTCTGATAGCCATCGGCCCACTCGAAGTTATCGATGAGGGCCCAGGCGGTGTAGCCTGCGCGGTTTGCACCAACTGCGACACTGTTTGGTGGTTGAACCACCCCTATGAAAAATATGAGTCAACCAACCATTTGTTAATACAGTAATCACTAGAGAATATAACAAATGTTTCAGACCAGCAACCAGTACACCATTGGTGGATTTTCAGGTGGAAAAACTGCAACCAGGACGGTGTTTCCACAGGCCTTCGATGAAACTTCTGTGTTCCACAGCTCAAAAAATGCTGTCCCCCATCAAGAACGGCGGCGCCTATGACGGGAATGCCCTCTTCCACAGCCTCCGCCACTTTCGCGAGATAGTCTCTAAAGAACCTCAGTGCTTGGATTCATGGAATGTGCCCACAGTACTTTGCGCATGTACAAGGGTAACGCGTGTGACTGTTGCAAGTCTTGAGTCAGGTGTTCAGCAGTCAAACGTAATAAGCACAACCAAATGTCGTACATGATGAAGGCATATGAAGGATGGGTACCTTATTGCAAACTTATCCTGTGATGGGCACATCTTACACAACATACTCCTCAGTTTGACACATGATTCTACATTCTATGTCATCGAAATGCTGGTAAAGAAAAACAAATAAGATTACAGCAACACAATCTAACATGCAGAAATGCTTATTTGCAAACCATTTTTACAAAGGCCTACATAGCCGATGACATGTTTTCCATGCTATGCTGTGCATTCGGACATGATTTGGGTTAATTTGGGGTAAATGAATGAGTGAACGCAAAGTGTAAAGTACTTTGTTGACAAATCAAACAACACTAGCTTTGAACCCTGAGTCTGAACAGTGGTGGTGTAATTTGTGATCACCTGGGTAGGCTTGACATTGCTCTCAGAGTTGTAGCGGTAGAGAAAACATGCACAGGATCCACTTGCAAAAAATTGCACCATTGTTACCTGATTCAAGCACCCCTCCGCGGGTACTGTGTACACCATGTATCAGGTGCTCAGAAACCAGCCACAAGTGTTTCAATCGGTATTTCTCCAAGCCAGAAATTCTGGTCATTTGAACATGGACTCAAAGGGGTCATGTGGGGCCCAGGGGTTCAGGTCACTTGGGAATGTTGGGTCATGCAACCGTCAGCATGGTTTTGGTTTGGGGACTTCGGCTGCGGTCTGGGGACAGGGGCCATGACTGTCATGCTGATGGCTGATGATGACAGGATGGGAGCTGTACATGATCTGGGTCGCAAATTCCAGGGTCTCAAGCAACTCATATGTCGGGGTTCCAAGCAAACTCGCGACCATTCGATGAACACACATCGCGTTGGTGTTTTCAACCGCTCTGAAAATATTTGTCAACCAACCATCCATCCAAACATACTAGGGAAATGAAAAATGCTTAAAAACAAAACCGAACGAGTTTGCTTACTATGATTGGATATTCTCTTCTGTTGCCCTTCAGAAGCTTGCTTGGTGAAAAAAACTTTGTACAAATCAGGGGCAGTCCCGGGCGCATTCTATTCTTAAGAGTCTTGAATTCTGTAAGTGCTTCAAAGTCCTCAGAAAACACTTTAGAGCACCAGATTGATGCTTGCATCGCCAGTGACACCAATTGGTAGAAATCCTCCCAAGAGTCGTCAGATCAAAACTACGATCACAAGCTCAATTTTGTTGGCACAAAAAAATCAGTTATAATTAAGAATCATTCACAGAGTATTGGATCTAATATCTAAGTACCTGATCATAATAATCACTTGTTGCATAGCTGCCTGTCTGTCAATAAATAGTTTCTGTTCAACAGTTGTTGTTGGAGCATCTGCTGCTGAACAGCTGCCGAGAAACCCTACTCTGTGCCAGTCGTTCACGGTGTAGTCCTTAGGGCAGAACCATGGCCATCTTCCATCCCCCATTATTCATCAGCAAGCGGTTGGTGAAGTCGCATCCCTTGACCCCTGGAGACCTTGATTTAGAGGGAAACCAGTCCCTTCAGGGCCTTCAGGCTTTGCCGTTTCGGGGCTTCAAATTGAAGTTCTCGCCTGTGAAAATCTGAGATTCCAGCCACAATCCCCGTTTCGCGCATTCCCAGCAATGATGGTTTTGCAATGTTTTGCAGCTCTACTGAGTTTTTGAGCATGCGTTGCCCTCAAAAAAAGTGGAGGAGCCACCTGGTTACGTGGTTATGCAGCATCCCAAAAATCTGGGTCAATCAACCACTTATCCCAAACATTGTACGGAGCACACATGTTTGGAACCAACCACCAGCGAGTAGCTGTTCAACCACTATTTTGGGTCGTTGGTCATTATTCCCAATTATTATTACTATTAACCATTCTGAACCATGATTCATGTAAAAAATGCTTCAAAGCACTACCTACTTACCATTATCAACCATGATTTACAATCATTATTAACCAGAGTCAAGCATAATAGAAAGTTTATATTGTTGACCGATATTGCCCTATCATATCATCACCCAATAATCCCGTATAATTCCTCCCAATAAATCTCCTGGTATATCCCCTAGTATTAGGCACCACTACGTAGGTTCTCATACAAGTGCCCCAACCACCAACCACTGCCGCTTGTTTCAACCATCACCAGCAACTGCTGATTCCATCATCGACTCGCTAAGATGCGAGAGGGGAGTAGCACGATCTTAGCTAACAATCAACTAATAATGGTATAGAATATAGCATGATAAATATCCACCTATATACATATGGCTGTTTCTCAATTCATGTCAATTCATAGGGGTACCCTCAAATCATCTAGTTTATTACTCATTTACAGTAATTTGGGATTCTCCTATTTTGAGAAACCACGATTTAACAAGAGACAGTTCAATCAGTTCATATCATCAAGCATTGGTTTGCCACCAAGATAACCAAACCAAGCAATCCAAAAATCATGACTGATATCCGTTTAGCCATCAGTCAACAAGACTCAAACTCCAGATCTGCTTGTCACACTAGGGATCAGCTCGTTCCGTGGCTTAAATCACACCACAGTTGTCAGTTGCGCCAACGTATGTCACATTGTCTTCTGCTGAATTATCAGCTAGTTGGGGGGTTCTCAAGCCATAGGGGACTCCAAAAATGGATGGTTTATTACCACAAATGGTCTCTACTGGATGATTTGGGGTACCCCTATTTTGAGAAACCACTGCAGGTGGTTTACCATCACTTCTGCACCACGTCAACCGGCACCAAATCGTGACATTGTCGTATGACCCTTCGGTGACATCACCATCTGCTTGCTGGTTCTGTATCCTCCATTCACAGCCTGGTCGGTTGGCTGGATGGTTGCATTATTGAATGGTTGGACGGTTGGAAGAAGTCGGATGGTTAGATGGTTGAATGGTTGCACGGTTGGATGTTGGATGGTTGGATGTATGTTTGGATGGTTGGTTAATGTTGGATTTGGTTAGTAATGAGTCGACAATAGACGACAATAACATGGATCTCGACATCAATAGTATCTAGGTGGACATCCTTGTGGTGGACTGGTTGACTCCAATATAGCACCCACCCCACTGCCACCGCGCAAGCGAGTTTCGTACTCGGTGTTCCCCGGGTCCGAACAGCCGTTCTCGGTGATGATGATGCCGGGAGGGCGGTATCGATCGTTCACCTAGTGGGGAATGGCTGGGTCACAGCAATGTGGGGTTGTGCATAGCCATGGTGGTGCCTACTTACCAACCAATAATAGCGATTATTCACGGGGATTCCGCCAGTCTTAGGGGCATTCTTGGACAAAACCATGTCATGACTACCTCCGTTGTCTCTTCGGGAGTTATCCAGAAATCAAACATGCACATGTACGCATGGGTAAAAATAATGGAAATGTGTGTAGAAATATGAACACCAAAACATATCAATCAACCTACCTGACCTTTCGTAGCGAGGCCATACTCAACGAAGGGTTGGTGCCCGGCACTTGACAGGGTGATGTCGCAAGTGTAGCAACCTCAACAGGATGTTGGATGAAGATGGATGAAGGATCTTCAACTCAGATGCCTTGAAGTTGATTGCTCGGAGGGAAGGTTCATCTGTGAAAATGCTGAGCAGGAGACAGAATAAAAGGCCTGACTTTTCCCCATCACCTACTGAAATTGGAGCAAATTCATACTTGCTGTCCTGTACCTATGAAATTCATGGCTTTTGTGCTGGACATGTTTGTCTTTCAACGCTTGGAGGTCATCGATGGATGTCTCCAATTGCATCCAGTGAAAAATTGCTTCATGCACAAATTCACTATTGCAAGCAAAAACCATTGAGGTCTAGTAAGTCTAGTGCTAGTTCAGAGGGCAAAGTCTGATTGAACATCGACAGTGTGACAGGAAAAAAACAACAACGATTCCGAAATTCACTCATTTGCTGACACACGATCAAGCATGTCATTATTTGATGCACCCCCAGTCAGCTGTGTCATAAATTTGATGTACACTCAAATTCATTCATTGATTTGGAGGGGGCTGTCGGGGCTGTCCCCAAACAACCTTCCACCTGCCAAGAAATCATCGCTTCCATCATCATTTCCAGGTGCCAATCCTCGATGTACCAAGACACCCATCGCAAGTGAAGCAGGATCTCCTGTAAGAACAACAGATTTCGGGAAGGATGTGGGGAATGGCTGGAGTCTTGCTTGTCCATTTTCTAGCTTCTTTTGGAAAGGCAAAGGATTGGTAACCTTCCATCCATTAGATGTACCTTCCTTCTAATGCAAAAGCAAAAGAGTTGGTTTGATGTGAAAGCTATTCTTGGATGGAAATGCATACCAAAATGCCAATTTCTAGCAGGCATACTGCACACGCTCACGGGTATAGCATGCACTGACGAATCTTCAAATGTCTCTATTCACCAAGCTTCTTCAAAGAAATTGCGCTCTCAGGATCGTGCATTGGCGTTCACATCATTATGAGTGGTGCTCCCCACATCTGCGCTGGTTCAATCATTTTGAGCCCTCTTAACTACAGCTATATCTGCACGTATAAAGTGCCATAGTATAACTATAGGTGGTATATACTGGTATCATTGAATCAATACAGTTCTAACTATTTGTGCTTGGGTTTACATTTAATTGAATCATGTTCACTGACAGTGCTCATAGTGCTCATAGTCAACCCACCTTTTCAACACCAACCTTGGGGATGACGTTTTTGTGCATCAAAGTGAGGCCTTACGGATGAACCATTCTCTGCCCCTGAAGAAGTCTGGAAGCTGCCAAGGGCCAGTGGCATGGTCCAACCTTGTCAATCTTGAACACTGAATCTTGCTGATCCGCACTTGCCCATGTTCCCTCTTGGACTGATGACATCATTCGTTAATGTCAGAGACTGACTCACTCATATTGGTGAGAGTGCCAAAAAAAATGATCCTCCAAATTGGCCAGGATCGGCTTCATACCGCTTCGACGTCACAACTGTTCAATGTTTCAAGCTGTCTTCTGTACCCGCTACTTGATCCACATTACGGCTCAACATCAAAATCTCAAAAACCTGGGATGATTCTTGTTAAGTTGGTTACAGCATCGGGTTTTATGTATTAACAACAACAATTGTAGATGGTTGTTATGGACTTGTTGCTGAGCTTCAGGTTTTCATGTTACCACGTTGTGGACATCGAGGAGATGTCCAACCAGGTGTCCCCACACCGGTGATGCCCAGCGTCCTGCGGAACTTTGTAGAGCCAGGCTTTGATGAAGGGAAATCCAATGGGTTCATCGTCCCTGCAGCGGCGAAGGGATGAACCCCCATCCAGCGGCTTCAACGTGGACATGTGTCATCCCAAACCTGCAAAAACCAAAGGATTCTGAATTAATTTGCAGGATAATTGTGTGTTTCATGGAAGAAATCCTGCAACCTGGGATGATTCAAACAAACAGTTTGTAATTGGGGCACAACTTTATCCAGCACCGGAACCATGTGGGTGCCAAGTGACATGCCAGCTACCGCTACAGCATGATGCAGCATCATCCGACGCTGGAATTATCAAATGGTGACTCGATTGCACTCGTCGACAGACTGAATTGGCATGTCGTCAACTTCCTGTAATTCATCATCTGGACAATCTATGTTTGGTATACCCTAGGTAAATGACCTGGAAGCTAAACAAATGTACCCAGTTTCATAGGTAAACCAGCCACAAAAATCATCTGTAGCACTATAAACCCTGCGGCAAATGACCAACCAGGGATGATGCGTTTTGCATCACCATGAAATCTGTGCCTGCTATATTTGAACGTCCGCCTTTCGGATGGCAATCCCAATACAAACGCACCATCGTTGGGTCCTGGTGCACCATGCAAATGCAAATATTTGGAGAGCTAGCATTTTTGTAAAATGAGTACATTATTTTGCCAACCAAGTGCTGGTTGTTCAGTGCAGTCATATCTTCAGCAAGCCATCAAAGTGAAGCGATCAGTGTCAAAACCGCCTGGTGTAAAAAGGCGCTGACTGCAAAACTGTATTTAACATTATTTAACATGCATATCAAGTGGATTGCAACAAATTCCATAGACCAGCTGGTTGATAACCTACTGTCAGGTATCCCTTACTCAAACAATCAAGGCTGTTGACATGACTGAAGCAAGTCTGTAAGTCGCAACATGCTTTCCCTACTTAACATGACCTCATGGTTTGCCGTTACACATTCAGAATTGGCACGCCGCTCTGAGGGTACCGAAAGGCAAGCAGAATCAGAAATGATCATTGATTGAACAAATTTGACCGTTCATAAGCCATTTGCTAATCATTGATTGGCCATACAAAGTATGGTGGTTATCATTTTTGCACGTCGTTTGATCTACCCTAGGTATGGTGGAAACCAAGGGTGGCCAACCAACACGTCTCGACGATGACCAAGGAATTTTGATACTTCTTGGGCTTATCTTGTTGCAATTTGTTTAGGTTTGCATCGTGCCGGTGTATATACATCTGTGCATTGGGTTGTCCAATGTTGTCCATATACTTGGCACTTTCAAGTAATATATATAGGACACTAATATATAGGACACTGTCAACCAATATAAACATAGGACACACATGCATTTCATTGACTCATTGACACCAAAACGGAAATAGGCATCGGTCAGGACCGGTGAAATGCCAGCAAGTCGCTTCCAAAAACTTTGTTTTGGCCGCGCCGATTCGTTTTTCAAAGCTTCCCTTAGCTGGTGAGCTGATGCAGTTGATGTCTCGGACATGCATTGTGAAACATGTCCCCATGACATTTGATATACGCTTCTACCTGCCAAAGAAAATGGCATGATAGCATATTGTCAATCATTAATCATGACCATCCCCGACAAACAAGCCAGGAGAGCCCCAGGAATATCATGTATCAACCAGTGCTTTAAACAGATTGCCTACAACCAGCTTTGAACAAACACCCATCATCATTCTGCCAATTAGCGGCACCGAACTCTCATCACTCGACTCTCCACTGGCGCTGTCTCTCCAGTTGGGTTGAGTTCGATGAACGATGTTACAAGCCCCTTCCACACACTTGGGTGATCATTGATGGATACCCTCCGGTGAACTGACCTGGCAATGGAGTTTAACCATATTTTGTAGTAAAACCCAAGGAAAACACCAATAAATGGTGGATTTTCCATTGCCAGGTTAGTTTACCGGAGGGTACACATGGAAACCTGTGGACCCTGGGGATATCGATACATCGAACTACAGCGCTTGCGCTCCCTCCGAGCACACCAGCTATCACAGTTCTCACGATTCTTAGCAAATATCAACGCATAACCTTTTGGAAAACTACAACGGATGCTACAAATCACTACCGTAAACCATTGTGAACCGCGGATTGTCCACTTCCAGGTTACTTTATCAAAGGACAGCCATCGATGGCAATGTTGATTCACCATTGATTCACCCAAAGATTTTCCAGCTATGGACCAGTTTTCACCATCATCTACGAGAACATCATATGGCCATGGGTCAATATTAACCAACCAACTAGAGGAGGATAATCACCAACAATTTCATAGGGAAAACAATGGTGAATGATGGGGGAACCAGGGGTACAGGGTTTTGACCCATAGCCATATACCCAATAGCTGAGTAAACTGGACAGCTGAACGACGGCAATGCCAAGCAGCTGTGGATTCACAAAGTTTTTCGTCTACGTCCAACATTGGTCCATTGATTTCTTGTTCACAACACATTACTGTACCGAAACCATCGCGGACAATCATCCAACTCATGGGTGAATAGTGCTAACAACCTATCGAAAAATTGGTTCAATGCTTAATGGTAGATCCATAACTAAAAAACCAACCCCAGTTTGACAGCTGATCCAAAATTGAATGGTTACTTGATTGGTAGTCCGCCTTCGGGTCCAACAAGATCAGTTGGTGAGACTTCTTTCCGCGCCCTCCAGATCGCTGGGCACACCGGACACATAGCGTCCGCTGTAGGTGTTGAGGCCATAGTAGTTGAATTCAGGGTTGGAGGCTGGAGCGGGAGCAACATGGTTAACAACGTGGCTTGTTGAGGGTTCATAGTGGTCCGTGATGGTTGATCATACATGACTAATGATTGCTGATGGTTGCTTATTGGTAAACTATGGGTCAAAAATTGTAAACATGCCGTGCCTAATCATGGTTAGTTGACCATCATCTACATCATCTATTGAAATTGATTTGATTATTGATTGATAATTCCTTATATGTATATCTATACATATAAATATACTTGCAAAAATCGAAAAATATGTAAATATGATATATATATATATATGTAGATATATATGGTCACCGCCCCTGCGACGGCCCACCTTTTGATAGTTTGATTAATGTGTTTCATTTAATTGGTATTGTTCCAATATCCGGGCCAAAAAAACAACAAAAACAACAATATGTCTGAGACTGTTGGCTGAAAGCCCTCCCTTCCCCCAGAGGATGGGGAGACTTGAAAAACCCAAAACAAAAACGTTTCAGAAACCCAAGAAACAAACTAATATATATTCTGAGAGAGGGCACTTGAAAAACAAAAAACTCTGGAAAAAACAATATTCTGAGACCCTTCGTTGAAATCCCCCCCCGCCCTCCCGATCCACAAGACTTCTGGAAAATTGTTGTTTTTTTGTTTTTTTGGTTGTTTGGTTTTTTGGGTTTTCTCAACGATTTTGTGTTTTTTTGCTCAACCCCCATCCCCAAGACCTCCGCAAAATTGTTTTTTCAATAGAAGGCCAATACAAGCAGCGATCTTGTTGATCCTGTCCAGAATGTCATCCTTGTAATGATGGCCTTGCTTGTGCAGAGTGCACATGTTCACCCTTGATCACGGCCACCATCATATTCAGGATCTTAGTCTTGCCCATGGTCAAAGTACCCAATGCGCGCTCGGTTTTCGTCAAGACATTGGTGTCACCTGTAGATGCAGCCAGGGTCACCTCCCTCTGGTCGATCTTTTCCTCATAGATGCTCCCAAGCTTGACCTTCATGAGCATGACATCCCCCATCTGGAGAGAATTAGACAGATCCTCCCCTTGGTCCAAGCAAGCGAAGGTAATCAGGATGCGAGCATGTGCCAAGAGGTGCCGAGTGCCCTCCGCGGCGTCTTGAAAGCACCCACTGTTCAACGCTACTTGAATCTTTTCTCCGCACATGGTGTACAACCTGTCGTTATACAGAACATGTCCCTCAGGGATGTTGGTTCCTCGCGTATGCTTCTCGACCTTGGTGTAACCCAGGCGAAGTTTCTCAGGCACTGGAACATCCTCCCTCAAACTGGAATCTGTTGGAATGGTCTCAACCAAGAATCCACGGACGTTGGTGAGCGAAGCCTCATTGTAGCTAGCCATCTTAGATACTAGCTGAGGAAGCGGGATGTCCAGGCTTTTTATTTATATATATAAATATATAAATAAACAAATATATATATATATATAAATATATTGCAACGTGCTGACCCTTCGTAGCGGTAACCTCGTGCAACATGGCAAGCGGCACTGTAACTACCTCAAGGGGAACAAAGGAACCTGCTGTTGCACCGTGTCGGTAACGATGCCACAGCATGCCCCCGAGCTATGGATATATCACTATTTATCACATCTATCCATAGGAACTTTGTAACTATGATATTAAACAATAGTATGGAGCAAATGAGTGACATGAATAAATAACAAAAGTATCCCCCAAGAAAATATCAACTCATCTCAAGTATGGAGAAAACACATCCACCAAGCTGCACGGATAAAAAAACAGCCGCTGGTAGCACGGATGCTGCTTGCAGCAGAACCATCACCCCCATCATGGACTATGGGGGTTGATCTCTTTACTGATATGACTTTAAGTCATGGCCCCCTGCGGTACCCTTCTGAACATTCACATCTTAGGGCCATGAGCGGAACTACCCATTTAGTTGCTTGGTTGATATATGTTGATATTGACTCCCTGTCATGATATGATGCTAAGTTTTCGACAAAACCCTGCCTCCTTGTGACGATTTCAACGCAGCTGATGATCAGCATTTAATCTTCCCATGATCAACACTGTTGTTTTTGTTGGTTCCTAGCGTTCATAATTGATTTGGTAGCCTTGCTGGTGATTGTTGGTCATTGCTGGTGATTCTTAGCCATCGTTGTTGGTGACTCTTCGTGACTTTGATTGGCTCTTAATGGGAGATCCACAATAACAAACAACCCCACTTGTGCACAAATGGCTCGTGATCTAACATTACATCGGGGGGTGGGTTTCAATATGAATATCCCATGAATCAACCAGAATACCTTAGATATCCTCAGATACACAGCTAGTACGTCTACGACTGCCTTCTGTGATGCTTTGCCCATCTTTGCCCCTAGCCACAGTCCCTGCCTTGCAGCAGCAAATTCTTCTCCTCTTGAGTGAAGCTGGGCAGGTGTTCACCGATGATCTCTTTCAACAACTGCGCGCAACGGCGCTGCTGACAGCACCAACAACCACTCACCGCAATGGACATTGTTTCACCCTATATGCACTTACAGCTGAAACAATATCAACAAAGAACACGAACATGCCTGTGCGATCTGATGTCATGTACAGTGTACAGTACGTCATGTGTATGCTGTAAAGGTTTGTGTATTGAAAACAAATGCAAAAAAAAGTATGTAGAAATATAAACATTTGGTATAAAAGCAAATGATCACATAATACTAAACAATTTGAAGAGTATGTATGCATGTGTCCGGACATGTAGCATGTTCATGGCCATGGAATGCGATGAGTATGGTATGTGTACCTCACCAGTCAGAACTTGAGCTAGACTGCTTATCATCCACCAACTGCCACAGAGTTGGCAGCACATGTCCGCTGCCAAGTCACCTGCAAAGTGTGATCAAACTCGGATCTAAGCACTAGGAAGTATGGCTACCATCATGGCTCATCATGACTACCAGGCTACCATGGCTGTGTTACATGGCTGGGGTCACGTGTTGGTGAGCCCCATCAACCCCAGCCCGTTATGTGGATCGCTGGTGATCAGCGCCTCTGGATAGTCACCCTTGTAGATGGGATCCGCGAACCAACCTGCCAGCGGGTCGGCCCCCCGGAGTACAAATGGATGGACGGCTTCCCATCCGATTCGCACGCGTTCCCATGTGGTTCTGGGTGATCTCACTTGACCATCCCCAGCTAAGTGGATTAAGTGTTGATGCCGGGAGTGGATTGAATAATCACTGAATAAAAGCATATTGCCTACTCCAGAGTAAACATATGTCATGAGAAATGTACTTCTATATGCAAACGATGTTTGAACTGGAGACGGTCTGCTAGCAAAATGAATACATCTATATACTTGGCTATGAACGCGTACGTGTCTATCCATATACACCTGTACATTACCAGAACGTACATAACCAAGTGTATACATCATGCTGTGTGGTATATTTATCTGTGTGAACAGAAGCAAGTGTACTTGTAAGTGTATATAAACGCAATGCAAGGCATATATGGACATGTTGAAATGCCAACATAAAACTCTACGTTGTTTGCAATGCCAGGGGAAAAACACGTGGTCTTGAAACTCAGTCAAATGCATTACAACTCCAAACTTTTAAGCTGGACTTGCCACACTTTCTGTAAAGAACAAATCCGGCATGCTGCCATCAACAAGTTGGAGGATGGTTTGCAACTGGGAAAACTGTTGGTTGTCAGTTCGTAATTGGCTGGTGGATGGTTGATTCCTAGTCAAACCTTTGCAGCTGATGCTTGGTTCCTGGTGCTTAACCGCTGGTGATCGGTGGATGGTCAGCACCAGCTGCCCCCCTTGGTTCGGGGCAGCGTTGCCACCTACGCCTTTGATGGCATCCACTTGCACTGCATCGAGGTCGTTGGGATTGTGCGGATCTTTGGGGAAGGGAAAGTCGTAGTTGAGTACCATGCCTATCCTCACAGCCGGTGGCTTTGGGAACGGTTGCTACACCCAAGGGAAATGTGTCCAACTAGGTGTCTTAACATTGGCTGGATGTGCAGTGAATTCATGATGAGATTGATCATGTTTGTATGGATTATCAGTTTGTCCCAAACAAGGCATCAGGACCTAAGCCAACGGCAAGAGCCATGCTACAGTGAACCGTGACCCCCGCGTAAAACAGGTTGATATAGAGATTAAGCCGCAGCTATGAATACATTGGCAGCAAACATCAACAAGTAATTTTGAAGATCAGGATTCATAAGAACATTGCAACAATATGCAACAATAATGATCTCACACGGCCAAGAATCACATGCGAGATCCAAGAGAACAACGACTACCAGTACCGGGCTTTAACGGGACCAAGCTTATTGATTCTCAACATGTAAAGCTATTGCTATCGGACAAAAAGCCCGCACCATGTTTTCAAAATGAGCTGAACAATCCATGTTGGGGTGTTCATCACCCCAATCTTGATGGCAGTCGCCACTACCATGTATTGACCCAATCCACAGCCAAGTCTATGGAACTGGAAATCAACCAAACAGTGGTTTCCCTGCAATAGCCAAGAACAAGCATTCTTATTAATTATCAACCATATTCATTACATGCAACTATTATACACAAACCATTTTCGGATTTCCCTA
>VSDK01002395.1:496486-534530 GCA_009767595.1 Symbiodinium kawagutii | reverse complement strand
TTCCCTACAAAGTGTGCCTTTTTCTTTGGGAAACCCCTTGGGACAACGATCCCTGCATGATTTCGGGGGTACTCACGTCCATGAACCTGCTCACATTGTTTATAGCCATTGCGCCATCCAATCTTTTTGCAAAACAGCAATATTCAAAAAATCAGTTCTCCAAAATCTGGTGTTTTCTCAACATACTACTGGCTGGTGGTTATAACTTATCACTCCTATGAGAAATGTCAGTCAACCACCCGATCGTTTGCCTGGGGAAAAAATGTCAGCCAAAGCAACGCCGCACGACCCTTTGAAAGTCCAAGTTTTAGAACTTGCTCCGAGCTGCATGTTTTAACTGCGCAGCAACACTGTAGGGACGTATGTCGCCACCTGTGATCACAATCAACCACTCCCTAACCATCCTGGTTACCTGTGTCGTGGGTAACTGAGCCCCAGCAACGATGTTCATAGGAACCAAGCCCCCAGCGATTCACCATGGTTTGAAAGGCCAGCACACATCCACTTCTAAGAGGCCCCTGAATGCTGCCTAAGCCACCATTGCACACCCGCACACACGCGATATGGCAGTTTTTTTCACTTGTGATTGCCCATAAATTTGGCCAACGCTGCTGGAGTGGATGTCACCACTTTCAAAAGAGCTCGTTTCAACATCCTTTCTTCGAATTTCTCTAGTTTCGGTGTGCTTTGGGCCACTTGCTTTAAATAGCCCATGTAATCTTCACCTGAAAAACAGTGGTAGGCACGCGGATTGACCCGCTCCTTCCCAATGTCCAACCCTATATGGTGAAACAAATGCATCTTCGGGATTATCAGCCACCGCATTTGGCTTTGGGAAGCTGCAATTTGAGCAGCCAAAAAATAGAAATGACAGCACTGGAGGCACATATTCTTCAATGCATCAGCGTTCGTTGGACTCAAGTATCTCGGAAATCGTTCTGACATGTTTTGCCACTCAGCCAGGCTACACCTCACATCCAGGATCACATAGCTGCTTGTATTCTCAGCAGAGCACTTCCAAAAACACATAAACATCATCAAACACTGGAGAGGGAGAAAGAGAGGAAGAAAGACAGAGAGAGAGAGAGAGAGAGAGACGTTGGCCAAAAAAGCAATTACCCAGTTGATCCTTTGAATTTTGAACCTAGAAACACTGTAGCAATACCAGCTGAAAACAAATTCTTGCGATCATCAAAGCCGCGGTCGCTTTCATGTCGCCAGCGTGCCAAGAGATGAGTCTGCCATTTGCTCAGTTCATCCTGGGCTCAGGTGGCTGCAGGTGCCACCACAACTTTATCTCTTACTGGAAGGTTGATACTCAACTATCGGCATTTGTCCCCCAAGAAATATATTCAAACATTTACTCTTAAGCCTGAGGGTCTGATAGCCATCCCAAAATCACACGGGCATTAAAAGCCTTTGATTGAAGCCAAGGGAATGTACGCACACCATCAGATTCAAGATGTAAATGTTTGCTCTTCCACCTTCGATGGGAACAGGAAATCCGATTGGCAGCACACCAATCCCTGAAGTCATCATACAAATGGCTCAATGCCTCGTCCATCGTGCAACCCCAGCGGGATTCCCTGAAGGCAGCCAACATCAGCAACCCTTCGGCGTTGGCATACAAATAGACTCCAAGATTGAGGGTGTGCATGGTGCAGTAGCGCCTCAAGTAGACAGTGGGTCGGTACGCGCTGGGAAGAACCCTAAAGAATTTAAATGAAACAATAATGTTTTGTTTTGCTGCGCAAGGCACAACATTGCGACATCAAAACCGTGTATATCCTTCAGCGGGTTGGCAAGCCCCACAATGAGGCATTGCTGCACAAACTCAGCTGTTGTTCGTAGAACGGAGTTCCAATCACAATCAAAGTCTGTGAAGAGGTGGCCAAACCTGATCATGACTCATGACCAATGGTTGAACAAACATTGGAGTGTTTTACGTTGAGCTGGCTCATGCACAATTAATTGTTTGATTCTTTGTCACTTTACTGTTTTGGAATTGCAAAAATCATGAAACATTATATACTTGCAGCTGGATGAAACAAAACGATATATGACATGTTTGATGGGTGTTTTTTTGGATATCAACGTAACCCTTGTCCTTGGTATCCTGGCAGCTGGGCAACGATGACAAATTTTGCCACACTTCCAATAATCTTTCCATAAGCTCCAGAGATCACGGTGCCACTGCCAATCCCCCAAGAACTGGGTCACCCCAAATCGGATTGATAAACGGCAACCTGCCATTTTCTGAGCTTTGCGGTTGAGGCCAAATCCAGACTCCAAGGCTTGGGAGAGTGTGGGCCGTAGCCCTTGCAGCGCCAGATTCAACGACCAGCATGTTCGTTTCAATATAGGACGTAGGGTGTCCTTATGCACACTGTTGCTTCTAGGAAACGGATAGGGCAATAGGTTGATGAGTCTACCATCCTAATATACCCTCCACAATTGTTGCTTGGGGTTAGGATATCCATATACGATCATATACGATGGTAAATGAAAGCAGAAGGATACCAAAAACAAGGAACAATTGTTGTACCAGAATAAACAAATAAATTATATATATATAAAAAAAATTATATATATACATATTGTTCATTATGGGATGAAACCGAACAATAGAATTAGGGAAGGCAGCTAAACAGGATAATGCTGTAAGTGATCTTGCAGTGATAGTGGTTGATCAAAAAGTTCTTGATTATATGATCTAGTGAGATAGTTGTCAACATTTGGATTGATTAATGTCGTCCAAACAACTTTGCTGAAAACAGCTCAGGGACCACACCACATGTGCCAACTGCGGTTGCAGAGTTCACTATGAAGAAAAGAAAGTTCTCATGGCAAGAACCTCAGGGCGAATGCTTCCTACAGCGAAGTACTTAAGCCATGATCATTCTTGGGTGATACTTGGCAGATTATTTTGTTGTTGACTGGATTTCGTTTCAAACATTCTTACACATCAAGGAGAGCCTTGCTTGAAGACCAAAGGGGACCCAATACAAAGCGCAATGAACTTGTCCTGGTGTGTTTTGGAGAAACGGGCTTCATCTCCATAGACACTCACCGGGAAGGCATCGTCATTGCCTGGATGGTTGTAGGCCCAGTCTTGCACTGCACTCCAATGTTTCCAATATTGCCTTGGGCCATGCTATCAGAACACCAGATTCCAGCATATTGGAAAACAAATCAATTGCCAGCAAACATTGAAATAAACGATTGTTGAGAAAACAACATTAACCATATTGTACAACCATTAAGGATCAAAATGCATAAGTATGTGCAGATAATCAGCTGTTGTTGAACCTTTCCATCAACAATAAATATAATCAAAAAGAAAAATCGAACACATATCAAGCTAAGAAGTAGCAGCTTGATGAGAGAAGAAGGCGACTGCATTCGGCCAGTTTCCCAGAGATATTGTAGGAGCTCATGAGGATCATACATCGGGAGGAGTTGCTCACTTATCTTATCAGTATCAGGTTCATTAACCAGACACGGCACCCACGAGAGTTGAACTGGCAGGTTGATGAATCTGAAAAGATCTCTGTTCGCATTGTTGGGGTTGTCAATCCGTGCAACCCGGCGCGTGATTGAATGTACTTGGTCTTTGCCAGCTTCCTTGCAGGATGCAATTGTTTAATCAGCTGTTAGCCTTTAGATTTTCAAACTTGGTTGCCCAGCTACATTTTCAAAATGACATGGTATCCCCGTGGTACACTAACACAAATCTTGACCCACCACCATCAAAACCTTGTGTCCTCGACGACAGCCTTCGCTTGTTGAACTGCACTAGTTGCAGATTCCCGCCCTTCACCAAGTCGACACAGCCTGGGCTAGCAAGGTCGCGTTTAATCCAAGCACCATTGTTTGAATCCTATGTGTTCGTACGATGTGCCAACAATCTGATACTATGCGTTCATTTGCACCATGTTAGTTGGTTTGATCGGTTTTGTGTACAACACCAACTGCTAATACACTAGAGTGTTCATGCCACATGCCCGCATACTCTATTATATGCAATCTATGTGTCATATTTTGATTTTGGGAGAAGACTGCATTGAGGATATACACTTATTTTGTTTGACAGTCTTGAAGGTCAAACGTAATATCATCCAGCAATGGAGTGGGGAATGCCCTAGTAAAGCCATGTGCTCCCCTCACTGCTGTACACAGCAATTCTTGCCACGGCACAGGTTGGATGCAAACGCTGATGAAGAGGACTCAGTTCCTGCGAGGGGATGGAGGCGTGTGCTTCTAGCTAGAGGATAAAATTTCAACGCAGTAAACCTAATGGCTTTGGATGTTTGAGGTGGACCACTGTAGGGTGACATTCCTTGATCAAAGTGACACAAAATTATCTCTAATTTTCAGGTTTACCACATGGAAGGATTCGACTGTGGGTTTGCCAGCAGATGCCAGCAGTAAGGCAAAAACTCAGTTGTTTTTTCCCCATGCGCCATGTCTCAATGTGACGTGTGGATGTGACACGCCATAGGTTTTCTCAAATACGATCAAAGTCCCCGCAAGCCTTGGAGAAAAACATGTATTTCAAAAGTGAATCTAGGACTGTTGGTTCAAGCCAGGCTCACAGGTTTCTAAGTGAACTGCGCTGATTTGCTGTTGCAAGCTGCAGTGAACTGTGTCGTTCCCACCTGCACCTTCCCTGAAAACTTGAAACTGTCACATCTTGATAGATGAGTAATCCAACAATTTGGATTTAACACAAGGAAAATGCCAAGGGAAGCTGCTAATCCGACATCCTATACTGCAAGTTGCTAGATAAATACCCAAAAGTAAAGATTTGCCTGCTACTTGCTAGCAGCTTTGGCCTTGGCTTTGCCTTTGGCTTTTGCCTTCGGTGCCTTCATGTATCCACGGACAGTGTCCAAGATCTTCTTGAAAGCGTCGATGTGAGTTTGCAAAGCCTTGCACGCAGTAACTTGCTGGTACGCCAAGAACAATTTGTCATTTGGTTCAACAATGTTGCAAATTTGCACCAACTGGTAATCCAAGAGCCTGTGCCAAAATCCAGCTGGTCAAGCATGGGAGCCTTTATTGATTGGAATTTCTCCAAGTTGCATCAGCTTCTGAGCTGAGCTTTTGCTCATCGCCTTTCGCCAGGACCTTCACGGCTTCCTCCTTGTGAGTGGCCAAGGTGCCAGCAGCAGTCCGGAGATCTTTCAGCAATGCCTCCTTGTAGGCCTGGCTCCTAAGAGACCACATCAAAACACGAAATTATTGGTTTAGATGCGTTGACTGATGATACCATATATGATGATTTGGCTTCACGTTTCACCAACTTTCCAATCAAGCAAAGTGTCACCTTTGCTTCTGAAGCATTGACGAGCTGTGCTTCGAGTTTGCTGAACTCTGTCTGGAACTTGTGTGCAGTGTTGTTTGCCTTGGTTGGTTGATCAATGATTAGTAGCAAAACATTATATGTTTCAAAATACATTATATGTTTGAAAACACGTGTCAAGCGATAAGTTCATATCAATGAATCTTACATCAAGTCACAGCTTCAAGGCGTTGACGAGGGGTTTTTTCCTTCTTGGTTTTGTCCGGCTTCGGAGGTTTGGGAGTGGGCTTGCCACCATTCGATGGAAGACCAAAATCCGCATCATCACCAGCCACTTTCTCCCTTAGTTGGCCCAGAGCGTGTAGTAGAACCAACATGTACACGTACATAGGTGCATGAGACGGCTTCGGATACTAGTGTAAATTAATATATAGCTTAGTAACATTAGATCCATCATGTCATCCTCTTGGATGTGAGCATCCCTTCGAACCTCTGCAGAGGTTGCGAATCGGCGACGCTTCCGTTCCTCAACCCCCATGAAACACTTGTAGGACTTCAAATCCTCACGATCTGGAAAGTCTCGATTCCTGAGCTGAAAGGGAATATGAACATTGCAAATGACTAATCAACCAGATAAGATGTGAAAACCTATCAGTATTGCAATGACTAGATATCAAGTGAGATTCATGCTTGCATCCTAGCGTCACCTGGACATACTTGCCTTTCTTGCTCGATGGCAATTTCTTTTCTGCTTCAGTATGACGATCAATCAAGTCTTGTGCCAGGTCAGCACCAAGTTTTTTTTCCAGATCCACTTTGGTGAGGAATGAATACAATTCGTCATGATCAGAAAGGTTTGAAGAACTGGCTTTGATGGACAACACACACTGCTGCCAATCCCCTTTCACAGCCAGCCAGTCCATGTAGAGTTCATGGAGCTTGTGCTTGCCATTCTTTCCTGGGCACAGGCTGAGAAAAGAAACCTAGGAAATTATAGTAATAGCTCATTACCATCATCTATCTTTGCTCATTTCATTGCCACGTTGTCCATCTATGTATCTTTCTGTATCTCTTGAGGGATGGTTATGCAACGCCAGCTAAGGCTATGTCTATATTTTTGACAAGTCATCCTGTGGCACAAAAGTTGATCATAGTAAGTGATCTTCAGCTTTATATGTACAAACAAAACATATATGGTTGGTTGTATACCTCTTTATGCATGCCCTATGACTCGTGACATATAATATCAGCTAAGCTGCCCATCTCCGATTCAGCAAGCTTTTCCGCAACCTCCTCTGGAACTGGATTCTTTGTGCCTAAGCCAGCTGTAGTAGTGAAAGACATCACCAGGATCCTAGTTAGTCTCATGGTCCAAATTGTAATCGTAATTTCAGTGGATATACATTCAGCACTGCATGTGAAATGTGCTAAGCCCTTGCAAATGAGATGCTACGCAGTCGCCGGTAAAATCTGAAGTAAAGTGCTCGTGGAGAGATTAGGTTCCCCTGTTTGTCCTTTCGCCATTTATCCTCATCCTCATCACCATCAGGACGATCATCATCATCCTCATCATCTGCAGGTGCAACATTGGAGTCAAGGCCGAGGTCACTTTCAATGGCGCCATTCGAATTGGAAGTTGGGGTGCCCAGCTGCTGGCTGGTGGGCCTGCGCCCTGCAAGCCTTCCATGAACAGATTTAGCAGTTGGCGAAGACTCAACTGCATCGGGCGCAGGTGTAGATGGTTCACTCTCCGCATTCCCCCAAGAATCATTTCCCCAAGAATCAGAGGTCCAGGCACGAGATCCTTGGGTGAAAACATACCTGCCTTTGTAAGGATCATAGAACCAATCATTTCCCCACCAACCATCATCACGCCACCACGACATGCCCTGACGACCATAGTATTCTTTTTGACTGTTGGGATAGCGGCCTTCCCAATCAAACTCCTCTTCAAAGCTGGGGCACTTGCGCACTGGACTACCAGTGTTGCTTCAGATTCCTTGGGAAGCAAGGCAGCCTTAGGCTCAGGCGGTGGTGCGTCTCCCTTAGGCACAGGAGGTGGTGTCAACATGCCATCCTTAGGAGGTGGCGCTGTCGACGTGCCATCATCACAACATGGTGTTACCAACGTCGCTTCCTTTGGAGGTGGCGCTTCACCTGATTCCCCACTGGCTTTGGGAGGTGGTGACACCAACGTGCTTTCAGGAGAAGGCACCCCACCCGATTCCCCAATACTGTTTGATGCCTCGTGATCTGATTCCCCCTTCGCTTTGGGAGGTGGCGTTGCCAGCGTGGAAGGTGTAGGACCACTAGCTTTGGGAGGTGGTGCCAACATGCCATCCTTGGGGGGCACTGAATCCACAGCTTTGGGAGATGGTGTTGTCAAGTCAATGTCAACACGATCGGATGCAGTTGATTGGCGTTGTGCTTTCTTGTCAGCAATATGTTTTTGCAGCCTTTGCGTTGGCGTAGCTTTTGCTGGTCTTGTGGGCTCATCAGCGGAAGTGCTAATCACAGGTGATGCCTTGGGAGGCGGTGATGTGATTGCTGAAGCCTTTGGGGGGTGCAGGTGGAGCACTGATGTGGGCAGGGCTGCTTGCTGCTGGCTTGGGCTTGGACACAGCCTCAGGATCACAGGTTTTCTCTCTCAATCTCTTACCAGGAGGAGGGGGCGCTGCTGCTGCTACTGCCTTAGCACATGTGAATCGAGGAGGCGCTGTTTTGGCTTTTGCAACAGTGGGCTCAACAACTCCTGAATCATCACTAGACTTCCTTTTATTGGCTGCTTGTTGGACCAAAGCTTTTGCCTTGGCCAAAATGTCACTCACAGGTGCCAAGGTATGCTTTGGAAGCACCGGCTCTGGTTTCTTCGGTCGTCCCATGGGTCCTTCAGGGACAAGATTAAATTGAAAACATATGGTTTTTTGAATGCCAAGAAAAACACAAAAACCTTGTTGCGGTTCCTGGGGTGGTTGTTGCGGTTCCTAAGGGGTTTGTTGCGGTTCCTAAGGGGTTTGTTGCGGTTCCTAAGGGTTCTGTTGCGGTTCCTACCGATGTTGTTGCGGTTGTAGTTTTGAACATAATATCAAACACCCCGGTCCTTCCAATGTCGATAAGTTCGAAGATCTTGGGCCAAATGGCTAAATTGATATGATTCAACTTCCAAATACGGCGGTACTTTGCTACAAACTGGTCATAGCATCATCTTAAGAGCATGATTTAGCATTGTTCTTTTCAAGACAGCTCGACTGACACCCATTCGAGTGAGCTCGGTGACCTTTGTGAATTACTAGTGGCTAGGTACCACTATTCTGTACTGAAGATCAACAGCTATTGGTGTGATCAATTTAGGAACTGGACCCATTTAAGGTCTTGAAATAAAGGTGAACCTCCGACTGGTCCATCGGCTTGCACGTCATCGGCAGATGCGGCCACCTAGGTGTGAACCTTTCCATTTTGAGCTCATCCTGGAGGAAGTGAACAAAGGGTTCCTGGGCAAACGCAGCAGCCAGGTATCAAGCTTTCGATGGTTAGAATAATGGTCAATGGTCGGGCGTTCATTAGTTGATGGTTTTGTTTCCATTCATCATGATCAAACACATAACATATAGCTATCAGATGAATCCAGATCATCCATCTACATAGACTCATGCCTGAAGATGCCTGAAACAAGTTGCTACAGATGTCCAACATATACATCATGAGCCCCAGTCAGAGATACATCACCCCTACTTCAACCAAGAAATCCTATGATTATGTTCTTTCAAGTTGGCAAGCTTACTGACTACTTATATTCCTGCAGGACGAACAACATATGTGGCTACTGTCAGATGTTCAGAAAGCCTGCGGGAACCCCAAGCTGCATTAGCCAAGTAGCAAGATTCGCATCAATCCACAGTCCAGGAGGAGCCTGAAGTACAACTGGTGTGTTACCATATGATGGTTGTATGATGGTTGTCATGAAGCTTTATGCCAAGTAACAAAAGCATGAGGCCCTTCTGAAAGAGCATGGCCATCAGGCAAGACTGGTGAGGTATCTTGGTCCTAGGATCTAACAATCACCCAAGCGAATCAATATACACATGTCGAGAACTATTTGGGCACCCCAGCAATAAGAGATGATGACAAGAATCAAAGCAATAGAGCTTGAAGAAATGTGCCACTTTGCTGCAGAAAGCTGTTGGATATTCTTGCGTTGACTTCAACTTTTTACCACCTGACCTTTGTCACGTAACAGCGGTTGCAATGCACTGTAAACACCATAACCCAGCTATATCTATATATATATATATATATATTCACATGTACATTGCACAAAAACCAATGCGACCAAATTGCACATTCTTCTTTCCAGCTTTGGTCATTGAAACTTTTGTGTTGCCAGTACTATCCCATTTAAACTTCTCCCGGTCAGAGCGTGTGATGCGGCTCTGCACTGTGAAGAGGTGCGCAAATGGCCTCATGAGCAAGCTGTGAACCCACCCTGTTTCAGTACTGGCACCACCATCTCGTCATGTTGAACTGCAATTAAGTAGCCAGTTGCCCCAGAGAATTGTGCGCTTCAAACTTCGGTGCCCAAACAACCCCATCCACCTCACGTTTGCAGGAAAGGATGCATGATGCATACACACATTTCAAACCAGGCAGACATATCCATCAGCGCTACATGGAATGCAAAGCTAATGTGAAACAAAGTACTTAATTGGTTGTCAAAGCACAGTCGTTGGAATATAGCCCCCGCAAATCCAGTCATCAATCGCGCTGGGTACAACGCAAACGTGACGTACGGCAAGTAGTGCGCTACTGAAGACGCTGGTTGTTCAGTGATCCAAAAGATTGCCCTTGCTAGGCAAACCAGCGCCAGCAAAGCATAGCGTGCAGCTATAAGGTTGGCCACCCTCACACACTCGGCAGCAAAAGAACCATTCTTCAACACACCTCTTGGGTTGGAACGTGTTTTTTTGGATGTTCCACGGCTCATCCAAACGTGCATGGAGCACGGAAGTCCTCCAAAGATCAAGCCGCCAATTCGCACCCTCAAAAGGTACTGGCATGCTACCAAATAGCCAAGCCTGATCACAAAAATCCACACCATACACTTTGACCATGATAGATCCATGATCACATACAAAACAAAGTTCAGTTCGATTGTCATAATTGATCATCTAAAGGACAGAGTGGAGAAATCCATCGAATCACGATCAAGGTCCACATCGTAGCGCGACGCATCCATACCACGTCGGCCTGAATAGAATCCAACTTAGGACAATGGGATGAACATTAATCTTTAATTGCTGTCACTACACATCACACCACGTTTTTGCTGTTCAGTTCAGACTAGGCACGAAAAGCCTTGTACATGCCAGAGCTTCCAGAAAACATGTCCAGCATCACGACATCCTGAGGCATTTTAGGATACTGATGTGACTTTATTGATGTTGGCCCATGAGTGTAGGCACCCATAATACTAAATTCCATGTTGCCTTTGGGGTCCCATGAACTGCTAAGTTGCTAGACACGATGCCAAATTGGTCCAAAACCAAGCCACTCGACGGTAGGAAGGGCAGGAGGTAGCTGCAACATAATCCAATATGTGCAACCTCGTTTCCCATGTTGAAAGGTTCAAGTGTGATATAATGTCTTGAATCACTCAACACCAAGGCCATAGATGCAGCCGATGAACAGTATGTACGGTGCTCCAAGGGCAAGGAGAATTGCCGCTTGCTGGTCGGTCAACGCAATGCGAGCAACCATGTTTAGCTTGCAAGGTATCTAAGACCAACTAACTCCTGTTTGCTCTCGTCGGAAACTGGCAGCGCTGGTCGACCAACGTGTTAAGTAGCAAGCGCAAAGGGACTTGAACAAGTATTGCATTCTACTGCAAGTGCATTGATATGAGTTCGATTCTAATTCTTTCAGTCTATGTCCAAACAATGAGTTGAATTTCTGCACAAGCAACGCAAAACAACACATGCATGTCTTGTGATAGCTTGTAAGCTATGAGACTGTTTTCCCCAATGTTGCCATGTAGAGATCTCAGGTATTAGGTTCATTCCAATCAGCTTTCCGTACAGTGAACGCTTGACGCTGCACCCCAGCACCCTCCAAGCAGAACAAGAACAAATTTGACTATGCAGTTTGAAACTGTATAGTGGATAGAATTTAAAGCTTATCACCTAAAGGGTAAAGCAGCATCAGGCAACACAACCGGTACGCTACAAGCCATTGAATGAAATCAAACTGCCCGTGGCAGGACAAAAGCTGACATTTGCAGCACTCAGTTGACGTCTTCGGCTGCAGCCTGGTACTTAGCCTTTAAGGCATTGCGGCCTTCATAGAAAGCAGTCATAGCGTCGGTGAAGCTGGTGCCACACTGTAGGCTGCTGGCCTCATAGATCAACCATGCAATATCTACACTGATGCATGTTCAGATACCTGAGACCTAAGTATATGGAATTATACGGATGAGCAGTAGGGGCCCCACCAAATCAATGCATAGCCGCACAACTTCCCGGAAGCTCGCGCCCGGCAAAGCCTTGAGGGCGACGAACCCCACCTGGTATGGAATCGGTGTCAAGGGTAGAAATATAGATACAAATATGGCCGGAATTGTTCATTGAAACAAGTGAAAGTGGCCTCCCGCTTTTTTGGATTGACCGCAGACTTCTTCATCTCGACAGTAGCATCTCCACGGGACCAATAGGGAACAACCTGAATCGAAGATAAGTTGGTGAACAAATTACAGAAACCAATCACGCACAGCAATATACATATACCAACTCACCAAAGCTAGCACCTTGTAGTGATCCAAGTCCGGGAGCATAGAGGAGATGATTTCTCTTTCAGCGTCATCTAGCGACCAATACCGCAGAACATAAGATCAAGTGTTCATTGAAACTGACATTCACACCACAGTACACAAGTATACACATGCACATGCCATGAGGGGGCCTACAACCTGATTCTCGTTGCCAGTCTTCTTCTTTTGCTTTTTCTTTGGTTCAGCCTTGCCCTTGTCCACAGCCTTTCTTTTTGAAACAGCTTTTCCCTCAGTACCTTCTGCCTCAGTTGCCTCTGCCTCAATTGTTTGTTTGTCCTTTGCGCTGGCCTTTGCTTTGGCCTTTGCCTTGGCCTTTGCTTTGCTTTTTGGCTTGGTGGAACTTGCTGCTGCTGCATCGCTGGAACTTGCTGCTGTTGGAGTGGGCTCATCAGGTGGATTGGCTTTCGCACCTCTACCCCTGCCCCTGCCGCGTCCACGCCCACGTCCAGACTCAGATTTCTGGGCATTGGCATCGCTCTTTGCTCTGGATCGCCTTCAGATGGCAAGACATGGGGAACAATCAGCGCACAAGGGATACCATGCAGCACTGAACCAAATAATATGAACAACATTAGAAGAACTATCATTGCAGTCCACATGCATGTTTAGCCCAGCGGCATCGAAAGCTGTTCTTGAAGAATGTCCGGCTTGAATTCAACATTGTTGAAAGAAATTTTGCAAAGGACACCATTCAGATCAGGTGGGTGTGCGATCAATGGAGCCCTGTCCTTGTGCTGGCAAAACACAACATGTGAAACCAACACACCAAGTCCCTTGCGAGATCCCCTTAAGCAAGAAATTACATGGGTACATTGGTACACAAGTGGATGAATTGTTTGCTGGAACGCTTCAAAGGCTTTGAGTCTTACTGACTTCAAACGAGCATCTGCGTAGCACGGCCTAGGTCGAACCGTGGCGAGATCAGGCTTTTCATTCAAGGCCTCCTGGAAGTGTGGCTGAGATCAGCTGAATGATCAAATATGTACATGCATTTATTTATTCATATTATATACTTTTTATATATCTAGATAGTTTATTGTTCTTTGATTATATGATTGGGTGATTAAGAAGTGTTAGAGCATCGTATCACATGCATGTCTGAAAACATCTTTGTCATGATGTGCATTGAGCAATTCTCCTCAGGAATTGCTTCTGCAGGTACTGGATCGGCAGGTGCCTGCCAATGAGTAGCCATGATTTTATCATCAAAAGATTACTCTAATGTTTCCCGGCCTCGTGTGTGGAATTTCCTTCAGCAGTCTCATCAACAGGTTGATCAGTCACCGGAATGGCCTAGGCAGCAAGGTATGATGTTGATTTTAGGTTTAAATGCAGGTATTGGATGCCTGCCAATGAATAGCCATATGATTTTATACATCATCAAAAGATTATTCTAATGTTTCCCGGCCTCGTGTGTGGAATTTCCTTCAGCAGTCCCATCAACTGGTTGATCAGTCACCGGAATGGCCTAGGCAGGGTATGATGTTGATTTTTGGTTTAAATTGTTGTGCCCAATGGCGAACACACCTCCTCAAGACCAGGTTCACCATGTGCAGGAGGTTCCTGACACACTACTTGGTGGTCGCTCAGAATCAACATGCCAAAACCTTCGAACCCACATGATCCAGAAAGTTAACAAAGAAGGATATGATTTAACAATTTGATTCACATTTGAAAAAAAGAGGACAGGCCTCACGCTCAGAACTTGCGACCATGCCATCAGCTGGATGAATAGTACCATGGGCAGCCTTCCAGTTGCACAGGGGTCTGCAAGGCTTTCATTCATGATTGGCCCCCCACATTTTGATTGGATCACGCCTCAAGCGCGGGGGCAGCTTCAGGAGCAGCTTCACTTTGGTTGTCTCCAGGATGAGCAGGAGCAACCTGGTCGGGATGAGTTAATCCTTGAGAGAAAATTATAAGATGCTTTTTGAGTAATATGCTCATAGTTTTGAAATCTGGACCCAATTCCTATTATGTTTGCTGGCGACATGACTGCATGCATATCCATATATGTATGCGCAATGATGCCTCCAGGGTAGCAGTGCTGACAATCATTGTCGATGCAGCCAACCCAGCAACGTCCTGACAAGCAAAAAAAAAACAGACCTTTGCAATTGAACAATTTCTTACATGTTCAAGCTGTTCGATGGTGTTCACCCAAACCCTCCACCACTCCTCCACTGCATCGGCGGAATGCGCGCCCGTCACTTGTGCATCAAGAGCACCAGCATCCTCCACATTGGATCAGCGGGCATACATGTTAGGGCACTATAACATATGCCTGGTGTCATACCTCAACCTGTACTGCTAACATCAAACACCTGCCTCCTCAGTAGTCGTTTGGGCACTTGCGCCATGGTCCTATCCAAACAAAGAGATAAGATTTAGGTGTAAAATAGTTGTTACCATCAAAATATTGCAACATATCAAATTACAGCCTTTGAATTTGGTAGCCATCTACGCAAAGAACTCTTGGGAATCCAAGGTCGAGGTGGCCAGGCCTCAGCAAAATCACAACCGTTCCCCAAAGTCCATGGCACGGTCTCCATTTGATCAATCGGTGATGAGTTCACGGCTGAAGCCTCTGCACCTGGCAGAGATGGTGCCGCAACCCACCAGCAGGAATCCCCACCTTCCCCATTTCCAGCATCATCATCATCCATTGAGTTGGAAGGAGGACTAGCTTCGTTGGAAGGAGGAATAGCTTCAGCAGGCTCAGCATCAGCCACAGCATCATCCCCAGCATCAGTAGGTGGGCTAGGGGAAGGATCATGAGACTCTTCATCAGCACCAGGTTTTTCTGGATACCAGTGGTTCAGAATGTCCTTGAGTTGCTGCACTGCCTCAGACCTCAACGCATGATCAACACTTTCATAGTCATGTACATTCTTACATGTGCACGTTCATAATAAGGTATTCTGATTTATCACATGTACATACTAACGCAACAAATTGCACCACTGCAAAACAAATGATGTAGTAGAACCGGGGGACTTGGATCTATGACGGGTCTTCCTCCAAAGTCGAATGAGGTAAGTAACATGCATCCTCAGGCAGCCTGCTTGCCACTCTGCCCAGCTGGTGATATCCTTCTGCAAAGCAGTTGTTTCAAAAAGGGCATGGAGGGAGTTGATGTATACAAAGGCAGCCTGACCAGCGTGGTATTGAACATGAACTTACAATACCATCCACCCAACTATGGAAAATTTTTGAATGCCTTTTTGTCATCTCAATTGAGTAACCCAAAACGTATGAAGATGTTGGTCCATAGGCACCTTGAACTTGCTTCCAACTGGGACTGCCGTGCCAAACTGAGCAGATTCTTCACTTGGATCAGCAGCGGCCCCGCACAAAAGCGAATGTGAAGGGTCTGCACGGATCTTGTCTTGGCCCAAAGAACGTACGTGATAGTCCAGGAGCTGTCGCAAATATTCAAGCCTTGGATCATCAGTTAGAGTGGGTCTAATGTGCATATACTATGGATGTTTCTCAAAATGACGAACCTGACTTATCATCGCCCTTTATACTGGTGCCATATCAGCTAGCCATATATACAAGCTAGGATCAGCCAGGGAGCTCCTCATCAGCTTCAGCTGATGGAACTTCTTCCACTTCCGGTCCCTCCGCCATCCCGTTCCAGGAGGTTTGAGGACTAGATGGACTAGTGTCGATGCTGCAACGCCGCTGCGGACAAAGACGGATGGCAGAGTGCTTAAACCATCAAACATTTCACCCAACAAACTGTTTTCATTTTGTTGGTCCCTTCTCAAGGATTCACGAATGCTTGTCATCTGTCCGTGTGGGTTTCAATCTTTGAGTGCACCAGTGCAAAACGGCGGAAGGGGGGTTGCGCACCTGCTTCAGGAGGTCTTTGTCGATTCCATGCGTTCGCACGGGCTCTCTTCATGAAGTAAATGGTGTTGAATAATTGGCTATTTGATATCAATCAACCATGTTTTAATGAGATAACATATGGATTTGGATTGAACAACTATGAAAGCATCTATGATTTACATCTGGTTCCTGGAACCAAGGCTGCGGCCCAAGCTCATAGGTAACTGAACCGGTTACCCCGGAGAGAGGTACATGGAAGGCTAGGGACTATTATAGTCAGGTTTGATCCATAGCATCATGATCAACCATGGTTGTACCTGGTAAAAAATGTCAGACATCGGTATGCGCCTACATCCCGTTCTTCAAAGTAACGGCCACCATCCATGGCTCCTCATCATGGTCATCTCCAACAACCGCCCTTCCTGTTGTGACATCCACCTGCCACTCTCGCAGGGCCGAGACGCTTCATCCCAGGTCTGTAGAACTTGCGTTGGAACAAATCCACTGCCCGCGCATGGGCGCGCAAAACCTGCATTGGTCGACGAATCAGCAGCGAGTGGACAAAACTAATGGCAGGTCCAGCGTTGACAAAACCGTGAATCGCTGGCGATTTGCCATCAACCACTGGGGTTTTATCAATATCAGCCAATCTACAAGAGGGACGACATACTCAACAACAAATATGACCAACCGCGAAAGGGGAGCTAGCCAGCTTACAAACATAGCAGGTTCTTGAAATGGTTTCATCCACAGAAATAGTGGTTTCATCCACAAAAATGAGCAAACATGGTGGGTGCTCCATGTTTATCCAATGAGATCACTATTTGTCGGTGTTTGTTGGGTTGTGGATGTGGCAATTGAGCAGCGTTGCTGAGATTGCCAATGTGTACAAACATGTGACACCATCCCAACCGATGCCTGTGCAGTCAAAGACGTATGAGTGGATGCAAATGTATCTTCAGCTGCTGTAAATGAACATCACTGTTCATATATCAAGCTCGTGTCAAATGTGCCGATCGTTTTTGTTCACTTGTAGATGTTTTGGCATGGTCAAAACCCGTGCGATCCACATCATTGTCATTCGAGGAAGGATGGCAGTCCTTGTGAGTGCTCTTCTCAATCACTACTGAAATCGTGACTGTCCACTCGTATATGGGTAATGCACTGGTGTATTCTTCATTGTTCTTATCAGCTGTGTTCATTGATGAGACAAGGCATCGTTAACCACTAACAAGAGGCCTTCAACCAATAACGGATGTTATAGATCCAACTATTGATCTATTGGCTTGACAATTCATGATCGTAATGAGTAACCCTTGCGAACAATTCATATCACTGATCACCAACCATCACTGTCAAAATTCATTGTGAATCCACGTTCTTCAATTGCCAATTGCTTATGATTACCACCCTATTCTACAGTCCACATCATTGGCCATTGCCAAGCATCATTCACCTCTCTTTTAACCATCACTCAGCATCATTCATCACTACTAATCAACCGTCCATGAATTCTTGATGTTTAACAATTAGTAGGATTGTCCACTACTAGCACTAGTAGGATTGACCACTACTAGCATTAGTAGATTGACCACTACTAAAGTAGGAATTCTTGGTTGACCACTACTACTTCTTCTACACTACTACTTTAGCCACTCCTCAGCAGCTGGACACATCACCGGGCTGGCGCACGTTGTGGCCACACTTGTACTGCTTGTACTCGGACTGAATTCCGGGCGCGTGCAAACCTGGAACTGTCATGGCAGGGAGCTATGGGGTAGGATGATGCCATGGTCAGTGGGTGGTGGTTACACCTATATAATTGGTGGTCATATCCTCACGATAGTTTGGCACTATGTATAGGTGTAACCACCACTTGCCAAGCTATGACAGGGAGCTGTGTATAGGATGATGCCATACATGGTCAGTGGTGGTTACGCACAAACAGAAGTTTCAACGTTGAACATGGTTGGCTGGTGTTTGCCCAAGGTTTAGAAGATCTTTTTGCAGGAAATCCTTTGGAGTAATGGTAGTCGAACTATTTTCTGACTGGTTGTGTCAGATCCGAGCTTGAACTAGTGTTGTAGACTGTAGACCATCAGAATTTGGATGAAGTTTGGAAGAAGTGTTTAACAACCAGGAGGCCTTAACCATCAACCATATTCAACATGATTGAAAATCCATCTATCTATCGTGTTTCTTCTTGCTTGACTATTGGTACCTGATCAACAACTACAGTGTTTAAGGCCCAGGGTAGAAAGCTCAACACACTTGTGGCAGGATGTATGTAGCAGGGGCCTCAAAACAAGCCTAGCAAGCAACCCAACACCCACACTTCCCCCATCAAAACCAGAGGGTGACCGATCTGACAGGCCGAGTTTTTTTTTTTCATTCAAGCAAAACTATAGAATTCTGGATAAGTGGAGGTCTTCTATCAATCTTCCTGGGGCAACCACTGATTTTTCCAGGCTGTCAATGACCCGAACCAGCTCCGCTCCAAGAAACCGAGAGCATAACCCATGGTGCAGAAGGTCCACGGTTCGTTGAAGGTGGACCACCAATTCACCTGCCAACGCTGTTAGAAGCTGAGATCAGCACCTTGGGCCGTGATTGACTAGGTATATAAGCATCGTTATAAACCCCTAGCTGGTTATCCCTACAACCATAGTGAATGAAACCAGTCACTAGGTGGAGTTGCGCATCCAAGTGGGATATGAAATGCAAATTTTCGTCTATCATCATCTATAATTGACTGGGGATATAGCCATCTATAAATAGTGACTGGAGATGTAGACTCCGGTAAACTAACCTGGCAATGGAAAATCCACCATTTATAGCTAGTTTCCCAGCGTTTCCTAATAAAACATCTGATTTTACATTGCCATGTTAGTTTACCAACAAGTAACCAAACCAGTAGTGTCATGACATGTCACCGGGATATCACTCCACCTGCGAGTCCCTGGGGACTCGCAACTAACGTGTCTGGCGCTGGTCATCTGCTCGCAGAAGCTGGTGGGGTTCTGAGGAGGTGCCCCGAGGCTGGGATGCCGAGGCTGGGGAAAGATTCAGAAATCCATGGTTTGATCATTTTCGTGAGATATTTTTTTTGATCAATTGGTGTAGAACAATTTGCATATTGTAGATTTTGATCAACGGCTGGTGTAGATTGCTCATTTTCTGGAAACCAATCAAGACATTTGATTCTATGAGCAATCTACACCAGCCATTGGAGAAGACCAGGCCTCCTACATTACTTGGAGGATCATCCCTTCTAGGATTTTAAAGCGGGATTTCTGTTCAGTTCTCTTGCGAAGTCTCTTCACATCAACCCTTTCCATTCCTCGATAAACCGTCACTTACCGTCACTAACCATCTAATCATCATCAACCATCACTAATCATCATCAACCATCATGAATCACTAAGCATCATCAACCATCAATTTGGAGATTCTCCTACTACATTATCTACATTGCAGCCCTCCTTGAATGCCCTCACCGGCGGACCGGCCTCCGGAAATGTGGACAAGAGAAAATCGGCGTACTCGAGGAAGTAGCCCACTACGTCCTGGCAGCAGCACCTTACCAGGGCATCCAACAAGCACCGAATCGCGCATCAAATGAAATCACCAGTGTTCTCTGTTGATTACCCGCAAATGATCATTAATGGTCCAAGTCCAAATTAATGATCCACGTCACTAATCAATGATCATTAATGAAGATTAATGATCTGATTTCCGAAATCTGAAACTAAATCCAAGTCTACTTATTATGAAGTGTCCGATGAACTGTCCGATTTTCCAATTGGGAAGTTGATCCAAATCACAACATGCCCCATCGGAGCTTGCCACCAGCTAGGGAAGTTGGGTACCCCTAACATTGATCCGAGGTCCACTTGATGCCCTCGCAAGCAGCAAGGACCCCACTGAGGTAGGTTGTCTGATATCTATTGCAACTTCCATTCAGCTGTTTCCAGATCACTTGGATCACTTGTGGACAGGGATTACCAAGTAGCATGGATATCAGTTGAAATTGCTGTTGCTTAAAATCCTCCGCAACGACAAGAAGGAACAACAAACAGCAACAACAACTACCAGTCACCAACAGCCACCAACAGTCACCAACAGTCACCAACAACAATAATGTTCTTGCTATTTCCGAACAGCAACAACAACAACCACTAATTAATCATTAGTTCATCAGTAGTTAATAATCAGTTTGAAATTATCAAATCATTTGTCAATCAGAAGTCGACAACTAGAAAATCATTAATTAGTCAATAATCAAATAACAACTAATAACATCTAATAACTAACAACTATAATAACCATTACTAGTAAATCACTAGTAAATCACTAGTAAACTAAGGGTAAACTAATGCGAAACGATGCCTCAACAGCACCACCTGAGGCATTGCCTTCCCCTCTCCTCGTCCAGCCAATCAAGGTCCTCAGGCAGATCCCAATGGTACATCGTCACGATGGGCGTGATGCCTAGCGTCGGCCCGACATCGCGAGCTGAGTCGGTCATGTGGCTAAGGATGTTTGAAACTGGTTGGTGGTTTCAACCCCTACGGAAAATATGAATCAACCAACCAACCAGTTGGAAAAACCAGGGAAAATAAACAGTGATTGAAACCACATAATGGTTCATGATGAGTCAATGATGGATTAATGATGGGGTAATGATGGACAATGACACTTGATTACGACTGTGCATAATTAAGGTTGATGATCGTTATTGATGGGTTTGTGATGAATCAGCATGGTCGTTGATGGTTCATCATTGGGTTTATGATAGGGTAATGATGTCGTTGCCAATGCTTAATGATGCTTGATGGCGCTTCATGATGGTTGATGATGTGTATGATAATGCTTGATAATGCTTGATGATGCTTGATGATGGTTCATGATGGATCTATTATGGTTGATGATGATTGATGAGGGGTTAATGATAAAGAAACCATGGTTAACAAAAACTGTGTGTTTCAGTTGATGATGGATTAATGACGAATATATAGTGAAGCTCAATGATGTCTATCATGATGGCTCATTATGGCTCATGATGATTGATTGTCGTTGACCGTGAGGGATATCAACCAATAATAAAGAGCACCCATGATCACCCATGTGTAGATTGCAAATTCATATCTAAAAAAGTAGATCACTGGAGATCATGCATGCATGCATGCATGGTTGTCAATCATCATTACAACATCACTCCATAACCATAACCAGGATATAGTTGCTTTGTGGTTTCCGTTGTGGTTATACACATTGGCATGGTTGATGGGTTTTGTTCTGCTGGTATGTTCTGCTTTTTGGTCTTAAGCATGATGGATAAAAACAACAACAACAACAAGAACATTATCATCACATGACTCTTCTGATGTTGGTTGATGTTGGTTTTAATCGTCGGCTGTATCAACATATCAACAAGTACGAATCCTTAGAATATCAACAGCGTGTTTATCACACTCACCACATGTGTAGTTCATGGCATGTTTGTTGTGTTGATTTTGGGCATGCATTCTCTGCATATATCGATCAATGATTAAAACACGTACATCTTGTGGGTGTACATCCAGAATAGATTGGTTTGTTGGTACAATGCTTGTCGTTGGATGTACCCCTATGATTCAATATGTCACTATATCAGCTGATTATTCAGGATTCCTATAATCCTTTTAATTCGCTATATCACTATTGGAAACCTACTATTCAGCTCGATGTATACCCCTATGATTCCCTGTATCACTGATATCAACCATTGCGGTGGTGACACCATCACCATGATTCAAACAGCATTTTTCAACCATGAATTTGAAAACCAATACCACCATATATAAGCCATAAACTAGCCATCGATTCACCATGTTTGCAGCGTATATATTTTCACCCTGCTAAACCACTGTAAACCATCATTAACCATATCGTATGGTCAAGTCATTAGATGGGATAAACCATGGTTCTTTACCGTGGTAAACCATCACAAGCCGTATTATGGTCAACCATGGACTATCAATTCACCATCGCAAACCATTACCTAAGCATGATATTTTTTCAACCATGATACACAACCATTCTCGTGTTGAGAAATCATAATCTGATTCACCAAGAGCCGTCAATTCACTATCATGAATCATTGATGAACCACTACAAGCCATCACTAAGCAAATGACAAATGGGCTATGAACCAAACTATTTTCTGTGAGGAACCACTTTGAACCACTACAAACCATCAAGTAACTACTATCTACTGTGAAAGCATTCATGAACCAATACAAACCATCACTAGCCATAACCATCACTATAAACCTTCATAATAAACCACCATAAACGATGCTAAATCGTCATGTAATTAAGCATCACCTGACTAACCATGGTATTTAACCATGATAACCATCTATATAACCATGATAAGTCAACCAATTGTTCATAACTATGGAAAATAAAATTGAAACCACCAACCAGCCATGGTATTACCAACCATCATCTGACTCATCACTCCGACCATCCGCAACTCATCATCCACGCCCCCTTCCGCGGCCCCTCGTTGGTTTGTGCACCTCGTTGGGCCAGGTCATGCAGCACATTCCTGGGGACAGCGCCGAAGAAGGCGCGCGGCGTGCACGGGCAGGGGCTGGTGATGGGTTTTTGAGGTGTTAAAAAGTGGTGAAAAATTGTATTTTGGATGGAAGTTAGTAATTATTAATGGTTGATGGTGGTCGGTGATGGTCAAATAATGGTTAATGATGGGTTGGTGATGGTCAATGATATCTGATAGGTTGATCGTGGGCACTTGTGGTGGATGGTTGAGATTGAGAATTATGCATGGGTAGCAATGGTTGATACTCAATGGTCAGAAAGAATTAGTCCTGGTGTAAGGTTTTGGCAATCAATCATGGTTGAGCTCGATTTACCAGCATGGGTTATGAACCATTGAATTACTGTTTATCGTTGTAAAAAATGGTATGCAAAACTGAAAGCAACACACAATGATCAATAATGTTCGCTGCGAGGCAACAAAAAACATGAGCTATCAATGGCATGTTTAATTTTATAGCAAAAAACAAGAGGCATAAGCAATGTATTGTAGTCAGTAGGTGCGCATAAGCAACAAGAGTACTCAATGGTGATTCATGCTGCATACAGTTGATGGCATTTGGGTCCTGATAAATACCCATTGGCTTACTGGCTATGAACATAATTGATTGTGATTGCCAATGGGCAATCAATGGAATGAACAGTGATTCTTCATGGTCCTTTTTGATCATGGTTGAAGTGGCTCATTAATGGTTCAAATGGCTATCATTTTTGCAAATGGTTAATGATGCATATAAGAAGAACAATGACACATTATATATATATATATATATTTAAGTATCTATACATATAAATATATATATATATAAATACAATATATATAAATTGAGAGTGGCTGAGAACAGTCATGATTTGTCATGTTTAACAGCTGCCCCATACCTACTAGGCCGAATCAGCTGATCCAACTAACATTTAAGAGCATGGTCTTCCCAAAGCTACAGCTGCTGCCAGAAAACAATTTGGATGCATAGAGCTGCCGATAAGCAAAGTCAATGGACCGAAACTATTGGCTCATAGTCACAATGCAAGAAATCAGCTGACCCTATAACCGTTCACAATCAGAATGAACCAAGATGAATGGCTACTCCTCAGAATCGTTGCCTCCCAGCTGCTCTCAAAGCTCAACACCGACTCAACACCCGGAAGCTCTGGCTTTCTTACCGAAGACCAAGATTTCAACCAGCAGCTCTCTGCCTTCTGCCTGCTATAGGTTGTTGCTTGCATCTTCCATGTTCCGCAACGAGGATCCCCCGCCAAGGCACTTGTAGAATTGCACACCTTTCCTGGGACGCATTTGACCATACCAAAACAACGTACGAATTTGGCTTCAGCATGGCTAAGGAGCTATATAAGTGTACAACCGGTTCTGGTGCAAGTCATACATGGGTGTCAATGATTGGTGTTTATGATAAATGACGGTGAAACCACTAAGACCAGTGGTTATAATAATGGTTGATGAAAACCAATCTACTGATCAGGGTCCAAAACGTACAGATTATTGCCTATTTGGCTGCCGGTCAAAACCCTGTACACCTGGTTCCCCCATCATTAACATTCATCAACCTTTGTTTTCCCTCATTAGTACTGGTCATTATCCCCCATGATTGGTTGGTTAACATTGACCCATGGTCATTTTAGTAGCTGGTTGAAAATCGGACTTTACAAAGAAATCAGTAAAGGGCGGAAAGCATCACGGTACTACACAGCGGTGGCTAAGTACTTACACACACATGCCAAACAACTTAGATTACCGAGACAAACAACAAAATAGCAAATAATTATGTACATCATTGATACATTGATGATATTATGTGAAACGAGCACCACAAATCATCGCCATCGTTCAACAAGGACGTTGCGTATGGCGAAGTGCTACGTACCAAATCTTGCTATAGGTACCCAATCGTTGCAGTCATCCCACACCAGTCTGTGTCTATTCCAAAAAGATGTACTTGGAGAGACACAGGGATTGCCCCGAGAGAATCGGCACTGCTGGCATATTCATGATCACGTGCAACAAATATATTTGGTTCACGGAGGTAGGTATGCTATCCCCATCCATGGGTCACAATAAGCATAAAGGCATCAATGGTAAGTATATAGATGTGTCATAAACATTCAAATCCGCCTAAAATCACAGGTATACACGAAACATACACACAACATCTACATAGATCCATATCAGCTCACATCCAACCTTCCCGAATGATGACCACAGCACTCAGGGTGAACCTGTTGCGCAACCCCTGCTGCAGGGCTGCCACCAACAAAACTGCTCCAGAGTTGAGCTCAGCGGCTCATTCATGTACATCTTCCCGGACTCATCCAATGGATAGACTCGCGTCCAACTGATGGAAAACCTGCGGCGGCCTTCCCGGAGGGACATAGCCGGCACCGGTGAAGCAACAAACCAACCGGGCATAGTCATTAAGCCATGAAGCAAACGATAAGTGTCAAGTAGAGGTATGTGATGCTGTGCGAACAGCTATGATGCTGCAGTTGAAACATCTGGGATTTATATATATATATATATGTAATGTCAGTAATCATAAACATAAATTCACATGATAAACACATAGACCTGCGTGCTTTCATGGTGAGTATATTCCATGCAGTACCCCTGGCTCGCAAGAACAATATCTCGGCACGAGACATGAATGGCATTGAGAAACTATCCTGCTGCCATACCCGATCATCACACCAAAGACACCATGCCTACCTAAGTTGAGCACTATGGTGTTTAGATGTGCTTAGTCTTGCTCTTTGAGGATTATTCAAGGAAATGGGTCTCAAATTGGGGACCCCCAATCATCACATCATCCCAATTGTTGGTCGGAAAAAACCCATGGTTCAAGTCACTTTTTGGTCCCATGTTCGAACATCCCAATGGCACTGGCGGAAGGTCACCCACAACTGGCCCAGCCCCAGTCACACCGCCCCACTCCACCTATAGGTGTTGAAGCCATAGTCCGAAATCCGCGCCAAGTCCTCCTTGTAGCGATGATAGTAGTCGCAGGCATCATCCCCAGTGCTGCCCTGTCGCATGGGCGCATTTCAATGGTAAGGCGGGAGGTTGGTTGTGAATGGTTGTGGGAATAGATTGTGGTGGATGGTGGTTCATGGTGGTTAATGGTGGTCAATGAGTGTCT
Source organism: Symbiodinium kawagutii (assembly GCA_009767595.1). Classification (NCBI taxonomy): domain Eukaryota; class Dinophyceae; order Suessiales; family Symbiodiniaceae; genus Symbiodinium; species Symbiodinium kawagutii. The sequence continues at coordinate 508,816 of VSDK01002395.1, read as the reverse complement.
AGTAGTGGTTGATAATGGTGAATTGTGATCAATGGTGCTTCATGATGGCCGTTGGAGGATCGTTGTCGCACCTGGATCATAATTGACATTGATTCATACAGTAATGTTTAGTAGCATTGATAATGATTCTTAATGAGAATAATGGTTCTTAGTTTATGATGGTCAGTTGTGGTTGTTCCCTGTTGGTAAGGGCTGTCGACAATGATTGTTGATAATGCCTAACCTTGATTGACAATGGCTAATAGTGATTGATAAGAGTTGATCTTGGCCAATATCATCCCCTCCCCAAATTTCCTGGCTAACTATGGAATCTGTATATATACACACTTATCATTACATCAATGTATACGTATCCATACATGTAAAATATGTCTGTATGTATCATCTACACACCTCTATATTTGTATATCGTTTCATGTATACGTAGGATGTCAGAATTCACCAAAAGTCGAACTATGCAATGTTCCAGAATAAATTCACAATCTTGTGCCTGCTCTGTAAACATTTGATTCGTTTTGTGGCTACATACCGCTAGAATTGTATGGTTGATTCGAAAAAACATCCTATAGCACGTAATAGCTGACCCCTATACCCATAATATACAATTGGTATATTCCCTACTGTTGGTCACTGATCATTAGCCATCCTAACACCATTGGTTCTATAGCGCATCTCATCCGACCTGGTGACCCATGGTGACCCGATCCCGATCCCATGGACCTCTCCTCCCTGGTGGCTCCGCCTCGAAGGCTCGGTGGGCGTGAGTGAACTTGTCCCAGATGGAGGGCTTGCGACCATCCTCATCCCAGGCACCTTCCACCTGACGCGTTGCCGTTGCGCGCTATGCGAAGGTTCGTTGCTGTTGAGTGGTGATCATCGTGGCCAGTGGTTGAGCATTGGTGAGCGAGGGCTGAACAATGATAGATAACAAGCAAGAAGCAATGATTATAGAGGTGAATGAGTGATTGCGGCTCGTGATTTCTTAATGGCTACTCATTGGTGACCAACATTGATTAACCACTTAGCTAATCTATTATCTTTAGTGAACATCATTCATCAATCATGGCCAGCCTCATGGGTGAACAAGGGGAAAAGGCGGGTGGTGAACAATGGCCTGACAGTGTTGGACAACAGTGTGAGCCAGGCACCCGGTCCCGGGTGAGTCCCCGAAGGGTGTAGGGATACCCCAACCGGATCACCGCAAGCATGCCCAATAGCCAGCATACCAAACGCAGCCAATCATCATGCCACACACATCGATCAACCAATAGGATTTGTTGCAGTAGTCATGACGATGTTCACCAGAAACGGTATCCCAGCCCGAACAAAACCAGGTAACAATTTCTGAAGTCACGGTTATGCCAAGGATAATTGCTGGTGCATTCCCAACAAACATCGACTACCGGTTTAATTTCAATGGTGTATCGTTGATGTCGTGAATCCTTTATGGGGCATCTACTACCCCATGTGTAAACGGTGGCTCTTCCTTTTAATCACAGGTAATGACCAGTATAAACCATAACTAGCTGTCATTGACCATCAATGTTGATAGCTCATTGACCATCAATGATGATAGTTCGTCGACCATCATGAATAATCATGTTTGACGGTAATCGTCATTAACCATTACAGTTGACGGTTCATTAGGTGAACAATGATGGTGGATCATGATTGGCCATAATTAACGATGATAAATTAATCAATGATCAATGGTGATAGTTCATTGACCATTATCAACCATCATTGACCATCATTGGTGATGGTTCAGTGACCATGATTAACCATCATTGACCATCAAGAATAGTTGATTGCACTAATAGTTTATACTTGATTAACCATCACTTACCAGGTTGATTAATAGTGGATTGGTTAAATTGGTAGTTGATCATCAGTTGATTGTTCATCAGTTGATTGGTAGTTGATAATCAGCGATAGTTGATGATCATAGTTGATAGTTGGTTGTTCACCACCCTCAAGAACCGTTACTTCCCCGATGCAATGCCCATGGACATACTGATCTCCCCAATGGGTGGCCTGGTAGGCGGACGTGGCACAGCCCCACATGAAGTCAGGGTTGCCTCATCCCGTACCGGATGCGGCTACGTGCAACATGAAACCATGGGTACGGGCAGATCTTGGTGCACTATGCTAACATCATGGCTATATACAGGGGAGTAATTCTGCAATAATCAGTGATGGTTGATAATGGAATAAACATACAATTGGCTGCAGCGGGATAGTAACATTATAACTGCAGAGAAGAACACAAACAGCGGCTAAGCATGTCAACAGCAAAAATCACCATGTGGTGGTTTCTCAAAGTAGGGGACCCCCCAAGTCATCCTTTTTCAACTGTTTATAGTAATACACCAACCATTCTTGGGGTACACCCATTTTAAGGAACCGCCATGTAGATCCACCATACTGTGGTTGCTCTCAATCCTGGGTTGCGGGTGCCACCTCTACTCCTCCATGAATCGTTGGGTCAAGGACACTCCGCCGAGTACCGCCGCAGCGAGGGAATCCCTATGACACATAGGCTCCAGGTCGCTCCAAATGGGGGCTTCTCAAGCCATATGGGTATCCAAAATGTTTCATTAGTAATTAACAATTATCAAAAGGACACCAAAGGGGAAAATACCAACTATAACTATGATTGTTTGTTTATTATATACTATAAATGACTAGTAAACTGTATGGTTTGGAGGGTCTCCTCTTTTGAGAAACACCCAAATGCAGTGTTCGACCCCACCAGTCTGATGCTGAGCGCTCGTCTAGTTGAGGGTACCCTTCCAAACTCATGTTCCGAGTCGCCGAGTACTTGAATTTGCACTGCAACAACGGTTGACTACATAGACTACCCAGCAAAATTGATGCTTTACTCATTTGTGCTTCATGATGACTTGACACTAATAGATGATATTGGCTTGTAGTGATTCATGAACAACGAGGAAAATGTTTGATATTGGCTCGTACTTGCGTTTTCATGATGGCTGCAATTGGCTTATATTGCTCTATGTTCATTCGATTGCTGCTTTGTATGCCCTACTATTGTCCACATTAACAATTGTCAGCATCACCTGACCTTGACTAGTTGTAACGTATCAGCTCACTCTCAATGATATATGACATAAACCAGGTTGAATGCAACAACTATAATACCCGTCACGAACCAGCATTAATCAAACAATGGTAAGCATTGTTAAACTCTTCATGAAATGAGAAAGGAAACAACAGCTTTTGACCGGCAACAACTAACCCTCTGTGCAACCTCGTCAGCTAACCACTACCAGCCGATAACCAGTGAGCAGGCTCATTACTCATGTTGATCACTAAGGTCAATCATGTTCAGCTAGTTGGTGATCATCATCATGCGCAAATCACTCACCATCATCTGCATGGTGGGCAACGTTGCAAAGCCTGACATGGCAAATCAATGGGAAATTCCTCGTCCCCGGGTATGGGTTGAAAATCGACTGAAACCATCAACCCAGTTTTAGTGGCCATCAACAACCATTATATACCCCATGGTTGACTGTTATCAATATTGGGTATGCCATGTAGTTGGTTGTACTCGCAGTTGGTTACTGAAGAAATATATTCTATCAAATAGTCAGTCATACCCTATAGTTGGTCACAGCCTATAGTTGGCTACTATCCGCTATACTTTGCCATTCACGACCAGTAGATTAAAATTTTGTGCGTTTCTCAAAACTAGGGGACCCCATGGGACCCCCAAATCATCCCCAGCTGTAGCCTGTTTTAGATGATCCAAACGGGCGATTTTCGGGGGCCCCCCAATTTCAGAAACACTCAGCTGGCTGTGGGTCCCCTCCAGCTGTTCCCATCAACGAAATCGTTCAACTCTTCGAACTGCAAACCGTAAGCAGTCATCAATTCCATGTGGCGAGTTGGGTCAATATTAACCAACCAATAATGGGGGATATTCACCAACAACAATAGTGGAAAAACAATGGTTAGTGATAGGAGAAGCAGGGGTACGGGGTGAACTGACCCACTGCCATGTCACTGCTCGCGTAGCTACCTACTTCCATGCCCAGTGACTACTGAGCGCCTCTCTGATCAGATTCTCCTGCTGGGGGCAACTATCAACGAAACGATGAATCATGGCTTTGTATCGGCAACGTAGGAATTGATGGTCGATGTATCTTTCTGATCAATCATCGATGATAGTGATGATGATGATGATGATGATGATGATGATGATGATGATGATGATGATGATGATGATGATGATTAATAGTGATGCAACCTTTCATCATGACTGATGATCAATGATATTCACTGATGACTGCTAATGATTACTGATGTTAATTACGGTAATGCTTCATGAGTGTTAGCAATGGCTAATAATGATTCATGATAGTCAACATCGATTCATGATGTTTAAAATAATTACTTGTGTCCAATCAATGTTGCTTGGCGTCAGTTAGTAGTTGAAAATCTTGGTCTAGCATGATCTATTATATCGTAAGGGCCAATTACAAATGATGATGGTGTATCCTAGCTAATAATGGTTTCCGGCCACCAACAGCTCATATTGATGAAGTTGTGCCGATACTTCTCTAGTCTCCGCTTAATACAGCTTACAGTAATCGATCATCGAGATCATTGATAGCGACTGGCTAAGCCGCCTGGATCACCAGCACTTGCTGCACTACCTTCCAAACCAACAACCGGCGTCACTGGCTACACCAGACAAAAAGAATTGGTCGATGATCGTTGATGCTGGTTGAGGATGCTACCACGTGTAGCAGGTGATGTCCCTTCATACATGGTTGACTCTTATGGATCTCCCATGCTTCGCAAAAAATTGTGGGGCGAACAGAAAAATGTGTTCGCAGTTTCCTAGCTAACTGGCTTGCACTGGATTGGAATGATTGCCAGCAATGATTCACCAAGGCTTTTGGAGGCTCAATTGCTCATCAGCCAACCAAGGTTTGGGTGGTATTCCATCCCACCACCCAGGTTATTATTACCGGGGTTTCTCAAAATATGGGTATGTACCCCCCAAATCATCCTTTACATAAACCCATTATAGTAATCAACCATTTTTAGGGTCCCCTACTTTAAGAAACACCAATATCTATGAGCATTTACTACCAAAATGAAGCAAATCTAGGTAGATATGGCGATACACCATAGGCGCACAAAGAAAACATGGGCTATTGATACGGCTCTATGAATCATGATTCACGACTTCGTCAAGCATTGAATGTCTGAGATTCACCGTCTCTTCATCCAAATTCACTGGGTTGGTTGATGGGAAAACCCACTGGAAACGCTTGTTGGAGTAATCAGTTCAAGATATTGAAAGATATTAATCACATGATATTGTAGGGGTTTCCTCTAGATTTTCCCATCAACCATTTCTGGGACAAACGATCTTGCACCGGTCATCGAGGATTCACACGCTCAAACACCCCAGAATCTTAATCATTGGGAGTACATATTTGTTGTCCAGGTTGTAGCAAGCATATCTGCAGTTCGGATTAATGCATACTCTGGTAGATAAAGCTGGCAATAGAAAATCCACTGATTGTTTCCCAGGGTTTTGTGGTGATTCTCCAGTGCCAGGTTAATCTACCAAGAGTTCAATCACATGGGTATGTGCCAAAACAGTGGTGCCCTCAGTCAACAGATGGTTTCCATTCAGTGATCATTTTTCGGTGGGGCCCATTGGTTACCCAATGGCTTGGCACCTACCCACATCTTTCGTCCAGCAGCCATGTCAACCGGTGACCCTCACGCCTTCTGATGGTCGTCCGGCAGCAAGTCCCGCATGATGGCCCACTTGGAAACGCCATTCTCGGCATGCTTCGTGGTCACCTGGGGATGGGTTTGTTTGAGCACCTTGTCAGCGGTCACCTGGGGGGTGGCCACTTCCCAGGGTCAGATAGGTGGTGGATAATCCGTCAGAGGGCTATATATATATATATATATATATATCGATTGAAACCCGCTGCGTTCCAGTCATCCTCAACAACACCTTCGAGGATGGTCATGAAAAGTGAGACCCCATTTTTGGTGATTTCCTTATTGACAGCAGGCGTGTATCATTGGTTTGGGACTAGGATTCCAAACAATATTTTTGTATCATTATCTATCTGTATATCTATCTATCCATCTATCTATCTATCTATCTATCTATCTATCTCTTTATATCTTTATCTATCTATCTATCTATCTATCTATCTATCTATCTATCTATCTATCTATCGATTACTATCTATTACGATGTAGTACTATCTATTAGTATCTATAACTATCTATTACTATCTATTAGTATCTATAACTATCTATTACTATCTATCAGTATCTATGACTGTCCATTACTATCTAGACCTAGCTATTACTATCTTTTAGTATCTAATACTATCCATTTCTATCTAAAAAAATCTATTACTATCTGTTACTATATATCTATCTATGTCTATTACTATCTATTACTACCTGTAACTATTTGTTACTATCTCTTGCTGTTTACTCATATCTATCACTATCTATTACTATTGTGTACTATCTATCTATCTATCTATCTGTCTATCTAGCTATCTATCTATTTATCTATCTATCTATCCATCTATCTATCTATCTAGCTATCTATCTATCTATCTAGCTATCTATCTTTCAATTTTCTCTATCTATCTATCTTTCTATCCGTGCAACTCTCGGGATGGATCGTCACTTTGACGCAGTTCAAGAATCATGAGCAGGAAAAGAAAGAGAGTTCGCCGCTGTTCCCAAAGCAAACAAGTACTGACTCAGAAAATCTCCTTGCCGCGAATCCCTTTGCGCAATAGCCCTTTCAAGGACCGCCAGCTCCGTTCCATTGTATTCGGCGCATAGGTCGTGAGGCCAGGTGGCACACAACCGTATCCGCAGTGCCATGGAGCTCTGATAATTCCGTCTGCTGCCACGTCCAACACGTGGCTTCGCAAGTACTACGCAAATTTCGGCTCTCGCCAATCTTGTGCTGTTGCTGAACTTGTCATTTGCAAGAGAACAAAGTTCCAGAAGCAGTTGACGCCTTCATGCTGGGATCGCCGATAAATGACAACAGAAGCTGCTCTGAGCAAGCAACTCAGAAGCAGCAACTGAAACTTCTAAACGGCCGCAGAACTGCCTGAAGAGAATCAGATCAATCCCTGCTTTGTCGCAGAGAGAGCACGCAAACATGAATGGAATAAAGGCCCGAGTTTAATATTGAGCACAGAATCATGCAAAAAAAATACAACCAGGAGATCCAAAGACCTTAGAAATATTGTAGACACACTGTCTAAAAGAATTAATTCCGGATTCAATTCTTTTGAAATCCTGATATCACTCCTTTGGATCTCCCTATTGATGTTCTTCAATAATGTGTATTTGCATGTATTGGCATACTGCACTGAGATCGCTTCTTCACCACCATTGACGTTCTAGGTCATGTGGCAACCCCAAGCGAAACATAGGACCCATGGCCCACGACTTCTACATTTTGGAAATTATGTGCATCTATGAATCTGCATGGCCACTGATTCCGCCTGCTGGTCTTCCACAATGTATCTGGTTGGTGGTTCGGACTCCTATGAGAAAAATTAGCCAACCAACCAGCCATCGGGAAAAAACAAATGTTAAAAACAACCAAATATTGTATCCTTTTTGTGCTGTTCTCAGTTCTCGCTATTTTTTCACGGTTTACACTTCCGCCTGGAAAAAAAACATATTTGACGATATCACCAGTGATTGGAACAAGCAATGCTGAATTCAGGACATGTTGTTCTGTGTTTATCTTAAACAAGGCGATGATAGAGGGCTACCCCCGAAGTGATGACCATATCTCTCAAAAAATGGGGCTCCTTGCAGTGCCCATCCCCAATCATGAAATGATCAATCCTGCAAAGCCATGTTTTCGATTGAAGGCCAGCTTGTAACCAGTTGTTGGCTATCTTTGCTTCTTAGCCGCTGCGACCGAAAACTGTTCACCATTGACAGTCAGTTGGTGGTTGAAACGCCCGTCCCGGAAAAGAAAACAACATTGGGATTTCATCCAAGGTAGGTGGAAAGCTGCATTACAACCAGAGCCCATAGCCACGTCGATCCACAAATTGTTCTTGGAACCTCTGCAATCAGCATACGTTGTTGTTCATTTCAAGCCATCAACCTCTATCATCGATAAACACAAATTCAGCCTTTGGAGCCATTGGCACCTATCCATTAACCACCAATGAACAGTCAACAAGTAAGCATCTATTGACCATCAATAATAAATCATTTCAGCGATCATTGCAACCTTTCAGAGCCATTACCGTAAAGATATGGCTGTGGGTCACTTTCCCCTGTACCCCTGGTAGTTCACCTCTCACAAAATCAGCAAAACATCTGCTCTTGGGACTTTTTTTAAAGATGGTTTGTTGTGAGCCATAGCCGCAGAGGTGGTGTATCCCCTATTCTTGCTAGTTATGATCACCATCAATCCCTGTCAATGAATCTAAACCTATCATTAGCCATGTTTGATTCACCATTAGATAGTTAGCATGTTTTATCAACAATCACAAAACATCATTGCTTAACTGCTTAACCAGCGCCAACCCCTTCCCGGCATGGCACCGGCGGAATCTCAGCATTTCGTCGAAGCGCAACTGAGCAGGATCCCCGCGTTGGGAGATCCAACTGTCAACGGTGGCTTCCAAACAACGACAACAACAACAACAACAACAACAACAACAACAAACAAAAAACACAATCCCACAACGGCAACAGCAGCAACCACATTATTAAGAACAACAATAAGCATGACTAAACTGGGGCAAATTTTGGCCGTGAGCTGTTGTTCCACTTGCTCATCAACCACCATCAGTTGCTCGCCATAGCTTGTACCCAACCATCCAATACAGTAAACGAAGGTTTATCAAGGGCTGGATCTACCATTAATCGTCATTATGAGCTCTAAATCGCTCCCTCCCAACCAAAATCCAGTGAGAAAAATATCAAGTGTTTGCCTGCAAACTGTCCCAGGAAGCATGCATCTAGCACCAGTAAAAGCGGCCAATGCTTAAACTACGTGTCCGTGTGTCAATATGAGCATTTGCAATGATAGAGTTGAGAGACAAAACAACGTTGATTATTAACAATTCTTAGCCATTATGAACCATTAATTGTAAAACATCGAGATAAACAAGCACGGTGGGCAAGGAGAAATCTTGGCCATGGCTTAGCTGCTTGACCAAAATACCAGCGATCAATCTCCTGGCCCACGGCGGGCCGGCCTCCTAGGACCAGGAGGAAGGTGGTCACAGCAAACATGCAAGCGCCTTAGATCTTGGCGATGGACTGTTGTCAATGACTTACGTGGAAAAAGCTGGGAAGTTCTCGCAGTCATATACCTAGGACCTAGGCATGAATCTATTAATTAGTGGTTGAATAGCGGCTCCAAAGGTCTCAATTGGGGATATCTAGCATCCAAGCATGATCAGTCAGATATTATCAACAAGTTTCCTGGCTGGCGGTTTCAACCCCTATGAAAAATATCAGTCAACCATTTATTGCCATCCTGCGAGACCCTGGGGCTCGGTCAGCAGCGCACGCGGCGCCGCGGACTGTCTCTGAAGTGCAACAGATGCTATGAATTAATTGGCCAAAAGCCCGGTCAGCTGAAATGGAAAGTCCATCCCTTAAGAGTCTTAAGAGCCTGATTTCTTCCACCCACAAAGTCAATCGCAAGCTTTGGGGAGAATGCAAAGGAATCTGAGGCCGCAAGTTGATGATGCAGCCTGATGGATGCACTCTACCATTAGTTTTGAGTTTTGGGGAAACTTTATTAGGAATTAATGGATGGCAAGAGCTCACCTTGGTGGAATGATTGCAAATTTTTTGCAAGGTTTTCGCATATGCAGCCGGTGACTTATCAGTATCAAGTTCATAACCCATGTAAAAACAAAAAAAGGCAAGTTCGATCATAGAAGTTGCAAGGGCTGGTCCGTTTGCCCACCGTAGTGAAGAAAGGAAGCGTAAGCCCTTATCCCAACTGGAGAGGCTAGCTGGCAGCCTACGTTGTTGTGAACAGGAGAATGCGGTGACCCAAGTAAAAGAAAGGCTAATGGTATCCCAAAGCCACTTGGGGTAAATCAGCCTAAAATGTTCAAGGGGGAATCAATATGAAGCGGAATGGAAGGTGGCTCAACACTGGCTGGTTCGGCAACTACATCAGTATTGGTAGTGTTAAGCTTAGCTATCACATTCGTAAGCCAAAATTGCCATTCCCAAACCTGTTTTTGATAAGATTCACATCGGGAGGCTCTCTCATGCTCATAGACAGTGCTTTTTTGGCTTCCCTGTAAGCAATTTTGTTATTCTGTATCATTGCGAAAGTGAGGCCATGCTCGTTTGCATTAGTCAACCGTCAACCAACCAATTATTGAGAATTACTGGGGAAATTAAAAATGTTTAAAACCACCAACCTGTTTCTGTTTCGCCGAACCGTTCTGCTGTCACTCAATGTCATCCAGATCATCTCCGCGCTTAGCTGGCGTTTGCCATCAACATCTGGCACTTCGTCTTGAGGTGGGTGCTTCATAGCTGGGTTCTTCTCTTTTTGGACCACGTGGTGGTTTCTCAAAATGGTGGTCACAAGATCTCTCACCAGCAGTTCCACTGCTGCAAACAAATCTTGGGCCACGTCTGTGCCTTACTCTTCAATTTAGGCTTCGGTGGCAGATCCCAGCACTTGAGAAGGTTTCCACGAACGATTTCAAGTCTGCCTCCAATTTGCAAGCTTGCTCCAACAAATCTGATTAACTAATCTCAGCAAATCATGTGAAGTGATCGTCTTATCTTTGGCAGCTACATCTCCAGATACAAGGTCTGTCCCTCCCAAAGAAAGGAAACACAGATTTGTCATATCTTTATGCTATACAAATTTGGGTCTTGAAAAAAGTGGATCTCCACATGCCCGGGCCGTATGCCGAACCACAAACTGCGACAAGCTGTAAGCAACTATTTGCCACTAAATCAGAGGAAAAGATGAGATATAAGAAGACAAACAGCGGCCAAAAGAATCCACATGAGACCACTATTTCCTACTATTGCTACTGCTACTGCTGCAACTACTGCTACTAAAATGACTAGGGGTATCTTAAAAACAAGATTGCGCATAGTTGCTGCTGGTTGATACTTGTGCGTGATGCTTGTTGATTATAGATTCTGTTTCCTTATAACACGGGAGATCCATATCAATAGCCCCTCATCTATGGTATGGTGAAGAATTACTTTACCTATGGATGGGTGGATGAACTGATGGTGGTTTATTAACTGCTGGTTCCAGCATCAATCACCACTTTCCTCCGTCATTCGGTGCTTATCAACCACAATAAAGCACTCAGACCCATATCACCAATATTGGTGGTATACCCATCTAGTATTCTCCACCATTAGTTGCATACTAGCCCGTATTGGTTTGCAAGATGACCACTATCAACTACTTTTAACTAATCATTGTGAATAACCAGTATTGACCGATATTAACCATATTCAGCACTATGAGTCCCCTATTGACCACTATTGACAACTATTGACCATTTTTCAGCCTCAAGCAAAAATCAACACTAGGTAGATCTTTGGTTGATCATGACACTGCCACCTGGTACGGCCAGGTCTTTTTTGGGTGGCACAAGCTTAGGCGCCGGTTGGCTGGAACAGGTGGAGGTGTACCTAGTGTCATGCCGGGCTTGATGGAGCCATTGCGTCCTTCTCCTTGACAACCTGTTGGACTCATGAAGGTGTTACGCCTGGCCTCGATGCACCTGTTGGACTCATCCACAGACTCCCCTGCCAAGAGGGCGCGCGCCAGCACGCCAGCATAGGCCGCTCGATGCCTCCTCTTTCATGCAGTGGAGGAGGACGTTGTCGCTATTGCGCAAGGTGCTCTTCACGGCCGACTAGATGATTCTGAACAATGCTGTGCTGGGAGTAATCAAACATCTAGTGGTAATCATCAACCATCTAGTTGGAAGAAGACAAGAAAGACCACCACCCACCAGATGACTAATTATGTATATGTCATGCTTAGCATCGCTTGAGGCCAAGATTATTGTTCACATTAGTTTGATTCACGGTTACTTAGCAATGAGTATCAATGATCTATAGTACTCCCCAGAAATCGTCCAATCAAAGGCGTTCATGGCTCCGTAACTAAGTTTATTTTACCTGAATGGCCTGAAGCCACAAAGACAGCTGGGGGGATCGTTCAAGTGTGTTTGATACTGTTTGATACTTTATTGTGTAGAACTAAGGGATGAGAACCACCAATGACCCAACCAAAGCGGTTCA
>VSDK01002395.1:463782-496476 GCA_009767595.1 Symbiodinium kawagutii | reverse complement strand
AGTAGCGTCAGCCAAACTAGGTCAACCAGTCAACAAGCATCCCAGCCATCCCAACCGCTAGAGATCATCTGACTGATGTGAACCAGCAAGGGGCACCATGGTGACACATGGGAACCCAAAGGGGTAGCCGTTGTGAACCACGCGGAGTGCACCCGGGTACCCCTTAGCCAAGCGTCCAAAGAACTTTGGAGTCCACCGTCTCTGGTCCAACTGCTCACCTTGCGAGCACGTTCCGAACGTGTTCCTCTTTGATTGTAGGTGTATAAAAATAGCATGTGATACAAAAAACAATGATAAGAATTCGTAATATAGTTTAATATAATGCAATATAATGTAATACAACGAAATACAACGTAATACAATGTAATACAATGTAATACAATGTAATACAATGTAATGCAATGAAAACATATTGTAAATCAATAAGTTACATTCTATTAAATCAATTGCATATATTCAGAAACACATGTAGACGCAAACGAACATATGTACGAATACTGATGTAGATACAGGATGCACATTCCCAAAAATTGTGTATTTACATAAAATAAACAAAAATAAATAAATACATAAATAAATAAATAAATACATAAATAAATAAATAAATAAATGAATAAATATATAAGTAAATAAATAAATAAATAAATAAATAAATAAATAAATAAATAAATAAATAAATATATATAGAAATAAGTACACATAAACAGAAGGGGTGCCCATGGGGGGTGGAGTTTTGCAGATTGTAGAAATACGATGTTTTAGCAAAGACCTTGAAAAATCCAAAACAACCCCAAAAACTACAAAAATACAAAAAAATAAAAAAACGAAAAAAACAAAACTATAGACCGCATCGGCAAGGCTCCACCCCTCGAAAACCTCGAGAAAACCAAAAAAAACAAAAAACTGTAAACTGCAGACCCCATGGCTGCCTGACCACTGACTGGAAGACTTCAGCCTTGTGCATGGGGTCTGCAGTTCTGTTGGCTTTCTCGAAGTTTCGACCACCCCCTAAAAACCTCAAGAGAACCAAACAACAAAAAAAACAAAAAGAACAAGACTCCAGACCCCATGGCTGCCTGACCACTGACTGGAAGACTTCGGGCTTGCGCATGGGGTCTGCAGTTTTGTTTTTTTGTTTTTTTTGTTGTTTGGTTTTCTCGAGGGTTTTTGACCACTCCTCAAAAACCTCGAGCAAACCAAACAAATCCAAATAAAAAACCAAAAAATCCAAAACTGCAGGCCCCACGTCTGAAGGCTTTGGCCTGGTGGGCTGGCTCATGGGGCCTGCAGCTTTGGATCTTTTATATAAATTTTCCTTGGGTTTCCAAAGCATCCACCCCATGGCCGCCTGACCACCAGCTGCAAGACTTAGTCCACGGGGTGCGCCACTATTCAGATCACAGAATTATCTTTAAAATTACTTTTCAAAAGGTGTTTCCTTTGTTTTCATTTCAATCTGTGCTCAAGCAACTCTTATCTTTATAGTCCTTATCTTACCAAAGATGTTTTATCTATTTGGATGGTATTTTATCTTTATCTTGCTTATCTTAGGACAGCTTGGCCTTTCTGATCTAATTCAAAATACGATACTTTCAGTGTGTAGTATATTTTTACTTGATCCTGGTATATTGAGATAAGACCTTATCTTGAAATAAGATCTTATCTTGCCCTCAGAGATCCTATTTTGCCTTCAATTATGTGATGTTATCTTATATCTTATTTCAAGGTATTGTTTTACTTCTCTATCAGCTTACCTTGTTTTCAAAGATACATTTTATATTTTTTCTCTTTAAACTGTCTTAATACGTTTTTTACTAGGATGCATTATCTTCTTTCATCGGTTTTCAGAAGTTTGACTCATATGTTGAGAAGAATTGTATTACTTCACTTAAGACATTTGACCTGGTAATTCTCCCACTTTCCACACGGCATAGGTCAATTTACTATTTATCGTATCCCAAGATACCCTAGATGCATTCTTTTATCTTAAAATGATTTTACTTACCTGAGTAGCTCCCCATCAGTTTTTCAATATGTTCTCTAAACGTGTTACTTCAACAAACTATATTTGATCACCACAGCCAAAAAACAAACCTGGGGCGAGCCGAAGCTCCAACCACCAAACCTGAAACACAAGCAACAACAAATCCAAAAAAAACACCCGCAGCCGAGGACAAGAACGCCCAAGGCACCAAACCACGCACACCGGGCCACGCAGCGAAAGCGCCACAACCTCGTGGGGCGGGTGGAGGAAGTTGGCTCGCGGCCTGGTTCAATTTGGCCAGCTCGTGGCGCTTGAGGCGGCCGTCCCAATGCAGCCTGGTCCATTCCCACATGGCAAGAATGGCAAACGCCAATCAAGATAGATATTGGTTTTTTGGACGGTGTCAATTTGTTGCGCTACTCTTTGTGGCCTGCGGGTTCAAGGTGCTTTGACCAGATGGGAATTGCGGTTCGCATTTATTCTTCTGAAGTCTACGCAACTTTGTTGCCTTACTGGCGTAAATCAAAATGCTGAAAATGGCTGCGGGGAACAAATAACAATACAAATCTGGAGAAGCTTCGTGAACGATTCATGCGTGGACATCAAGCTTCTTCATCTTCGCACCAACGAGCATCAAGCAAACCTAGTCATGATCACATTGTTTTTTACTGATGTCAATATCTCTGCGCCATGTCATACCTTCCCTTTTCCAAACGCGGGGCATTGGTTTCGCTGCGCATTGGCAGCGTGAATTGCGGGCTTGGCAAGCGCCGGACAACTATGGAACCGGGCCCGTCCTTCACATCTTCTTTGCTGCAGGCGAAACTTCTTGCACAGGCTTTTCACAGAGCGCTGCGCCCGCAGATGCAAGAGGAAGGCATGGGTGAGCTGACTACGCATCTCGTGGCAAAGCCCCGGGCAATGCACTTGCGTCACTTGCAGGATCTGCGGTTGTACACCCGTTTCGGCCAGTCGGCTGCACGAGCATGGTGCAAGAAGATCTGCAAGATCGCATCGCGCAAGTCCCTCATCCCCGCTTAATCTCCGCGGCAACGTGCTCGTTGGACATCTTCGGGGTTGGCCACCCACGCCGGGAGACCCATGCGACGGCTTAGGCGTTCAGCCCCGCAGTCAGCGCAAAGCTTGCCATGGCGGCCAAACTGGGGGGCCCGGGCACCGCTGAGAAGGCTGTAAAAGGGCTGCAGGCGCAAAGAGGCAATGTGAAAGGCTGTGTGGCCACCAGCGCATCCTCTCACTCCATGGCACCCCCGAGCCGACCATCATCAAATACATGACATCTCAGACTCACCGTCATACATCTAAATTCACATTTTACCATCAAATACATTTACCATCACACATCTGAATTCAAACTTCGCCCGCTAATCTCACGGCTTTTTCACGCGTCTTTCAACCACCGGTCTGGTGCCCAATGGGAGCTATTGTCCCGGGCCCATCAAGTCTGGCAGCACCCGGACCCATCCGTCTTCAACCGGGCCAACCTGCGCCAATGCGAGCTCATCGCCAACAGTTTGCTGCACATGACTTGCAAGCAGCCGGTTTGCAGAAGAGTGTGGCCACACCCCGCCTTGATGTAAGACAGGTCGCGTGCCAGGGGCCAGACTTGGAAGCCCAAGTCTTTACCGTGGGTCTCGACATAAGCCCCCAGATCGCCCGCAGACATGGCCTCCAAAGATGCTGTGCAGAAAGGCGCGTCAACATTTGGAATTGCGCATATTGCAATACACATGTCTGCAACTAAGTGCAAGCAAGGTGCCGCTCGGGTTTCTTGATGCCAGCTTTGCCGCCCGGCCATGGTCAATGCGTCTGACACAAGAAGCGCCAAGCGCTCCAAGGTCATAGGCTTGCCCCTCACATACGCATGCCTCAAGTTCCAACACCCGACGCTGGGAAGACGTGAAGGGGTCAATTCCTGAGGCACCTACGGCGGGATGTTGCCTTGGCGCTTCTTGCCGCCGAAGTCCGTTATCCCGACAACCGCTGGAAGCGCCGTTGACAACGTCACAATTGTGTGAAGCAGAATGCTGCGAGAAACTTGCGGCTTGTGACAAGCCTGTTCCGTAAACAGAGCGGCTGAGGCCCCAACCCGCTTCTTGACCCAGTGAAACACCTGAGCGGCACAGTTGCAGGACAAGGGGGGCAACGATGCGGCAATAAATCCAATTTCATATATGGGGTGCTGCTAAATGCAAAGCAAAGATTTTGACCAGGGCCGCGCGTAGCTGAAAGGGGTTCAGGTGAGAAAGTGGGAGCGGCTTCCGGATAAGTTCAACGGACCATCCACGCCGGGCCAATTCTTGCGCCCTCGGGCCAGCCCGGAATTCAGCAGAAGTTTTGTCACAGCAAGTTTGGGGCTCTGGCCAGAGGGCGATTCCGCCCGCCCCTTGCAGCTCACGAGGGGCGTCGCCAATGTTACGATAGTTTGCCATGGCCTCGTGCCGGGAAGGTCGCATACTAAACTGCAATGCAAACATGCATCCAAACTCTTCTGATATTGCTTTTTCAATCTAAAGTAACTCAGCTTTTGTTAAGACATTTCATCTTGAGGTAATTAAGGCATTGCTATTGTCATATTGTACCTATCTTATAGTGATACCTCTTATTTTTTTCTCATTTTCAGGCATTGTTCATGAACAGATATATGTTTTTTTTCAGAAGCCTTGCCTCATCTTTTTGAGTCGTATTTCTAAGTATCTGAATCTTATTTGTTTTCTTTGATCTTAGGCCTTCTGTCTTCTCTTAAGATGTTTGCTTTATCTTAATATGCCTTACTTTGCCTTGTGTTAAGATATCTTACTGGTTCTTAAGATATCTTACTTTGGAAAATCCAATGTTATCTTAACATATCACTGGTTTCCTTTGCTTTATCTTACTTTAAGATGTCTGACCTTTTCTTACCTTTGTTGTCGTATCTTGCTTTCAGAGGTCTTGCTCGCTGGATGAAGATTTCCTTGATCTTAAGATATCCTATTCTATCTTAAGTCATTTTATCCCATCTTTAGATAGTTGGTGTTATCTCAATAGAAACTGTTTTATCTTCTCTTAAGATATCTTATCTTATCTCAAGTGTAAAGTACTCTTATCTGACCTGATCATATATGTCTTGTACTCACTAACTTGTTTTTAGCTTAATATATCTTATATTATCGTAAGCTATTGATGTTTACCTTGAGATATTTTATCTCATTTCAATGAGAACATTTACCCTCATCTAAATGTACCACCTTCTATTGAACAAAATCTTTCTTATCATCAATATACATATATATTTTTTTATCATTTCAAGACCTATTCATCTGCATATAAGCCAAAACATTGCAAAATTACTATTTTGCAATTCCCACCCCCCATGAATACCCGCTCTGTCTCTATCTATCTATATATATATATATTCCTATCATGCGAGCACCTGGTACCTTTGCCCAATGGCCCAGAAATGAACAGAATAGGCAGAATAGGTACCTCTCTCATTGGTATTGACCCATCCCCATACCAAGACAGTTTTGAGCGCCAGGCACCCCATGGGACCCATCCCTACTTTGGTGTCCGTTCTTTCCCAGTCAAGCTGCCCGTTCACCTGGCTAAATAGTCCCCAAGTAGGCAGTCTGGAATTTTTGGGTTGCTTCAGGAGTTTGTGAACAAAGGATTTGAAATTGTGAGCCAAATTGGGTTACTTCTGGAATTTTGGGTTACTTATGGAAATTGTGAAGCTACCCCCAAAGGCCAAAAGCCCGCAAAATCTGTGGCTCCATGTAGCTCCGCCACTCAATCTGCACGCTTGGAAATGTCCATTGAGTTTTGTCGATCATCGTCATCACACAAAAAACAGCGCGAGCACAACACAACACAACACAACACAACCAGACCGACCAACCGACCGACCGACCAACCTAACCACCAAACCACCAACCCACAAAGCAAGCAAACAAGGAAACAAAACAACAAGGAATGGAAACAAACAAATAAATAAATAAACAAACAACAAACAAACAAACAAACGAATAAACGAACGAACGAACGAACAAACAAACAAACAAACAAGCAAACAACCACGTCCTCGACTGCTTTTCCGTCGCCTGGTGCAAGGAGACCATCCTGACCGGCCGGCGATTGCGCTGATGTTTTGACCATCGATGATCTTTGTTCGTGGTTAACGGTGGTGGAAATTGGATGATAATGATGGTGAAATGTGTTTGAATATGGTCGACAATGGTGGTCAATGTGGTTCATTGTGATGGTTGATAATGGTGCGTATTGAATTTGTTAAGTGCGGTGGCAAAGATGATTCAAAAATTATAATGACTTGAAATCATTTACAGTGCTTAACGGTGGTTGATCATAAATTGCGGTCAATCGTGGATGTGTGCTGCAATGGATACATATGGCAGTCACTGGTGTTTGAGAATCGTTGATCATGGTTAACCAAGGTGCATCTTGGTTGATAGCAACCGCCCCTGGTTTCCATCCCTTTACGGGGCAATCTCTACTTTGGGGCCAAGAGGGGCTAATATAAGACTACAGCGACACTGTTTTTTTGCTTGGCCCTTCTTACTTCACCAGTGGTTACTCTGGTGAGTTTAGAGTGGCGACAAGAGGGATTCCGTTCAAAAACGACTGACAACCTGTTAAGGTTTGGTTCATGTCGGCCCTTTCATTTCTGCTCATACATAGTCCCAGTTATTGACTGATATCTACCATCAATAAAACGGTCATCCCGATGAACGATGACCAATCAAAGCTTTGATGTCTGGTGATCCCTGCACGTGGGTTGGCTGAAACCAGCAACATCTTAGAGCAATAGAAAGAGATCAGAACAAACAAATGAGAAAATACAGTCCTACATGTATAGATTTAAACGTACAAAATCATCTTATGAGCGCCAATTTCCTCCAATGAAAGCATGATTCTACAAAAAGAGGCCCATAGGATCCCATAGGTGTAATCCCATTTGACGTGGGGAAGCCCGTGTTTTCTGTTGCTACGATAATCCCATGGCGACATGGACGACCAAATCATGACGCCGTGAAGGTACACCATGGTATGGATCACTACCCCAAAATGTGAGTAGAGTACGACGTGTTTTTACTCTAAGGAAATGTACGATGCCAGTTCTTCCTAAGCGAGTAGAGTACTGACTATTGGTGGTTTATCAAAATAATGATGGGTGGTAGATCAAACTGAGTAGTGCCAATACCCAACTGAGTGGCTAGTTGTTCACGTAGCGGTTTCTCAAGCCAGAGGGGTATCCCAAAAGTTATGGTTGGTTCATCACTAGAGAAGATTACTATAAAGGATGATTCAGAGGTACCCCTATGACTTGAGAAGCCATCACATCCCAAAAGTTCGACCCGTAACTGGTCACGTGGTGGTTTCTCAATATAGGGAGCCCCTCCAAATCACCCGTTTTCAACGGTTTTTAGGATCAAACCAACCGGTTCAGGGGTCCCTATGACTTGAGAAATTCTCACGTAAGGGATGTGAACAGCTGGGGCTTCACTCACAGCCTACCTGAATGGAACCGCACCAATGGTGGGCGCGGATCATCTCATCTCACTATCCCGTTCCGGCAGATCCGACCTCGGCAGACTCACTCTCCTACGAGAAGCAAGTGGTGATGCCAAGGGTAGGACTTGGATGAGCATCCCACGTCCCCTTGGCTATAGGGGTTATAAGCTATAGTAAGCTATAGGAAGTAGGGGAAGGGTAGCGTATAACTTACAACCCCCATAGCTATAGTTGTAGCCACTTAGCAACTGGGCAACTTACCATGGCTATAGGGGTTGTAAGCTGCCCTGGCTACGGGCTCATAGCCAAGTCAGGTATGCTTGATTCTCATGGTTCAGACCGGCCACTGCAGCTGATAAAACATGGTGGATAAAACTCATGACCTGATACTTCAGTAGGAGTGACCTGGTCTGGACCAGTGCCAACTGCTAGTGACGGAAACCTGAGGTGTCCCCTGATTGTCCGGTCAGCTTGCCACATTTGGGATAGATAAATGGTGATAAATGTATGTTACATTTTTCTTCCAGAAGTGGAAGGTCGGAAAAAATGCCTCTGCCTCACCACAAAAGCCACTATAGAATACTTGTTCAACTGGGATCCACAAATCGGTTTTCCCATCGGCCACCAATAAGTCATGAATATTGTGATCTGAGTAGATGAGTGGTTGGTGGTTGTAAGCCATCCCGAAAACTATGATATAGTTTATCCACCAGCATGTTTTTTAATTCGGGGAAAAAATGTTGTAACCCACCAGCCCAATAAACATCACCATGACAAATCCCATGCTAGGGATGACCATATCCCTGGCACCACACTTTCCAAAGTTTGACCTTTCCCCGATTCTGATATCGTCACGTCATATTGGGATGGGTCGCCAATGAATTGAACAATAAGAAGGTGGATATCACCGATGTCGGATGACCACAACATGTCACCCGTCATGATCTGCTTTGCAGCTGCGGAGTCCAATGCAGTCTGGTGGTCACTCAACGGTCCACGCGGTCCAGGGTGCGTTGAGGTCCATGATACCTTCCACTACTCTCCACTTGAACCATCAATTTCACCACTATTTGCCACCATGAACTAAGCAACCATCAGTTCACTAGTGATTGACCAGTACTAACCATCAGTTCAGCAATAATTGACCATTATCAATTATTAACCATCAGTTCACTGATCACTTACCTTTCACCATTATCAACCATGATCAACCATGATCAGCCATGATCAGCCATGATCAACCATGATCAACCATGATCAACCACCAACCTGTAACTATTCTTAAGCACTGATTACCCCCTATGGTTCTCTCCCAAAGTCAACCATCATTAATCACCATGAACCATCATGAACCATCATTGACCACCATTGACCATCATTAAACATAATAGATTTAGATTATCATTTTAGATGATCATTTAGATTATAATTTGGATGATCACTGACCTCTTGACCAAGCACTCTGAACTTCCAACCCCTGGCCCGCGCTCCTCCAGTCCCAGCTGTCGTGAGGGACTGGCGCTCACCAGCATCGGCAGCATCGCGGCCCGCTGCTGCCCTTCGCCAACGAAGCGTCATGCTGAACGGTGGTACAACAGTGAGCACTTAAGGAATGACCATAGGATGATTGGTCAATGATTGACGAATGATTGGTGATGGGTAATGGTAAAGATGGTTAAATGATGGTTGATCATCAATGTCTATGATTATGATTCATAAATACTCATGATGACGCTAAACTTTGGGGGATAACCAGGGGATAGTCATGGTAAATGATGGTTAAAGGTTGGTGAGTGATCATGGCTGATTGTTCGATAATTACAAGTAGCTGGTTGATAATGATTTATATTGATTTATTGATGGTTGATGATGGTTTTCATGTCGAGAACGGACCGAAAGGTTGGTGCTTCACTGATGCTTCATGATTAATTAATAGGTTCTGATTATATATATATATATTATATATAATTCTGATTATTCTAGTTGCGTTACTGGTTAGTTTTTAGACTTTGATCTACTCGCTATACATTTTTAGTTCACAATTAATGATGAATTGCAGTAGTCAATCATGTATAGGTACCTGTAACCAGACCCTAGCTTGGGAGTTCATAAGAATATATCCCTGGTACTACGTTCATCATAGTCAACAAAGAAGGTATTCCGTGCATGGAACTGAGGACTACCCCGGTATACCCCGATTCACATTCCAAAAGCGGTCCGAATCATCTAGTTCTTTGTATGTGGCGGTTTCTCAAAATAGGGAACCCCAAAAATTGGTTGGTTTAGTACCAATTTACAATGATTGAAAAAGGATGATTTGGGCGGTCCCCTATTTTGAGAAACACTCAGATTCACACAACCATCTTTGGTACCATGAATCCTTTACAAGCCGAGTGTTGTGCCATGTGAGCACTGTCTGGCTCCAATTGAGTTATGCATATGCCAGTCATGTGGGCCAACATGGGCTACTCTCTGGTATATGAGCTCCCGGCAATGGAAAATCCACCTTTTATAGATGGTGAAATCCAAGGTTTGCCTTCACGACATAGTGACTGTCCATTTCCAGGTCTACCAAAGGACTATCTCATAAGAATCAGATCATCACTTGTGTTAAGCCTGAGGTTCGGTGGCGAAAAGGTTTCCACGTTGTGCAAAGTATGCAGGAGTTCGTACTTGATGGGTCATCTCAGCCACGAAGTACAGCCACGTCTGCCCACTTACATCCACATAACGAGGATGAATCATCAAGGTTTCTGAAGTGCACGTGTTGCTTATTGTTGTTCTCCGTCAATTATTGTTGGTGATTCATGTTCATGAAACTAACTTGATTATCTTGCGTACTGTTGTAATCTGGTGATTCGTGTTGACAATTAATGCTTTGAGCCGCTTATAGATTCTTGCTGATAATGTATGTGAATTACTGATCAATTTTCAGCAAGAAGTGGTTATCTCCGAGCTGATCAGTAGTCCCTGGCTGATAATTGACACCCTGCTGATAATTACAACATTACAAGATCACTGATGTCCCTAAAAATCCAAATAATCCATATCCCTTGCTGATAGTTCTGATCCTAATGAGCAATCCTAAGAATCCATATCCCCGTGCTTATCTGGTTGGTGGTTTCAACCGTCTGAAAAATATCAGTCAACCAACCATTTGTTAATAACTACTAAGGAAAATAAAAACTGTTTAAAACCACAAGCCAGTTATTACTCATCACCCTCATCAACATTCACGCCCTTGTTGCTGCGCGGAATCTGGATCTCATGTCTCCCTCGCCTTGAGAGGTGCTCGATCTCGTTCACCCCGCCCCAGATCGGCTGTGAAGCCAAGCCCAAACGGCGACGGCAAGTGGAAGGTCCAACCGTGGGGTTCGGTCCCGATCCTCATGGGATGTTCATCAGGGTTACCGTGGACGAAAATGTCAATGTAGTCAGCGTCATAATTGGTCAATCTGAGTGGATAGCACCTAATATTTTTTCGTGCCAGAAATGAGGATAGAATCATCTACCTCAACAACGATGGTCAGTAATTAACGGTTCTGACAAATTTCATTTAGGTTTGCAGCGTGTTCAACCTCAAAATTGGATAGGGATCGCTACCCCAAGATTTGATGCTGTAACATCAACTGTTGGGGTAGTTGGGGCTGCCCATATTGGATAGATCCGTGTTGGTTGGTAGCATCGTGGGCTTTCCAAAATGCGCAAATGTTGGGCTTGTAAACAACTGCTGGTTGGTTGCTGTTGTTGCTAGCTTTGTTGCTGCTGGTGGTGGTGTCTTTGCTATTCGTTGTGGTACTCGGTAGTGCTGTTGTTTGACCGCTTTGCAATTGTTTGCCTACTTGTAAGTGGTTGTCACAACTGATTCACAACTCATAGCCGTGTAAAGGTTCGTCAACCACATCTTCTGGTGATTCCAGCAAATCTCGAATGTTCAAATTCATGATTATCATTCATCACCACTATATTCATTTTCTTCATCATCATCATCATCGTCGTCATCATCATCATCATCAACATCGTTATCATCATCATCGTCATCATCATCATCAACATCGTTATCATCATCGTCATCATCATCATCATCAACATCGTCATCATCATCATCATCATCATCAACATCGTCATCATCATCATCATCATCATCAACATCGTTATCATCATCGTCATCATCATCATCATCATCATCAACATCGTTATCATCATCATCGTCATCATCATCATCAACATCGTTATCATCATCGTCGTCATCATCATCATCATCATCATCATCATCATCATCATCATCACATATTGTAATCAGCAATTTGAGTGACATTCTCGATGTCAATTTGTGTATGGTTACAATGTTCGACACAATGATCATTGCTGTCATCATTTTACTATCAACCACTACCTTTGCTATCATGAGTATCATCAACCATTACTATTAGTGCTGCACCATGTTGCACCTTTTTTGAATAACATTATATATTGTTACTGTCACTATCCACTCTCAATTGGTATGGTTGATTTTTATAGTGACAAGCACCACTTGTTTTTCCTGTCAACCATTAATGATTAATATGTAAATACATAGATAAAAATGTATGTATATGAACCAGTGTTAGCCATTGTCAGTAGCCATTCCAAACCAATATCATTCTGTGAGTAATTGTCAGCCAATTCTAAGCATTACTACCTCCAACCATTATCTTAACATATCGTAACAAATATATTCCATTGCTAGTTATCAATCTTAGCGATTATCAACCTGTGTTAGCCATTGTGATCAGCCGTTTCTAATCAAGCAGTTCCATGAGTAATTATCATGCAATATCGACCATGATAATCTATCATTATCATATATTATCATCAAATATCCACCATCATTATCATTACTTATCTGGTATCATTGAATATCAGCCATTATCAGTTAGCCACTACTAACAATTACTAAGCTATTCTTGTCATTAACAATGAGTCTACTATCATCATCCTTTGTTGTTAGCCATTCATCTACTCCTCACCATTTGGAGCGATCACTAATGGCCATCATACGATTTGTCAACTACTATGATCTGTATTTCCATTTGTTTTACAATTCTTAACTTTTACGACTTCCTTACAATTAACCATTCTTAACCTTTATCAACCATTCTTAACCATTTTTAACCCTTACAATTACCCTTTCAATTATCATTGATCACTATCAACGATAAACCGTTATGAACCCTTATTACCAACACTAATTAATGAATATTAACCATCACCATCATCAACCATCATTCATCAGCATTAATCACCTTGAACTTACAGTACCCCATCACCATAGCTTCAACCATCACTAGCCGTTATGGCAGTGGGTCAAAACCCTGTACCCATGGTTCCCCCATCATAAACCATTGTTTTCCCTATGAAATTGTTGGTGATTATCCCCTAGGAGTTGGTTGATATTGACTCATAGCCATATAGCTGGTATATCCCCTAGTATTCTTGCTTATCATCCCCTATTATTAACCATTAACCAGCTATTTTTGTTGGTTAACTGCTTGACCCAGCTCGCCTTATTAACCCTTTCGAACAACAACTGGGCGGCCACAACCAGCACCAGGCCCCACCTCCAAGCTAATCTCAGCCACCGTGTCGTTGGTGTCGTTCGGGTCGCCCTAAAAGGCGCGCGCTGGCCGAGTTGGGTCAGGTGGCGGTAAGGTCACCAACCGTTGATCGTGTGTAACCAATTCATTGGTTTTAATGATAGGTTACAACCCTACAACCATTCATGATACTAATGAATGGTTGTAGAGGTCAAGTTCATGATAGTGTATAAGATATTATCAGTAACCTATAAATGATACAAGTGAAGGTCAGTAGTAACCTGTTGGCAACCAACTAGTGGTGAATAATAGGTAATTAACCATAATTTGTACAGAATGATATCTTTATACACAAGCCACAAATTCAAATTGAAAAGGTCTACCAAGAGAGTCTTGAAATTACCGAAGACTCGTGCGGCAATCGCAAATGCAATCAAAAATCGAAACATGCGAACTGGGTGCCGTTTCCACAAAAGAGGTCAAGGTACGGCAAAGCAATATGTCTCAGCACTAGTTAGCGTGACCACTACCAGCCTATCTGGTGAAAAGTCAATAACTGGTTGGTGGTTTCAACCCCTATGAATGATGAAAAATATTAGTCAACCAGCCAGTTGTTAATGAATGATAGTGAAAATAAACCACCCGCCAGTTGAAAATAACGCATTTGTTTGCTGAAAGTTCTGCAATTCTGCGAGCCAACAATCGCCGGCCTGCATGCGGCCTCTTGCGAGCTCGCGTTACGGTCTTGCTAAAGCGGTCACTTTTGTACTTTCATTGGTTGGTTGGTTGGTTCTTGAATGGTGTTCAATTAGAAGCCATCATCCCCAGGTATGCTTGAACATAGCACAATTACTTGTGATTTCAGTCCACCAACCAGGTGTGATTGATTTCGTTTCGGAAGCATTTTTCTCACTGCAACTAATGCATTCCCATAGCCAATGATGATCACGGTGGAAAATGAGGGCGTAGCTATGGGCAAGTGGAGTAGTCCTCAGGACGAACCCTAACCAAGTATATCCATACTTTTTGTGGCCTATCTTGTCGGATCTTGTCGCGCTTCTATCTCACCAACCATCACCGCGAAACAGCAGCGCCCACGGGTTGGTTGGCTGCAGCTGGTGGTTGGTTCCTTGGGTGCTTGGCCCGTTGGAAGTCCCTGCGGGGTTTGTTCGTTGGGTCAGGTGGATGGTTTGTTGATGCCTGGGCAACGATCTTCCAACCTTCCTGCCACGGCCCGCCACAGCCCAGAAAATTCAATCTTCATGATGGTCAACGGTGGTTTATTAATGTGAAAACCTCTTGGTCAATGATTGATGGTTTACAAGGGTGAATGATGGTTGATGATGGTTTAGATCATGGTGAACGATGCAAAAAGTGTGCATGATGGAAATCACTCCAGAAAAGACACGCCTCAACAACTCGTCCTTTGAAGTGAGGGAACAGGGCATGGGATGCCTTTCAGGCCTCGTTCGCCTCATTCTTCACTGTGGAAACAGTCGAAGACGCTTTGGGGTTCGACTGGGGTTGGATGGGTGGCGCAGGGATACACCCGGACCATAAACATGGGGAAAGCCATCATGGAACTTGCACAAGCCAGGGTGGGTTCTCCAAGAAGTTTCAAAATGTTTCAAATATGTCTTACTGTCACCTCCAGGTCTAATCGTTGTCCTTGCAATTGACACGGGATTGATCAAACGAGCCAAAAGAATCCAGGGAGTCTAAGTTCTGTCCAAGGGAAAGAAGTTGATACTTGATCGAACCAAGGGAAAGAAACTGCTGCGGCCTGCCGGCCTGATACCTTAGGGCCTTGGGAATGGGATCGAGAATGATCAAGATACAGTAAGACTCCGTCCAATTACCAGCTTCTTACAGCTTGTAACTCCAAACATTGTCACCCGGGATTGCTTTGCAAAACACTATGCATGCTACCAGTACTTCGCCGCCAATCCTGCAAAGAGAAAGCCGCCATTTTTGAAAAACAATCAAATCCTCCTTTAAAAGGGTTCCGTGGAAAACATCAAAAGTACATTCAGTTCTTCCTAAAAAAGCCATGCTGTGTCAAACAAAGGACGACCTTTTGACTGGCCATGGTAAATTTCGGATGGTGGAGCCGGTGCGCCTGACGATTTTGCAGTACTGAAATACTTATGGACGACCCTTTGCTGATCTGACAAAGGAAAGCTGAGTGTGTGGCCCGCTTGGGTGAAGGAATCACCGATTTATAGTTGTGGAATATCATGGCAGAATCGAACTATTGCCTGCTTAAGTTCACGATTTCCATCACCGATGGGGGACCTCCACAAACAGAATGATCTCGCCTGGGATTTCGAGGAGGTGTATCACTGTCAAAGACCCACCCCCAATCACCTTGCGTAGGGCAGTGCTCATTTGTAGTGCAGGCAGCAGATGAGGAGCCCGCACATTCGTGACACTGCGCGACAGGTGACTGAAGATTGGGAGGAAGGCAGGCAACATCAGGCAACCGTTTCCTCAGACCCAAAAACTCATTGTTTAATCAAAAAAACGCACATGTTTCCTCGTCCCGACCCTCCGCCCTCATCGCACACCACTCACTCAGTATTGAACGAGATGTGATGTGAGAGACAAACCGAGTCAGACTCGTGTCGTCATGCCTTTTGATCGGGGTAGAAGGTGGCACAACTCGACTCGTCCTTCGCAGAGCTAAGAGGAAGCAGGGCATGGGGTATCTCTCAAAGTGGTGGCTGCCAAACCGACGCCTCATTTGCCATATTCTTGGCTGTGAGGGGAAAGAATGAGAGGCAAACATTTTCAAAGAACTCCCGGTCTCAACATTCTTTACTGACCTCCAAAGTTAGTCCACAGTGCTTGCGCTTTATACGACATTAGTTAGTTATATGATGATACCAGAGGATAAAAAGGGTCCATGAGTTTTCTGCCAAATCCCAAACAAAGACCGTACAAACGCAAAACTCCACTCAAATAAGCACCTGTCATTCAATATATTTCAATACTGTCGGTCAAAGACATGACACGAAGCAAGCCTTCGTTTTTGAATGCTTTTGACAGGCCATGACTGGTCAAGGAACTCAGGTCGAATGCTTTGTTCACTAGGAAACCATCAAAACATTCGAACGTATGGTTTTTAATGATTTATGCCTGTTTGCAAGAGTTGGATCAGAATGACATGAATGTCTGCAATCAGTTCTTTCAGTAGATACCAATTGCAAAGTCAAGCAATTTGCTTGTTTGTTTTTGCCTCGGGGTACATATTTTTTGTGAACAGCTGAACAAGACAAACCAACGATGCACAAACTCCACAACTGGTTCACAGATCGTCCACCATACTGTGCCCCCTTAGAACCAGCTGTGGAACAGGTGCTAATTATATGTAATTATGTATGCGGATGTGTGCGGGTACTTCATCATTAACTTCCTCAATTAACAGAAAAAAATAACGCAACTACTGTTTTCCTGTTTTCATTCTTTCCCAACAAGTTGCTTCTGCAATTATGGGAGTAACAGTTGTTACGGGTTCTGGCGGGCAGCTTTATCAAAACCACTGCCTGATTCCACCGTGTGCAGTGCTACTGGGGCATCACTTTCAAAAATAAATGAGCAAAAGAGTGAGTTGAGGTTTGGCGCATGGAAAACCATAGCAGTCCTTCGCACCCTGGAACCGCGTCGTTTCGACCAAGTTGCGCAAGAGACGGAGCAAAGTTGACGCAATGGGACAATCCATAATTGGTGGTGCCGAACCATCTTGAAGTTATGATCATTTTCGTGAAACAAAGCAGCTGCAGTCCCACGAAAAATCATGGGAAAGGGAGAGAAAGGCAGAACCGACGCGATTGTAAAGCACATAAATGGGGGCTTGATTTGGCTGACATTGGCCCAATTGACTTTAATTAAACACCCTTGAAGCAGTGTCAAAAGCGTTTGCGCTGCCCACTTATACTTGTTTCTTTGAGAGGTAAGCGCATGATGGATGCTGAGAATCATACACAACATCGATAGAAAATTGTGGAAAATGATAGTTGTAGCTGCAAAAAAATATTGATTTTTTTCAAGCTTGATTCGGTGAGCAAAGGAAGATAAAAGGGTGTTCAACATCACGCGTCCAAAGGTTGAAGGTTTACGTGGTGACCCTGGCACGCCTATGAGTCTGTTTGCACACAGCAGTGCGAATAGATGTCCAAATCATTACTTTGAAAGGGCTAGCGAATGACAAGCAAGCCGCACCCGGGGTAAAAGCAAAAAAACATGGGAAGGACACACATTTGATCACATTTGCATAATTTATGGTTGCACCAAAAACATGGGAACTATGCACACACACACACACGGGTTTTGACTCCGAATCGGACTCATGGGGCTGACAGCACGACCGTTGACCTTGAAATCACCAACTTGGTCTATGAAGAACTGCACGGAGAGATGGTCCACCAGGTCGCTATAGGAAACACCATGGTTTACCCACATGGCTATGGGTCAATTAACCAACCAATAATGGCTTATCATAACCAACCAAACATAGGGAAGACAATGGCTAATGATAGGGGAACCAGGGGTACAGGGTTTTGACCCACTGCCACATCTGACAATGGAAATTCTTAGCAGTTACTGGATGGCGAGCCCCCAGCACCGTGAGGACCCCATGTCGAATCGAAAAAAACAGAAGTCGGAAATCAACAGAACCATGCGAATGTGCATGTCAAAAAAATTAGAACAACTATCGTGAATGTTAGATCCATTTTAGCTAAAACTGTTTGGTAACTACTATAGTTGGTTGCCGAAAACCTCATGATTTCCACCTTTTTACTGCAGTTGCTATAGTTGATCATTCAAAAGATCTTGATTCTCACATATTTACGGAACTATAGGGTTTCAGTTTGGTTATTTACCTCACAGTCGAGCATTCCCACATGATGATTTCTCAAAATAGGGGACCCCAAAAAATTGCTGGTTTATTACTGTCAATGGTTAACGGTTAACGACTTGGATGATTGGAAGGTTACCCCTATGACTTGAGAAACAACCACTATAGTTGATATACCCCTATCATTCCACACTATTGATAGTTGTGGAGCTTCCAAAAATAAGGGGTGAAGTTCTCTTGCAGGCAATGAGCAGGTGCTTGAAACCCACCACTTTTTACGGCTTCCCTATGACTTGAGAAACCCACCGTGGCATGTTCCCATGGCATTGGTCCACGCACCTCGTCCATGGCTTCCTCTTTCACCACCTCGCGGCCGCGTTGCGCTTAGCAAGGCCATGTGACCGAGGATGAGCCGTGAAGGTAAACTGATGGCGAAGTGATGGAGAATGATGCTAAAATCATGGTAAATCGATGGTAAAGTTGAAGGTTGAATGATGGCAGAAATGATGGTTCAACTATGATGAAATAATGATTGAAGGCC
Organism: Symbiodinium kawagutii; assembly: GCA_009767595.1. Lineage (NCBI taxonomy): Eukaryota > Dinophyceae > Suessiales > Symbiodiniaceae > Symbiodinium > Symbiodinium kawagutii. The sequence continues at coordinate 477,991 of VSDK01002395.1, read as the reverse complement.
GATTAAATGACAATGACATAATTAAGGTTTAACAAATGTTTTTTTTTTTTTTAAGTGATGTGCTTTATTGCACACGATAGTCAGATCAATGAAGGTCACTAATGGTTGGTGATGGTGATGGTGCAATGATGACAACTCAGCTCATTGTCAATGGTAAGCCAGGCCTCCGATCGGTGATTTGAGGACCATTTGAGGTATCACCATGCCAGAAAACACCCAGCTTGGAAGAGAAACACCAGACCCAAACAGAGTTGCTCACTATAGGTCCAACCAAAAATCCCAAACAAATGTGCAGTGGACAAGACGCCACAAATATCTCGAAACATGGCACGAAAGGGGCGGCTGGTGATGATAAGCTGTAAGATCAACAAGCATCTTCTGAGCAACTTGGGCTTATTCTGCTGGCTATGGGTCAAGACCCTGTAACCCTGGTTCCCCCATCATTAACCATTGTTTTCCCCACTATTGGTGGCTACTATTTCCCATTAGTTGGTTGATTGCACACTAGGAATGTCAGAAACAAGCCACCCGCCGCTGCGTCGCTGCGCAAGCGCCTGTAAAAAGCGATGCGAGATGAAAGGCAGCTCACCCGACAAGCCATGCCTAGGGTCCGGCCAGCTGGGCTTGGAACGATGCAGATTCATGCAGCCAAGACTGAGGATGAACCAATCCACCAGGCTATAATCATGATGATGATGATGGTTAAGATGATGGTTAAGATGATGATGAAGATGATGATGATGATGATGATGATGATGATGATGATGATGATGATGCAGGGGATATATATCTATACATGTTTCAGCATCTATAATACACAATGGGGATGAACAGTGAGAAAAATAAGATACAATGAGAATGTAGGGGCATAAGAATCAGGGCAGCATGGAACCATGTTTTTGGTTTATGTCCATATCAGCTCTAGTTGAGTCTGGCTCAAAACCATCATCGAGGACTGGTCCAACCATCAGACAACCATGTGTGTGATTCGGCAGGGTGATACCCGGGGCATCAACCATCATGGTAAAGGACCCGCCGTAATGAAAAACACATTGACATGGCATTATAAGCCTAGATCCAAGGGTATAATAAACAAAACTTGTCGTTTACCCAGAATGAGGGGCCGGGAGGTGGTTCCAAAACTGTTCAGATCCTGTTTGCACACTCAAGCATGTTGTTTATTAATCAAGGGCACAGCTCCAATATTGTTTCATGTATGTGCATGTAAGCATGACAAAATGCAGGCACAAACATTGACACATTTACTACGTAAAACCCACATCAACCATTTTAACATAAACATATTGTTTACTATACATAGCTCTGCGAATAGAAAGTTACAGAAGTCGGAGTCATGTCTGTGGACAAACAGGCCATTGTCCCCCATGCTGATACTGATAAACTTGTATCATCAAAAGAATGCGGAAATGCTGTTGATGGGCCCATGCAGTCAAATCATGGCATACGATTTTTTCATATCCACTGATTTAGCATGTGTTCTGTTCAACAGTACTACATCGGTATACCTCGTCAAAAACCAAATTAACAAGTTTGGCTTCAAAGTAGCACCTTGGGACCTTGCTGATTTTCGAACTCAGCGTATCTCCTGGCAATAATTGTCAAGAAACGGGGCCCGCACAGTTGCACTCTCAACTGACAAACAATATGACAGCTGGTGACCCCCATCCTCAACTACATGTTTAACCATAGAATTCACCATAGAAAATCCCACCATGGTTTCCCTCTATAAAACCACCAAGCGTTGTGAGGGTCGCACGGGTAGATGGTGATGCTCTCAATCCACAAGGGATCCAAGCCTTGGTGGCAGGCGAAGAAATGCGTCAGCTGGTTGGCTTACACCATGTGCCATGGTAGCTATGGGATACGAGTCATCCCCTGACTGCGAAGCTGGTGAAGCTGGTGAAAAATCAGGGATAATAACCCAACAACAATGAGTAATCTTGCGCGTTAAACTGGTGAATGATCATGTTGTGAGGAACAAACCAAAGGCAACAATGTTTATCAATAGTGGCTAAGAGTGGCCAGTTGACCTGGATGAATAACGCTTGAGAGTGAATAATCATGATAATTAGGTAACAAGGCTGAATCGTTTTCATGTCGGTTGACCATAGCAAGAATATCCATCACTTGTGTAGTAATTGGGTGGTCTCTTAAATAGGGGAACCCCAAAAATGGATGGTTTATTACCAATAATTCATATTGGATGATTTGGGGGTACCCCATCTTGAGAACCCCTCATATGTCGATTACAAAGTGGTTGGCCATAAACAAGAATAGTTGAATTAATTCCTAGCATATTTCAATGACCATAACTTGTGTAGCTTTGAAAGCAGAATGCTCACAATTTCACAACCAAGTAACCTAAATTATCTTACCAGAAATCCCTGAAAGTTGAAGAAGCATCCTGGACTTCTAGTAGATTACCAAATCAAGTAGATTATATCAAGTAGATGGTCCAAGTACGTTGTTGTAACCCCACATGGGGTCTGCTGCACCATCCTGGACCAGCTCTTTGAGTATCGACATTTTTCGGCTTCGAACGCACGTCCTCACCGTCGTGGTTCATGGCTGCCGATGGTCGATGTTTGGTGGTCACAACCATCATCGAACATGGATCATTAGATTCATTAGTTAGATCATCCAACATCTAGTGATTAGTTAGATCATCATTAGATTCATTAGTTGGATCATCAGATAGTTAGATCATCCAACATTGATCATCTTTTAGTTCGATCGTAGACTCATGGACCATCCACCATGCTGGTTCCCATGGTTGAGGATAGCCCGCCACATCTCCCGGATCTCCCCCGCCTTCGCCCATGGATCCTTCGCACAACGACCCACCAGGGGTGACCCAACCAGGCACCACCGTGGGATGTACTCCACATCAAGATTTGAAGCGATGCCACGGGGAATTCAATGAGACCTGTATCAACCAACTCATGGGGCCAACGTTTGGTTGTACTCTTGTACTCAATGGATAGCTCATGAATCAGATGATAAGGAGTTGTATCGATATACATTGTGGGTTATGTGGAGTTCTGGGCTATAATGATCTATATACATGTATCAATAGATAAATAAACATATATATGTATATAGATAGATAGATAGATAGATAGATAGATAGATAGATAGATAGATAGATAGATAGATAGATAGATAGATAGATAGATAGATAGATAGATAGATTATATATATTATACATATTTTTGACTATAAAATAAACAATATAAACATTCTACCTACATATATATGCATGTAGAAAGATATGAAAAAAACATATATATATATATATTTATAACAATTGATGGGTACAATGGTTATACTTGAAACAAATGACTGACTGATCACAGGAGTTAGAAACCAATGTATTCAGGGATGTAACAAGAGGGGCAGTGACATCAATGTAAACTACATGGTTGGTCATAGCTACCACTAGCAGCCCTGGAGGTTTTCCCTAACCAAGCACGGAGGGTCATATCGGAGATGACCATCTGATTATCCCCTGACATGGCTGCCAGCTGTGACCATGGGACATGATCCACCAACCTCTCCCCCTGACCAAAGGGCAGCTGTGCATGCCCTGTTGCACCTGGAAATTTCTTTTGAGGCTTGAGATGTCTACAGAATCCGTACGGGCTTTGCCGAAAAAAGCAGTCAATCATAGTCAATCATTTCATTCCTGAAAGGACCTTGACATTTTCTGGGACTCGATATCCTCCTTGGGAACTTGCGGCTGCCAACTACAACTGGTACTCCAAACAAGCGGCTAAAGAAATGCCAACAACCAAACTACACTAGTGACTTCATGTGTGTGTTTCTGGGTGACGTGATATGCTTCTTTACCCCAGGTAAAACGACATCAATGTGGAGAACCGCCCATGTTGATAGAGAAATCCATCGAACAATGATGGTTTTCCACATCAAACTGTTCGTTGAACCCAGGGTATCCCCTATCATCATCCACCTTCATCCATTGTGAGAATCAGCTTGGTAGGCACCATCAACACTTCAAGGAGCAAGTATGATGAACCACTAATAGCAAAGCAATCATGATCATAACACATAGCCGGGATCGCGTATTAATCTAACCATTGTTTAACCATCGCTGGCCATGATTATCCATCAATGAACCATCAATTCACCATTGCTGGCCATAACTAATCAGCTTATTCATCACTATAGAAGACTATCAACCACATATGAACCATCATCTTACCATCACTAAGAATCAAGTAACAATCAGAAACCATCATTGAACACCATTTTCACCAACCATCATCGTCACTACTACATACCCCATTGTTGGCTCCCCTCTAGTTGACCATTCACTGAACACAGTTGCTGATGATCATCTACCTTCCTTGCTGGAATTTCCCTGACCCTCTTAATATGTCCCAACCAATTTATTGCAGTAATCTCCCCAAGAACTATCATCATCCTAACCATCATCATCAACATCATCACCATCACCATCATCACCATCACCATCATCATCACTAACCATCATCACCATCACCATCATCACCATCACCATCATCATCACTAACCATCATCACCATCTCCATCATCATCATCATCATCATCATCATCATCATCATCATCAACCATCATCACCATCATCATCATCACCATCACCATCACCATCACTAACCATCATCACCATCTCCATCATCATCATCATCATCATCATCATCATCATCCTAACCATCATCATCAACATCATCACCATCACCATCATCACCATCACCATCATCATCACTAACCATCATCACCATCATCATCATCACCATCACCATCACCATCACTAACCATCATCACCATCTCCATCATCATCATCATCATCATCATCATCATCATCCTAACCATCATCATCAACATCATCACCATCACCATCATCACCATCACCATCATCATCACTAACCATCATCACCATCATCATCATCACCATCACCATCACCATCACTAACCATCATCACCATCTCCATCATCATCATCATCATCATCATCATCATCATCCTAACCATCATCATCAACATCATCACCATCACCATCATCACCATCACCATCATCATCACTAACCATCATCACCATCATCATCATCCCCACCCCCATCATCATCACTAACCATCATCACCATCTCCATCATCATCATCATCATCATCATCATCATCATCCTAACCATCATCATCAACATCATCACCATCACCATCATCACCATCACCATCATCATCACTAACCATCATCACCATCATCATCATCACCATCACCATCACCATCACTAACCATCATCACCATCTCCATCATCATCATCATCATCATCAGCAGCAGCAGCAGCATCACCATCACCATATTCATCACCATCACCATCATCATCACTAACCATCATCACCATCATCATCATCACCATCACCATCACCATCACTAACCATCATCACCATCTCCATCATCATCATCATCATCATCAGCAGCAGCAGCAGCATCACCATCACCATCATCATCATCATCATCATCATCATCATCACCATCACCATCCACTTGTTCCCCCCTAGTGTTAGTTGGTTATATCCGTTAAATATGGCATATCATCAACGTGTTAAGGTCATCATCCATCACCTCCTCCACCAGTCACCATCGCCGCCCCTGGCGCAGCGTCCTGCGCCGAAGGCCGCGGCCTTGGGCGTGGGCAAATAGGAGAAGCCCAGGTGCGTCAAGGGCCGAGGCCGCGCCACCTGGCAGCGAGCTGCCGAATAACCTTTAATAGTTGTTATAATAAGGTTGGTTAAAGGTTATATATAATTACCATTAGTAATGATTCACCAACCATACTATAGTGGTTAATGATTAACTTTTAATAGTGCTTGACTGTTTGGCTAACTATAGTTTGACCATTAACTCTGGTTGATTAGTAGTATGGTTGGTTGACCATACCATGGCAATAACCTTTAATAGTGCTTGGTTAAGTTATTGGTTGGGTGTTTTTGGTTGATGGAAGTTTGATATGAATTATAATGGCATATTAGTTCATATATTTGTTCAATTGGACCGCTCAGCGCACTTTAGTTCATATAACTTTAATGGGGATGTATTTTGTTGATGAAATTAGCGGACTAAGTTGTGTTAAAATGTAAGTTTGATGTCATTTATGTATTGAACTGGTTACTTTTAAATATACAAGTTGATAAATGTAATTGATAAATGTGTGTTTGTAAAACTGTGATGTGACATATGAATGTGATTGGGTGTACACATGAATGGACGTGAGTGAATGATATACATAGAAACGTGTGTTCAAACACGTGTCACGGGAAATTTCTGCATGTGATATTGGATATCTGTGGTATGCTAAAATCAACATGGTTTGAATGTACCTTTGGAATTTCATGTAGTATCAGCCACAATTATTGTGTATATTTGGTCGTAAAGCAAAAGTCCATCTGGGTGTTTCTCAAAAAAGGGAACCCCAGAAATGGTTGGTTAATTACCGTAAATGGTTAATACAGGATGATTTAGAGGTACCCCGATTTTGAGGACCCCCCATCTAAATTCATACAGCATGTTAGGGAAACGCAATATCAATGTGTTTAATAGTTCTCTTAATAGTTTCACTCCTATACCTACAATATCTCACAGTAGTAATATCATATTATGGGTCAAAACCCAGTACCCCCGTTTCCCCTACCATTGGCCATTGTTTCCCTTATCATTGGTGGTCATTATCCCCCATTATTGGTTGGTTAATAGTGACCCATAGCCATATCCGCATTTTGTTAAACAACATCCCCACACCCGGAGTTGCCGCCCAGCGCATGGAATCCGAATCGGCACCTTGGCCACGAAGAAATGCTCCGACAACATTCCAGGAACGGTTCCAACCTGGGCGGCAACTGGGGATCGGTGGCTAGCAATGCGGAAACATGACTAAGAATGGCGAATGATGGGTGAAAATGATGGCTAATAATGATTAAGAATGGCGAATGATGGTTTGAAATGGCTTCATAATGACGATTTAAAATTGTTGATGATGAATCAACATAGTTCAATGGGTTATAGCATTTTGCTGTGATTAGTGATGAACTAGAATGGCAAGCCAGAAGGCATAGAAAGTGAAATGATGAAAAGTGGACAAAATGGCTGCCGATAATCAGTAATGTACAGAAATAGATCAACAATAATTGTCATAGCAAATAATCCCCAGTGGTGACAAAACATGGTTGATGAGAACTCTACAGGATGGCCAATCATGATTACTTGTCGGTATTCCCAATCTGCTGTAATGATTGATATTGGACAACATTGGCATGCAATAGTTCGACATGGGGATCATCTCCAACAACATACCGCGTAGTCAACTGCGGGCTTTCTCGAAATAGAGGAACCCCCAACTCCTCTACTCGCGAAACCATTGATAGTCATGCTGTATCAACAAACCCTATAGTTGAGATCATATTGTACCACAAGATGGTCATGCTGTATCCATCCACCTGCAGTTGATCCACAGTCGAACTGTGGTAACCTGGCTGTGGGTCAGTTCACCCTTAGTCCCCCTGGTTCCCCCATCATCAACCATCGTTTCCCCTATGAAATTGTTGGTGATTATCCCCCACTAGTTGGTTAATATTGACTCGCAGCCATATAGCTGGTATATCCCCGAGTATTGTTGCTTATTATCCCCTATTATTAACCATTAATCAGCTACTATTAACCATTGGTTGGTTGGTATTCCCGTCATTAACCACGGTTTTCCCTATGGTTTTGTTGGTGATTACCAGCTATAATAAGCAGTTAACCATTAAAAGTGGGTTATAACCCTTATAAAACCATGGAAGTACCGTAATTGTTAGCAATTATCCCCTATAGTTAACCATTAATCAGCTATTTTTGTTGGGTGAACTACTTGAAGTTTCAGCTCGCCACCTGGCTGCTGTCTGTCTCCATCACCACCCGACCCCGGAGCCCGGCGCGGAAGGCTTAGGCCCAGGCCAACACGTAGTGCTTGCCATCGTGGCACTCCACGCAGGCGGCCCAAAACCTGAGCGTCGGCCGGGCTCCACCGGGCGAGTCCCGCAGGTTGGTGGTGCTCACCACCCATTTTTAACTAGTGGTTAACTAGTGGGTAATGATGGTTATATATGGTACTAATGGTTGATTATGATCACTGGTTGGTGGTTGAACCACCCGCAATTTATTATATATGGGGTTATAGCTTCTAAAAAATCATCGTGGTTTGGGGGGCTCATGCTAGTGGATTACTGGTTGGTGGTTTGAACCCCCATGAAAAATATGCGCAAGTCAACCAACCATTTGTTCATGATTTCGTCTGGGAAAATAAAAAATCTTTGAAACCACCAACCAGTTGATGCTAATTGGATGTGCAGATAGGGTTCTCACTGGAATGCAACCATGGTAAGTAATCCGCTAGGATAGGCTATAACCGCTATAAGTATCTATAAGTACGGTTGCTATCCAGCAGATGAACCAAGGGGTCCAACCATGACCAAGGCAGATCATCAGCCATAAGCCAGGCTGATGTGGAGAAACAAGGTCACAAAACCAACCACATGGCTATGGGCCAATATTAACCATCAATACTGGGGATTAGTAACCAACAAAACAATAGGGAAAACAGTGATTAATGATAGGGGAACCAGGGGTACAGGGTTTTGACCCACTGCCACATACCCATGGTAAACAAACAAGTAGATTTCCACCCATCGACAAGGTATTGGCAACTGTAACCAATAAACCAACCACTTGTAGCTTCGTAAGTGGTATTCCTATCAATTATGAAAATAGAGCCATCAACCCTGTATTGCTGGGGTGAAATCTTTTGCTAGGACAGTGATGAATTTGGTGTTGGACTGCACAGCCTTTTGCCTTGGCCCAAAGATAACCAAAACGGGAGAGCAGCAAAACTTGACATGGCTCAAGGTCCAAACTCTGATTCCAAAACATCGGAAAGCAACAAGCAAAAGTGTCAAAGACTTTATAAGCATGACCTTCATCTACCCATTGGAGTGGGAATGTGAGATCCACTGCTAGATCAATCACAACTACAATATGTGGATGAGAGGCATTGGCGATAGAAAAACAAGCCGCAGTATACTATCATAGTTGTCCTCTTAATTACTTGTTTTTATCAATAATGTTGGTTTCTGATTAGTGTAACCCCCCCTAAAGTACTGAAAATAGATGAAACCAACAGGTAGATACTAATCAGAAACCAACATTACTAGCAATGTATTTCCAAGCTGGCAAACATCAAGAAGAGCGAAAATCCCGCAACTCCAAGACCATGATTCACCATCTCAAGCGACATGGTCCTTCGGTTTTGTTGCTGTCAGGGATACAAAATCCCTGAGCTCAACAGCTATTGACTATGGCTCAGGGATTTTGTATCATTCCTAATCCCTGAATCATTGACGATTCTAACAAATATTCGCATCCACAGCAGAGCTCCGTTATCAGAAATGGATTAGTTTCTGTCCCATGATTGTAAAAAGCTATGGTCAACGAATGATCAACCCTGAATCATCAGTAAGCCATTGAAATTATAGATCAACCACTGAAACCATAGAAATCTGATCACCCAAATTGCCGCCAATGGTCAACCATTGTAGTAGCCCTTCTAAACCATTGAAACCATAGATAGACCTACCATGGGGACAAAGCTGGGGCCCTACAAGCTCCAGGTAGCTTTCCCAACTGATCTGCCAAAGCACATTTGTCTTTGCCCAGCCTGGCGCACCACAGCTGTACCCTCCAATATGGAGGGTGCTGAAACACGGAGATTTGCACACGAAAAAACATTTGTAGATGAAATAGAAAACAAATGATATACTGCATATGTGCAGGCATGCATTTCTGTATGTCTACATGTGTATATACTTTGATGAAGAAAAGTGTTGTCAGCATCGATATAGATGTTCACACCATATCACAAGAGTATTTGTATAAATACTGTATCCAGATCGGCATGCAATAGCTGCACATCTGTAGTAAATCCTTACAGCCATATACCCAAAGAATGACCCGACATTCTCATCAAATCCTTGTTGCTTCCTTGGGGCGCCAAGGGTACCTAGTGGAATACCTTCCACCTAAGACGGATGTCAAGCAATGCTGTCTGGCTGTCCGGCCCAGCAACCCACAGCTGGGCACTTTGGAACAGGCGAACAAATCATTGGTCATCATTGTCCGCACCAATGATCTCATTGTTACCAAACATCATCAAACGTCATTACAACATCATTACAACATCATTACTCGGGAATGTACTACCAACCTGGTACCCTTGGTGAACACCGCAAAACTGACCAATCTAGGTAGCTTTCTTCGCATGTCAACTACTCTCATGTTTTGGGATGATCGGTTGTGACCCAGATAGCCATACAACTTGCTTGCTGGCCTGGTTGGTTGCCAAGTTGGTTTGGCCTTCAATCGTCATAAACCATCGCTGCCCATCAGAACTGACAATCATCAATCAACATCATTAGAACCATTAGTAACCATGAACAGCCATCATCCACCATCATCAACCCACCAATAAGTTTGCAAAGAGTCAGCCAGCATTTACCATCATCAACCCACTAACGAAGCAGTTTGCCAAGGGTTCCTCCCAGATTCGGAGAAACTGATGGGAGAACCACCAGCTTCCCAGGCCGCCCCACCTTGGGGCCAAACATCGTGTCGGGCACCATCTTTTGTACGCCGGACCTGGCGTTGAGTGAGACCGTGGTGGTGAACGCCAGCGGCCAAGCATGCAGGAGATACGTACCGGTGGTTGGAACATGTAGACATGGCGAGCCAACCAATGGTTAATAGTAGCTGATTAATGGTTAATAATAGGGGATAATAAGCAACAATACTGGGGGATATACCAGCTATATGGCTGTGAGTCAGTGAGTCAATATTAACCAAACAATTTTGTAGGGATAATGACCATCAATAGTCAGGGAAACAATGGTTAATGATAGGGGTACCAGGGGTACGGGCTAGTGACCCACAGCCATATCACCAATGGTTATGGTGGAGTGGTGACTTTAGATATTACCAATGGTGGCTGAGCATTTTGATAAGTACCGGTGGTTTAACAAATGGGTTGACCGTTTAGAAGTAGCCATGGATATCACCAATGGTTAACCACTGTTTTAGATAGATGATACTTAATCAACCAAATTTAATCACTCTACCAATGTCGATCCATTTATATAATTATTGGCCAACCAATTTGGTAGATATAACCAATAGTTTACCAATGGTGAACAAAGATATACCCAACGGATCAACAATTTGCCAACGGTGAATCTAGATGGTGAATATAGATATAGCCAGTGGTGGCGAAGCGTTTTAAAAGTACAGGTGGTTTGACAAATCATGGTAGGTTGAACCAGTGCCTATATAACAACCAGTGCTTGATAGAGAGTGGTGGGTTTAACCACCGTTGTTCACCATGGTATAAGCACATTGTATAAGCAAGTATAAGCCCTGATTAAATCCAGGAATGGGAGTAGCAGTGGTGATGAAACTCTTTGTTTGATCCACTTGTTCGACAACCACTATTGAAAGATGATAATTGTGGCAAAGACCAAGGATGCCTAATATATCCAAATGATCATGGTGAACTATGATAGGCAATTCAATGGGATCCTGGGGGAAGTCACATCCGCATTTCCTGATGAATTGTGAAAAGGGCTGCAGCCAGCAACTGCATGGCATTACTCCGGAAAATGGTCAGAATCCAGTCATAATTGCCAAGGGGATGAGCATCCCCTGTTGATGCCATGCTACCAGAAATGTTGACCCAAAAATTGTCTGCTTTCCCTACGTTGGAAGCCATGATCTTTGGATGATGTGTACCTCCCGTATAAACACGATTAACAAAAATCATGAAACATAGGGTAAACATCAAACAGTGGTTAATTGCCAGTATAATAACTATTGATCATCACCAAACTGGCAATTGTCTATTTCAAAACGGTTAATGCTAAACCAATCATGATGGAATAGCCATCAATCGCTGTGAAATATCATGAAAGAACCATCAATCAAAACGGTTAATTTTGCTGTTAAATCACCGCTGAAACGCTAATGGTAACTTATTAACAGTACTGCACGTTGAAAATGATGAGTGGTAGACTAGTAGTAATAAGGCAAAGTAAATATGAATCATGAGTTTCAACAACCATGAACTACTCTTCATTCACTATCATTAAGTATAGGATCAACATCAATCATCATGAGTTGTCGATAACCATGATATCTCCACGTTCGCGAAGATCGGCGGGCCTGCCACGAGTGCCAGCCTGCCGGTGCGGGTTGAAGTCCCACGGTGCTTCATGAATGTTTGCCGTGCGAGAATGGTTGTTGAATAATGTTGAATACATGGTTGATCAATAGTGTAGGATTGACTCAATTGTGGTTGATGATGAATGGTTCCCAAAGGGTTGGTTGATGGTCAAGGCTGGGTAACAGCCTAGTAGCGGTTGATGAATTGTTGACAATGGTAATGAATGGTTAATGATGGAGAATGGTTGACTGATTTTCAACACCCACCAAAAAACCACCATGCTTAATTAGTGGGTAACAAGCGTAAAGCAAACATGAACACATGTACGACTGATGCTGCAGGACGTTTCATATTCTTTCTTAATGATCGGTGAATCTAGCTGCTGATGCGCTTCCTTAAAATAAATTCTGGGACTAGTAGAATGCAGTGGCCTATGCTCTTGCTTTCTTACGCAGCCTTCAAAATTAGAAGTGGCTTCAGGCAAGCCTGAATTTATTGCACCAACACACGGCTGCTTGCTTTGCAGATGCAGCCGAGGACTGCTGGAGAAACTGCCAAATTCAAGGTACTGTCTGAAACCGTCAAGCCCCGCATCATGGTCTCATCAATCAGCTGGCGCCGTTCCGCCCCTGTGGTGAATGTCACACCAGTTGTGCGCATTGCATCATGAATCAGTGTGACGATGGGGATTCGAAAACGATATTCTTCATACATTGTCCCCCAGGTGCGACGCCAAATTCAAGCTCTCATTATACCTGCCTTGGATCTCGCCCTGGTCCTTGGAGAAACTGCAAGTCTCATACGTCATCCAGAATAGCTTGCGGTCAAAGGAGCGAAACTTGAACACTGAAGAATTCAGTTCCGAGCACGCAGCGTCCCAGACCGAAATTGCACCGCGCGCAGGCGTCCTAAAAAGCTCGACAGCGGCGGGCTTCCGCCATGGCTTCTCGCCTCAGACCATTGCATCTGCCAAGCGTCCTCAGTTGTTGAACCAACGGCTGTACGTCTCGCCCTCTTGGTGTGTTATTCTAAGCGATGCTTCACCAGGTGGGCTCAGCAAGGTATGATATTGCTCGACCTTGCACTGTCTCACACGAAGGTCTCGGACAACGTCCATCACGGCACGAAGGTCTGGAGTTCTTTCAGGTCTTCCTCTTGCTTTGTCATTTTAAATGTTCCATTTGACTCGACACATATGCTTCTCCCTATGAGTTATCTTGGATTTCAGTGCATGATGCTAGGAGATCGCTTATTGCTCAGCTTGGGCACATGCTAGATCTCCAGCTGATCTCTTAATGATAAAGTTGGGGAATACTTGATTGCTTATCAACGGCCTACTGTCAACAACACAGCAACCTCCGCCGGTACATTTTGTACTCGGAGAATACGTGCAGTTGTGACCCCCAGCAGTAACCATATCACACCATGCATGAGGTACACCTTTGTTGGGATAGAGCAATCTGTCTTCCTACAGGCTCTACAGACAATCGATATCTATCGATCATGTATTATGTAAACCATTGTTCGTCAGAAATTGCCTGTTCTCAAACACATCAAGATATGGCTAACATACCTCAGTATTCCTCAGTTTATACACCTTCCCTTGTTGAGACTATGGCTTATTTCATATGTAGCAACAACATGCCCATGAGATCCTGTGCCACATTGCTCAACAAAGAAAAATGGGGACATAAATCAGCAAAACCAAAAAGGGGTTTATATCGTTGGGATTTAGATTTGATAGGTTTTAGGTTTTTAAGGATTTTTTGGCAATACTAAAATCAATTTAAAAGACTGAGATTAATTGAGCAACATTGAGCAACATTGAGCAACATTGAGCAACATTGAGCAACATTGAGCAACATTGAGCAACATTGAGCAACATTGAGCAACATT
>VSDK01002395.1:428236-463722 GCA_009767595.1 Symbiodinium kawagutii | reverse complement strand
ATTGAGCACCATTGAGCACCATTGAGCACCATTGAGCACCATTGAGCACCATTGAGCACCATTGAGCACCTCTGAGCATCTCTGCGCATCTCTGAGCATCTCTGAGCATCTCTGAGCACAATTGAGCAAAATTGAGCAGGATTGCGCTTGCTGGGTGATTCCAGTTTCTGTTTATTTTCTTTTTACTTTCAATACTATCCCCTTTACTATTCCTATTCATTTTCAGTCAGTGCACAACCCCCTGCTTTCTATTTACTTTGGTTTATCTTCTGTTCTGTCCACGTTTAGCATTGACACTGCCAGGGTTAAAGTTGCTCAAAGTTGCTCAAAGTTGCTCAAAGTTGCTCAAAGTTGCTCAAAGTTGCTCAGCCAAGCCATTTTAAGGCTTGGCTGAGACAAATTGAGATTAGAGCCTTAATTTAAAAAAACCTATCAAATCTAAAACCCAACAGGGAAGGTTCAAAAATTCGGTTGCTGAATAAAACCAACAAGTATGTACGAAATGAACATGCACACATGATAACCAACCAAGAATAAAGAACTCAATCAGTAACACAAATGTACGAATAACTTTTGATTGACAAATCTGCCTGAACCAGTTGCTATGCACTTCTGATTGGCTTATCCGTTCAACAATCCAACGAGATCCAAGCTATGTCGGCTGGACGTCTGGCCCTCATCTGGGTACAAGGCCGGCCACGAATGACATCGCAATTGCCCCATTTTTGAGGCAGGTTGGTCAACAGTCATCACTCAGATTGATATCAACACGTCCCTGTCGTTTTTTGGTCCTCCCCACATGTTCTAATCTATAATTGCTACACTGGTTGGTGGTTTCAACCCCTATGACAAGTATTAGTCAACCAACCATTTGTTAATATTGATGGAAAATAAGAAATGTTTGAAACCAGTAGTTGTTTAACCATTATTGTTAGCTATTATCCCCTATAATTGACCATTATTAGTGATTGTAACCCCAACCAACAACCAGATTGTATATCTCTGGTATTATTATCCCTTATCATACCCTATTCTCAACCACGTTTAACCATCACTAACTACCAACCAGTCTATCTCTGGTCTTGTTGGTCACCCGCAATCCAGAGCCGCCCAACCCTTGATGCCGTTCAACCGTTGGTCACTTTCCGTGGTAGATCTGAGGCTGGGACCGCAACCAAGAATCAATGCTTGGCGCAACGTGGACACTAAGAAAAAAACCCGCAGAAACTATCTATATATATATATAGATAGGTAGATAGATAGGTAGATAGATAGATGGACACTAATATTTCCATGGAAAGTTCATGGAAATTCATAGAAATCCAGATCTTCGTGGTCATTAGCTCCCCAATCTTGACTCAACCTCCCCGTACACCAAGCAGTTTCGCGTCCAAATCCCGGGCCCACCGTGAAGTGCCATGCAGCGTAGCCCCGGCGAAAGCTGAGCAAGAAGTCGTTGGGCAAACGCTCTGGGATGTCCTGTGGAAAGCATCGCTGTGGAGCACTGCCGTGTCCAGCTGCGCTGATTTCCATGAAGAAAAATACCCAAAAGATCCCAAAAGAACTATTTGCAACAAATGTCATCCCTGCTCCCTATTACTAACAGTCCCCCAAATAACAAAAGTAGGCGTGGAATTCAGAATTTGTATGTCTTTCGGATTGTTAATTACGTTTTTAGCTGTGGCAATTGAAAATTCATAGGCAAACACGTTCATTCAAGAAAGTGTTGACCCCCTAACAATAAAAATAACCTGATCTCGAAAATTTATTGGTAGGTTCATCTTTGTAATCAAGAAACTATTCTAATCATCAAGGAATTTCAGTTTATTCCTAGAGGTAAGTTTCGAAGGGAAATTTTGGGCTACACTTTATTCCATTTTAAACCAGAAACCTAATATTTTATCAAAATTCTGCCCTCCGGGACCCGAATACTAAATACCCTCCAATAAAAATTAGCTCATTGTCTCTATTATTGCAGGGGTTCGTATTAGGGAGGGAGGATTATCAATTTTAGGAATGGCCATCCACTAAGAATGACGAATCATCAACATGTTTGATCACGGCTCAAGCCAGCACCATATCCAACCGGGCTACGGATCAACCGGACATGCCACTCCTGAAGATATTGTGTCACCATGATGGCCAACAGTCAGTCATGCGCCCTCAACATGTCACTGGTGGTATCAAGTCATGGATGATTTCCATACACAAAAAAGTCACAGCTTCAGAGGAATGAATGGTTGGAGATGTGTCTAACCTAGCTGGTTTAAAACCATCCCGGGCACCAACTGACATGCTTGTTGGTACCCGTAGCTGTTTACATCCACCAGTCACCAGTGTGATGTTCACCCTTGGTGAGGACCCACCACCAACTGGACACCAGTGGACCGGTTGGTAGATGTTGGTTGGTTGGCAGACCCAAGCCATCCCAAGCCATGTGGGGTGACCCACCACCACATGGACCACCCCCCTTGCAGCTTCGCTTCCTCTTCCAGCTTTTCGCCCGCAAGTGCTGTCTCACAAGGCCCCGGCTCGTCGCGTAAGTTCACCTGCGAAACGGCGCAGGATGATGATGGTGGTTACTGTAAGTGTGCCGGATTGGGACTGATGATGGTTGAAAACGTAGTTAAAAGATGTTTAACACTGGTTAACAATTGGGTTGAAAGTGATTGAAACACGTTTGAAAACTGACTGAAAAGTAATGACGCAGAAGTGTTTGGTAATGGTCAATCCTGAAAATCTAGATGGCATCAACACCATGTACTTACCCCTTGCGAACATTAGCAAAAAGGCTCAGAATGGTCTTTCTTCGGACGTTTTCCTTCGGATTATAAAATTGAAGGGTGACCAATCTCCGAAACACTGAGCCACCCAAGTTGCTGGTAAAACCGATCTCTCAACATCACCAGCAATGTATAACCATGAACCATTCTTTAGCCAGTGGTTGGTTCATATTGACCCAGCTCGCCATATTGACCACTATCAATGATGATTAAAAACCATCATTGTTAACCATCAGCATATAACCATCAATAATCATCATTAACCATCATTAACCATCATTAACCATTACTAACCATCCTTGCCAACCATTTGCCGTCATGGATCACCACCATTCACCAACTCGTAGGTGTGTAACCATTGCTAATGAGTTACAATCCCCGATTTCTAAACATCATTCGTGGCCTCAACTCCTACAAAACCCCCCTAGAAACCACTAAGTAGTAGTGAAAAAACAGTGAACCACCAGTTAATCTAAGTTAGTTAATGCTTTTCAATTCTATAACTACAAAATCCTGCGCATGCCATTGATTTAAGCATTGAAAATCATTCTTGTAGCTTTTATTATTATCCCCTGTGATTAACCATGATTAATGGTTGTAACCCCATGTGATTGACTACATTTCAGCTGTTAGTTATTATCCCCTATTACTCACCACTATTTATCACTATTATCAAGTTGAAACTCCTTCCCCACCAGTGATTCGCTGGCCATGACCATGGCTGGCCTCGAAGCCCTCGCCGAAGGAGACCGAGTTGGGTTCCAGGGCCCAAGTGAAGATGCCACCCATGGCAGCACCCTCCTGGGATGCGCGGCTGGTAGCCCCAAACGGGGGTGGTGAAGGGGTGACTTATGGCTGGTGAGTGGCTGAGGAATGGGTGGTTGATGGTTGGTGTTATTGGTTGGTTGATTAATGGTTGTTTAATGGTGGATTTCATGGTGGGTTCAGTGGTGGATTTCCTGGTGATTGGTTGATTGATGACTAGCCATGTTATGGCCGTTAAATCATGTTTAGATTGTTGTAATGGCTATTAAGCAACCAGTTGAAGTTAAGTGCTGACTAAAGTTGACACTGGTTGAGGCTGGCCAACCATTAGAGATGATTGATTCATTGTCGATTAGTTGTTGTGTAATAATGGTCAATGGTTGGTGATTGCCTATCAGATCATAACAGAAGGATACCAATCGCATTGAAGCTGATACTGAGTGGATAATGTTTGATAATGACTATACATTTACTGTAAGTATGTAAGTTTAATCAAGTTTGTGCGTGTACAAAATTTGAATATTCATTATGCACATGTAAACCATGCAAACATTTAAACATAAGCAAATAGATAAATGAATCAGTCAATTAAATAACCAAATGAATAGATAAAGTGATAAATTAAATAAATCTACATTTTTTCGTACTTCACATACAGTACTCTCAGTCTCTAAGTATATAGGAACCACCAATCAACCATATTACCATATATTCGTTGTTGGAAGACACCAGAATTCATGAACATACCAAGCAGTCCACTGTAAGTATCCAGCACGATTTCAAAGCTCATCACCTTGCCCCTCACCATGGCAGCAACCCCTGAAGCAAGCATCAGTTCAAGTGGTCAGCGGTTATGGATCATCTCACATCGTGAATTCCCCAATTGGTGTTGTTTTCTGGCGGGTTTACCTCCCAAAGTCGTACATAATTCATTGCAAGAATGATGAATTCTCATTGTTTGGAATGGATCTCAAGCATGAACCTTTGCCATTCGTCACCTGCTGCACGAGACCACAATCAGTGTCCGGCGTAGACTAAGCTTCACAGTTTCTTGATGCTTACCCTCCCTGAAGCCACAATGAACCCAAACGCAGCTTGGAATGGTCCCTGCATGTCCCTGCCGGCTTCCCAAACCCAAAGTCAAACTCAACAAAGCGAAAACAATTTCCCGGCTTCCCATGTCACCCATCCAAAAACCCGAATGGTGCCCTACAAACTTAACCAACAGGACGTGCCATTCGGGAACCCCTCCAGCTTGGCACCATCCTCTCCTCCCAACTTCCAGGCCCTTGGAAATGTGGCAACGCCCATTCTGGCCTCGGACTTGGGTGTGCCCAGTTGGGGTTGGAACCGGGATGTAACGATGGTCAGCTAGGCTTACTAACCATACAAGGGACCATAGTCAGTAACCCTATTTTTTTACCAAGCGATATGCGGCCTGTTGTGGGATACATGTCTGCAGCAGCAACTTTTACAATATTGGGTTCTTACTTCAGCTTCGGGGTTTAAGTTTTTTCTAAAGTTCACGGTCTTCAGCAACCGGCAAAACAGCATGTAATAGGTGAGTGATATTGGTGGAGGAAAGTTCTTCGAGTTCAACAATCGTGAAATGGGTGTAATATGATGGAGAAATTCACCAAGGTTAGGATGGGTGGTGCGGTAAATTTGGGAGCTTATGATAGGCTTCACCCGTGAGAGTTCTGGCCAATGAGCCCCGGGGGTTCCCTGTCTAAAGGGGGAATTTATGGTACGTAAAGATTTAGAGGCAGAGGGATTAAACATTCTGTGGGATTCACAGGACTATCGGGATGTCGTAGAATATGACCGAGGCACTTAAGATTTCCATGGAAGGGGGAAGGAGGGTAGGAAGAACTGCTCATCAGCGACGCTCAGCGAGTAAGATATTCGTTGGAACATGGAACGCGGCGCCCACCGCGCGCAACACCGTGGCCATAGAGGAGGCGATGGGGCCAAACTGCATATAACTGCTCCGCAGCGGCCAGGAAGATAGCCTTTTTCCTTGCTTCTTCGAGGCTTCACGAGATCCCACCGAGACAAACACGATGAAGACGCTTCGAGTTACTCTATCCGGTCCTCCCGTGTGAAAATCAGAAATTTCCGCTTCTCCAACTGAAAGTGGCCAATCCAATGCTGCAATGCGCTGAATCTCTTTGCACCTGGGCGATGCTGTCTACCAAACAAACCAGGCTAGCTTCTAACCCCTACAAGCGTCGTTACTCACAAGTTACGAACTGGGGATGTACATCCTTTTTGCAGATTCTGTTCCCTGACTCCTGCTTCTCAAAGCATTCAGCACCTTGTGGACACACATTTGCGTTACACCTGACACTAGTGGTTGATCAAATGATCCCCACCAAGATTACTGAGTTTGGTCTTGAAATGCGTTTTAGACATGTTGTTTAGGATGCTATCTGGCACTTTATTTCTTGTTAAGACAAATATGTTCGGAAACGATGTTTTTCATTCGGAGTCCGAAAAACGCTGACATATGTTCCGTCACTCTGTCAACGGCGCTGTCGCCTTGGCGAACTATCTGGCATCTGACATTTTGTCTAACATCGTACCTGAGTTGCCCATTTGACACGTGATTCAAAAACTAAGCACCATTGTTTACAAACCAGGAATTCAACCAAAAGAGTAGTTTCATAGTTTATGCCATTGATATAAGTTCGCTAATAGTTGGCTGATCAATTGCTAATAGCAATCGGTTAAAGCATCATTGTCGCCGTTGTAGTTGGCATTGCCCAAGTCACCAGTATCACCATGAACTATTAAATCGACTGAAAGTGTTTATATTCTTGTGAATCATCAATCACCCATCAATCAACTGCTAATCAACCACAAATGACAACTGTCAGTCAACCATTACAGTAACAATAAAAAACAACGACCATCCGTGTTACTCAACCATGATCAACCAATAAAGCCATGGTTGTCAATTCACACCAATCAACCATGTTTGCACATTAATCAACCATAGCAATTAGTGCGCAGATCAACGATGAGCCATCAACCATAAATGATCTAGTCACTAGCATCGTTAATAATTCATCAACCATTATCTCTTGCATGAACCATGCAATCCACCACTTGACCATTGACCAACCATCATCAGGTTTTTCAGCCAGTATCGACCATTACAGTATCCTTTAAACATCATTGTGCCAAGCATTGTTTGCCAAACAAAATCTATTGCCATGCAGGAAAAAAGAACATAATCATTGTAACTCATCAATCCACCATCGACCACTATATCCACCATTCAATCCACCGTACCATGAACCATGAACCATAATTCATCATTACAAAGCAAGTCCAACCATTCTTCACGAACCATAAGCCATGAAATCATCCAGAATCTATCACTCTTAGTCAGCCATTGACTAAGCATAAACCAACCATTCACCATCCATGAACCATCCATCAAACTAAGCACCAACCCCACCATCCAACCAACCATTCACTAATTCCATCACTGCCAATCCAACCATTATCCACTAACGAACAATGCATTAACTAACCATTTACCAACCATCAACCAACCATGAATCCACCATTGAATCCACCATTTGACCAACCATTCACCAACCATTCACCAACCAGTAACCCACCTTGAATCAACCACTGAATCCACCATGGATTCAGCAAAACCACCGAGGCTTGTCATGGCCCGAGGTGCCGCCACACCACGTTGTCGCGGTCTCGTTGCAACTTCACCGTGGGCCATGGCCTGGGGTGGGTGGGTGCTTCAGCGTTGGAAGGGCGGGTGCTTCAGCGAAGGGGTTGGTGAAGGGTGGGTGAAGGGTGGCTGATGGTTGGTTGATGGTTGGTTCACGGAATTGGTCAATGGTTGGTGAATGGTTCGTGTATGGTTGGATGATGGTTGGTTTATCGTTGGTCAATGGAATCAATTCATGGTTGCTGAAACTTGTGAGTTCGGAATGGGTGAATGGTTGATGGGTGAAGGTTGGTTGGTGTTGACGGGTGGTGAATTATGGCTTATGATGTGGTTCATGAATTGGCTGTTGGCTGATGCCTGGTCCAAGTTGGTGAAACAAGATTGGCTAAATGTGGTAAGAAGTAAGAATCGTAGACGTCTCACCAAGAAATATCGAGATGTAGCAGTACGCTTAGTTGGTGGGTTGGTGATTGGCAGGATCATATGCAAGTAATGGTATGGTAAACATGGTTGTTCTTGCTTTTAGAATTGGTTGATTCATGGTGATTGATGTCTCTTTGATTGTTCGGAATTACTATCACCGATGAGTATCGCTATGTGATGGTTGTCACTGTTGATTGTTGCTGCTAATGTTTATTGCCAGCCAGTTTGCAATCAATCGTAAATCTAGGAGCCAACAGCGCGAAGCAATTGGTTAATGTTGACTAGTTGATTTGATGATTGGTCGAGTATCTTATCGGTTTTGTTTGTTGCCTGGCTGGTTTGTTTGGTCACGGAATTCTTAAGAGTCAAAGGAAACCATTTATCAACATCCAAAATACATGACATATCTTAGGGATATGGCATAAGTATGCGTATCCGGGATATCATAGTTTAAGGGAGTGATGTCATACGTGTTTTTCACATCTGGGATGTGTGTGTGACACTATCATTGGGACAATGTCCTTGGCATGTTAATTCGTTGTACCTCTAAAATTGCTGGTTTCAGTATTGTACACTGCAAGCGGTCACAGTTTTTAGGATATTCATTGATCAGTCACACACACAGCCATATACATTTAGAACTATACAGAATTGTGTAATACATTCAAAACAAACACCTATACGTATGTACATGCAGCATTTGTAGATACATATATGAACTAGTCCATTATTTGTGTATAATAAAAACAAATACAGATATATGTGTATGATTTTGCCTACTATGTGTTTTTGAATCTGTTTATCGCAAGTATTCCACATAGATAACCATGAACTTGTCTTTAACAAACGTTTCAGATAGGGCAGTGGGTTAAAACCCCTACCCCTGGTTCCCCATCATTAACCATTGTTTTCCCCGCTAATTGTTGGTGATTATTTATCCCCTCTCGCGGACGTCCATCGGAGCGCGACCAACGCGCACGTGGATCACGCTCCACTGGTGGGAGGTGATAAGTCTTTTCCTATCTCTGACTTCCCCCACAGAGATTGTCTCCGGGTGGTGCATCTAATTGGGCTCTGGGATGGTAGACCCAAAGTCTCTATGGTACTTTGCCATCACACGGTTCCATTCTTTCTTCCGAGCATTTTGCACCAAGATGACATCCTCAGGCAAGATGTCACCCTGATAAGCAGGGAAGTTGCGCAAAGGGAACTTCAAGTTAGGCACTTCTCCTGGTTTCTTCTTTTGTTGCTCAAGGTATTGGTTGAGTATTTTGATCATCTCGGGATACTGGGGGAACTTCGGACGTCCCCAGCAGCCCGAGGCTTGACAAGAGCAGCTGTAGCTTTTAGCCAAAGAAGTTTTGACTACTCGTTCTCCTGGAATGATCTTTCGTCTAGTCAGCTTTTCAATGGAATTCACCACTTGTGAAAATGCAGTACACTCGTCGCCCAGTGAGGAATGTTTGGTCATACCCCAAACAATCGATGGTGATTGCCAGAGCCCTTTGTCCAAGGCTGCTGGCGTTTCCAATCCGGTATGCATCTTGAAGTTGATCACAACTCCACCCATGTGGTCGTAGGGTGGTCGGTTGCAGTCCAGTCCAAATTGGCCAAGTAGCTGTAGAGCGCCGCACAGTATGTAGCGCCCCACACACATCCTTTGAGGAGTTCTCGGCCATAGGCATTACCCAGAAAATGTACATCTATATCAATCAACGGGGTATCATCAAGCTGCGGAATGACACACGTAGGTTCTAGGCCCATTGCATCAGCTCGATGGTAGTCTGCAAATTTTGTGCCCACTGTATAGAGTGCATGGAAGATTTGAGTCCAGGAATCTTTCATCTGTTTATAGGAATCCTGCAAATGCTGACGAATCTGCAAGAACTTCGGAATATCATGGTTCAGGCAACATAGGCAGCTTTATCAGCAATTTCATTGCCCATGTACTTATACTTTAAACTGGTTCTTCTGGCCTTGCATGCTCTTGATGACTCTTAACAACTGTAGTCTGAATGTTCCTACAGCTTGGGAAAATTTTCAATGCTCGGATGAGTCTGCATCTTAAATCAAAATTAGTTTTGTCAACATGGGCATACTCATGCGGGCATGTTCGACAAGACGTTACACTCTGAAAGGGATAGACCTCACCTCTCTCAGGTCGCCCAGGAAGAACTCCACGTGCAAAGCTTTCTCGTCCATCATATGTTTGCACACGCGACCAAGTCTCATTCTCCATGTATCTTCCTCGCTAAAAATCCTTCGTAGACTGTTAGGAAGCAGTCTGTTTGCAGCATCAAAGTCACCGTATACTTGGGCCATTGCTGATGATAGCCTTGCTGCCTCCATGCAGGAGGCTTCCTCTGCAAGGAATTCAAGTTGTAGTACTTGCTCGATTGAGTCATCGGGGGATATGATGTTGCTCCCAAGAGGCGACCGAATCCCGATCCCGTCGTGAGATGATATGAGCGAAATGATCACATCCAAGACGCATTCCATGTACATCCCCATTCTCCCTTGCATCTGCCCAAGAGCTGTTCCATGAACCCATGATACGTCGATGAACATGACGTCAATTTCGAAGTTCACAGCTGGGAAGATGCTCTCGATTTGTGCCGGCAAGTGGCTATCTTTACTCCTCACTCCATGGAATGAGAATCCACTCCTGCAAACAGCTGATGAAGTTCTCTTAGTTCCACATGCTTTTAGCCATTCTCTGACCAAGGCATTGAACAAGTCCAGATTTCCTAGGTAGTTCCCGTCGAAAGTCTCCATGAGGGTTGATTAATTTTGACCCGTAGCCATAGATAATCAATCAACATCATAGACACGTAAATTCAATCCGACTGGGTTCTCCCAACGCCGTGGAGCTGTCTCTCAGGTAGCGTCGGCCGGCGGCATGCGTAGGGGAGAACCTGGTGCCAGGTTGTGCCTCTTGCTTAGCTGTGGTGATTTGGCTGGTGAATGGTTAAGAATGGTTCCTAAGCAATGGTTAGTTAGCTTAGTAATATTGGTTCCTAAGTATTGGTTAGTTAGAGGTTCCGAAGTAATAATGGTTCCTAACTAATGGTTGGTTACAGTAATGCTTTATGGTTACTTGTTAATTAGAGGTTAGTTCTTGGTCAAATGTCAGGAATATTCATTGATTGCTGATTGTTTCATGGTTGATGGTTTATGGTAGAGAACTGATGGTGATTCATTGCAAACTGATGCTGCGTAATAAAACTAATGGTTGATGGTTAAGGGACCATGAGTCAATGGGTAGTACTGGTTCATGATGCTGATTGAATAATGATCATTCCACAAAGTAACTACATCTTTGTTACATAATTTGCGATAAAAGATATACATCAAAACTAGTTTTCTTAAGATCATTGTGTGTTCCTTGGAGAATTCCGCACTTTGTCAGTCTAAGTGGTGGCCGTAGCTAACAGGCCCCCGAACAAGGGGTTTAGACACTGGACAAGTCCGGGGATAATCCAAGTATAGCTACTACAGTACATAGAACATGGCCAACATGTTGATAGCACCACAGGATTTGGGCATGTATATATATATATATAGAGATACATATAGATACATATGCTGGTTTGTCAAGATAGAGAACCCCCGAAATGAATGGTTTATTACTATAAATGGTTGATATTCGATGATTTTTCCCTATTGTGAGAAACACCAATATATACATGGGTGTGTTCATAAATGGTGTAGCACCCAGAAATGGTAGTTTTCCTTTTACACCATCATGATTGGTTGGTTGAGGGATACCATCATCTACGGACAAACTCGTACACATATTGACATTTATGTCTAGTTCATGATGTCTATGCTTCAAAAATGGTGGACCGTTCCGAGCTGGTCCATAGTATAGAACTGTCTGGATCACCTGCGTTTTTTTTATGGATAGGAGGCATGAAACAAATGTATCCTTGAGTGTTTGATCCATACCTGATATTTTGAACCATGCCCACAATGCATCCAATGTAGGCTTGCACATGTGTGGACCTGTGTCTTGAAAACATGTCGCAGTTGAATGAACACTTAGGACATGACGGAAAGAACTACAGCACACTGTCTCCACTCGTTTCACTCTGGATCAAGCTATATATCAAATGCGTCCGGTTAACATTGTAAAAATAGAAAGTAGTCGAGTTTATTGGAAAAACACAGATTACACCAACCAAGCCAAACACATCAGCCCAACTATCCAACCTGAAATAGTTTGTATGTTTCCATGGCTGTTGCTTATGTCCTACTACTAGTGTCGGTCATCAATCAATAAGCATCGCACACACAATGACCCAACGATTTTTACTTGTTGCGCCCAACCAGTGAGTGTTGTTTGCATCCACTCATTGCCGTTGTTTGCATTCCTGCTCGTCAAACACCATACCAAACCAACCCAGCCCCATCAACCCCACCAACCAACCAAATCCACCAACCCACCCCACCCCAACGCCCAAGCATCCACCTGCCCCCTGGCCCCCATGGCGTGTTTTCCTGGCCTTCGAAAGCAATGCACCGCAGTCGCACCGTCGACCTCGTCCTCCTCCTTGGTGCCCGCCGTCCACCTAAGGCGCGCAGCTGGCAGCTGGATCTACAGGTGGTGGTGTTGATGAGAAGATCAATGGTGGTCAACAAGCCATGAACACCAATGGTTGATAGTGATAAATGATGGTTAATAGTGATAAATAATGGTTAATTAATAGTGATAAATGATAATGGTTAATAATGGACAATAATGGACAATAACGGTTAATAATGGTTAATAATGGTAGATAATGGTTGATAGTGGTTGATACAATGAACCATTTGAATAAGATGATTGGCCATTAGAGCGGTTGATGATGGTTCAAAATGGTTTGTTAATGAGAATGTTCGTAAACGAAACAAGTAATCAATGATGACTCTTGATTAATTGCTAATGACTGATACTTGATATGAAAACAAAGCACAAACAATAGAAGAATAAATGAATCATTATCATGTAATGACGAATCTGAAAACCCTACAAATATAATAATCATGTTGGTTTGGCTGATCCTTGCATCGTGACAGCTTATCAACCTACAGTATCATCAAAAAACGTTTATGGGCATATGGTGGCTTCTCAAAATAGGGAACCCAAAAAAATGGTTGGTTTATTGCTAATAGTCTACAATATTGGATTATTTGGGGGAATCCAAATTTGGACAAACCACCATATATCTCTGACAATACTGCTCAACCGACTGAGGCTAACCAAGGTGGTGATAGTTGGGTATGATACCACTACATCGTTGATATACCAACTCTCACGACCATCAAACCATACACAATCGTAAACTTCATACAACTAAAATTAACATATGGTAAACCAGCCATCGTTGTAGTCATGCCATTGGCATGTGACAAGCCATCGTTGTAGTCATGCCATGAGCATATGACAAGCCATCGTTGTAGTCATGACCAACAGCTGAACTGTGATAATAACTGGTTGTTATCAATTGGTTCCATCATTTGGTTTGTCCCTGATCGTTATAATCATGACAGTGGTAGCAATAATACATGCAACAGTGATACCAACAATGACTAGTGATGTCTGGCATGATTGATGATGGGATATTCACCAACAATAATATGTCATCAGGCGACAGTGGTACCATTATTAACCATTGTTTTTACTTTTATTGTTGGTTAGTATCCACCTTAAACGCAATTTTCACCATAAACATTATAAAACTCATGTTCATTAACAACTGTTGTTTATTGTTGGTTAAACCCAATGTTCATTATATATATATATATATATCAATTGACCCATTATTAATAATCGTATAATTAATTGACCCATTACTAACCATTGTCGTTCGTATAATAATGGTTGATTAATGGAAATACGAACAACAATGGGTAATAACCCATGATTATTGGAAATACTATTATTAACCCGTATAATTTCTTGTTAATTTCATGGGTACCATCATTAAACGTTGCTTCATGAACTGCTTGACCCAGCTCGCCAGCTCGTAGCATCCCTGGCACCCCGCCGCGTCTCCCCGCCTCATGGCCGCCATCTTGAGCCGCTGGAACGCTGCGCGAAGCGCTTCACGCAGGTCCTCAACGCAGGTCGTTGCGAGTAATGGTGTGGCTGTGGCCCTGGAACAACTGCCGCCAGCAATTGGTGTGGAAAACAACCATCACTTAGTTTACTAATGGTTAGCCAAGTAAGACTTGGGTCAGTTAAGTAATTGGGTTGATTCATCGCTCAATGGTTAGCTCGTGGTTAACTAGTGGTGCTATTATCAGTGGTTAGTAAACTAATGGTGGGTTCTAATTAATGGTTCAAATTCATGTTTGAATGACTAGTGCATTTATGATTCAAATTGATGGGTGAATGGATGGTTCAGTAGTGGTTAGTTAGTGGTTCTTTATCAATGGTTTGTGAGCTGATAATGGGTTGACTAATGGTTAACTTATGATTAAGTGGTGGTTGATACTGGTGTATCTATGGTTCAAATGGATGGTTAATGGATGGTTAAGTAAAATGGTTTGTCAATGGTTCATAATCAGTGACTAGTGAACTGATAATGGGTTGACTATTGGTTAACTAATTGACTCATGGTTCAGTAGTGGGAAACTAATTGTGAACTGGTGGTTAAAAAAACGGTTGACTAATGGTTAACTTATGATCAAGTGGTGGTTGATACTGGTGTATCTATGGTTCAAATGGACAGTTAAATACGGTTAATGGATGGTTAAGTAAAATGGTTTGTCAATGGTCCATGATCAATGATTAGTGAACTGATAATGGGTTGACTATTGGTTAACTAATGATTGACTCATGGTTAAGTAGTGGGAAACTAATTGTGAACTGGTGGTTAAAAAACGGTTGACTAATGGTTAACTAGTGATTATGGGGTGGAGAACTAGGGATAAACTACGTAGTTGTAGTTGACACTGGTCATTAACGGTTTCTAATTATCAATGGTTTGTTGTTGGTTCATTCATGATTCATGATTCATGGTTAGTCATCTAATTGCTTGACTAATGGTTGACTAATGGAAAATGTATGGTCAACTAAGGGTTGATAATGATTAGTTAGCATAAGTTGCCAATGCTTTGCCAATGGTTAACTAATGGCTTATTGATGGATAATCCGTGGTTAGTTCCTGGTCAACCGTGAGCACTACTCCAGCAATAGTTCCTGCTTTAGAATGAGTAAGAATGATCATTGATGGCGGATAGTGGTGAGTGGAAGCGCAGCCATATCGAAACAACCAAATATGAGCAGAAATACACGGATTGATCTATAGATGACCGGCACCCATCAACCTTCCAAGAAAAATCAAACAAGATCGAACATGCAAATGCAGCGTATGTCAATTTATGAGTGGCGTCGACAGCTTGCTGAGTTTTAGTAAAACCACTAATGCAACTATGGCGTGTCAACTGGTTGTACTCACGAATGACTTTGCCTGTACATCCTGCTGATATGAAATCAACAACCAGTGATACAGTCATACGTTGGACAAAAAGACATGGTTCTTCCCAAACACCAAGCTATACCTAGTTAGTGGTTCCAACTCATACTTTAAAAACATAAGGCAACCAACCATGTGTCAATGATTACTGGGGACAAAAATGTTTGAAACCACCAACCAAATACACTCACGGTCAAAACATGCTATAGGTGGAAGCCAATAGCTTGCAAAAAGCGCAGCTGGTACACGGTACACAACCTCAAGGTTGAACCAACAAGAGGAGTGCTCCCATCTCACCAATCACGAGGGCTGTCCAATTGAGGCAGAATACATTGAATACGGTACACACACAAGTAGATCTGTTGAAGCATGCGTATTCATGTCTGCTGTATGTGAAAGCAAATGCATAAGTTATGTACAATGATGTACATGTTTTTTCTTTGTGCCACGCCCCCTTGTCACAACAAATGGGAATCGAATAATTGAATATTCTCAGCCATGTAATTCATTAGAATCAGGAACTGCCACAATTAACATGCAGGGTTCAAAAAACTGTTTAAACTCCAATGCACTCTATGGCTGTGAGTCAAAACCCTATACCCCTGGTTCCCCATCATTAACCATTGTTTTCCGTTATTATTGTTTGTGATTGCTGTATTCCCCATGAAATTGGTTGGTGAATTTTGACCCGTGGCCATATTGCTGGTGCGACAATGAAGCCCTCATCCCACTTGTGTTGATCATGAACTGCTCCCTAGTGCTAGTAAGGCTTCACCCCTGATCCGGGATCACCACCCTTGTACAGCTCCACGTCTGGAGCAGTCCGGTCCTGCTCTTCTGGGCTCATCACGTCCTGGAAGCTGTGATCCAAATTTCGCCGCGGCCAGGGATGGGACTTGTTGCTCTTGGTGGGTAATGATGGCATCCAACAATGGAAGGTAGTAATGGGTCATGCAAGGTCAAATAGTGATTGGGGAATCCACTATTTGGGGACAACCAAGGCATAACCAACAATAGCAAGGGAAATAATGGTAAATAGGAACATGACTGGCTGTTGCTTGCCAGAAAGAATCCCGTCAATGTTCAACTGGTTCGGGGTCCCTCTGAATACGCATATAAATCTAAATATGTATTTCTAAATATATATATATAGAGAGAGAGAGATTCACTAATGAATCATGCATTCTGGAAAGGTGCCATACGTACTAGAACGGGATTGAAAACAATCCTTTTAGGCTTCTGGATAGGGAATCATAGATATTCACAATTATGAATCCTACCGATCATTAGAGCTGTTGACAGCTGTTGCGAGGTTGGGTGACCCGTTGGCAAATGGAGACACCCCGAAAACTCCCATTGAATTGCAAAGGATACAACCACTGCAACCATCCTTGATGAGACTTCTTATCAACATAAAGTTCTATGTCCAATCCACCTTGTTAAGCCCTGCAACCATCATTCGTCAACCATGGTGCAACATCTTCATAAAACCATCCATCAACACTTGGCTGTGGGTCAAAACCCCGTACCCCTGGTTCCCCTATCATTAACCATTGTTTACCTTATTTGTTGTTGGTCATTATCCACTATGACTGGTTGGTTGATATTGACCCATAGCCACTTCAACATGACTCTAATCAACCAGGTTGAAACAAAAAACTCACAGCACCACTGCGCCGTGGTTGACCTCGCCCTGGCTCACGGGTAGGCCGTCCTCTCCAGGAGGCTCCAACTTCGCCTTGGAAAGTCGCCGTGTCGCTGCTGAAGGACGCTGCTGCAAGGGATGACCATAGCTGATGGATAACCTGAAGTAGTTGGACTTCAAACATCTGATGGATCTTGGTAATATTGGTAATTAGTTTCTTTTTCAAACTCGTTTTCAAGGCATGAACTTGTAGATCACTATCCACAGATTTTGATGTTTTGCAATGGAAGCCATCGGTGCTAGGTCCATACTTGCTGCCAAAAAGCTGATAGACCTCATGGTTTTGAGAAATTGTCCTAAAAGGCCAGCCTCAGTATGGTGAATGAGATACTAATCTAGCCAAGTGCACCATCTCAAACAAACCAAGAAGTAACCTTCGTGATCGAGCACTGTGACCAAGCACAACCATCAATAAAAACAATCATAAACCCTTATTTAACCATGTGCATCATGTCCCATTGTTAGGCCAGGAATAAACATACCCACACTGCTATGTATTGTCACTTTCACATTGCATGTTCCTTCCAACAAACATCACCATGAACCATCAACGACACTGAGTGCGCAGCCGTTTCCAAGGCATCTGGCTCCTCTTTCAGCATGGTAGCCTCGGCACAGAGCTGCAGCGCGATCCTGGGGGTTGCCTAGGTCGGTCGTGCCCAGTGCTTCTCAGAATAGGGGACCCCCCAAATCATCCAAGTCATTAACCATTTATAGTAGTAAACCAAGGTAGCCACCCATTTACCACCCCCTCTGAACCATCTTTGCTTCTGCCCAGGTGTCACGGAACCTCCAACATTGTGACGTTCTACCAAAATGTTAACGTTCCACCAGCATGTTGATGTTCCAACAACATGATAACGAGCCAACACCATGTTAACGTTCAACCACCATGATAACATTCCATCAACGTGATAACGTTCCACCAGCACGATAGCGTTCCAACCCCATGCCAACGTTCCATCAACGTGTCAACAGTCCACCATATTTTCCCCTTCCACACCATGATAACATTCCACCAACATGATAACGGTCCACCACCATGTCAACGTTCCACCACCATGTAAACGTACCACCATCTTCTCAATCCATATCGTACGTTTTAGTGCAAAGATTGTGTTTAATTCTAGGGTGCTTCCAAACAAAGCCTCTGAGGCGGCATCAACATACTAAAAACAAATCCAGAAAAAATGGAAAAAACATGTCCTCAGAAGTGTGTTTTTAGCGTTATTTGAAGTGAATTTGACACTTCGGCAGCAATTAAGGGGGTGCAGCGCTCCTAAACCAACCATGAATTTGGGATTCCCTATCTTGCGAAACATCCATATGGGTTTGTCCATTATTAATGGTAATGTAATGCCTCCTAAAATGAACTAAAATGGCAGTCTAGAATGGGGAACCACTAATCAACTTGGGATTTACAGGGGTACTTCTTTTTGGACAAACCCATGTGGAGTTTTGTCCAGGCAATGCATTGCGTTTGAACCATCCAAAAAAACTCTGGTTGTAGATGGCAATCAGTGGGAAATCATCAAGCGGGTTACAGGTTACAACTGATCTGATAATAACAATAGATGGACGGGCAAAAGAGCATGCCTTTCTTAAATGTTGCAGAACTGACAAGATGTTTGAGATGGATGTATAGGAACCATTTGGGAACGTCGGAAACAATACTGGACTGACAAATCAGGGGCTTTCGGATGAGTCCACAAGTATCCGCAAGCATGCTAAAAATATCCAGTTGTTTTCCAAGGAAAAAGGTACACCATGCGCGGACAACCCCATGTGCATCGTGAGTTCCTGTCACCACACGTGCATATCTCAAGCACATGGGCCGAGATACGATCTTCGCAGTCTGCGTTTTTCCGGCTCCGCTCTTACCGCTTACGATCCGCCCTGGCTGCATTGGCTTCCAAACATGTCTGGCTGGCAGCGATACTCATCAACTCCTGAAGGCGGCGGCACCACTTGTTCAGCCAGCATCCCGTCGCCATTCGCAACGGGCCTCATCCCATCGCTCCCAGCTGTCCCTGGGCAGCTGAAGGCACCCGGTTCGAATTCCATCGCATTGGGGTTCATTGTTCCGAGGCTGGCGAATGTGGTCCGCACACAGCTGCGAAGTCGCACGGCCAGGAGCGGCCGCGCCTGTCTGCTGCCTGCACAGACAGGTATCCTCGTCTCCATTTGTTGGGCATTGCTTCCCACTCGATTGTAGGATAGGTTCTGGTCCACCGTTCGCCGAGAACATCTGCGAATGTGAGGTCTCTGAGCACTTTGGTAGCGCTATCTTGCCATCTTTATGAGTCAACCGCTGGTCGCACTGGACCCAGTTTGCAGGGGAATCAATTGATAAATGGTCTCAGAGGACTCAGTTTCCCCTGAAATCAAGAACCATTCTTGACCATCAGCTATCATTGGCTGCTATTTTTCCGTGGTCAAGCACAGTTAGCCATTAGTAGTTAACCAGTACACCACTAAGAAAACCAATAGCTACAATCACCATAAAACCGTTGCATAAATCATCATCAACGATTCTTTGCCATCTTTCACCACTATCAGCCATGCTTCACCTTTGTCACCCCTTCTTGAACAACATGCTTCCAATTATGAAATGAGTAAGCATAGATGTACCCATCACTAAGCACTCATTCATGATTCTCAACCACTGATTCAACATCAGCTTAACCATCGGCAACCATGGAAAAAGCCATGGAAATCACCACCGCCACCATCGTCATCACCATCATCGATGGTGATATCGGCACATATCCACCAATAGTGATGGATACTTGTCAACTAACAAGTATACCATTTACCATCATTTACCATTGTCAACACAAATGACCACACTGATCACTGGCTGGTTTTGTCAATGCTTACGTTTGGGAAAATAAAAATGTCAATCGAACCACCAACCAGTCGTGGACAATTGTGAATGCTTGTTGAACCATCTTAGGTTAATAGTTGGCTAATAATCAACCAACAGGAATGATTTGTTGAACCATCTTAGGTTAATAGTTGGCTAATAATCAACTCACAGGAATGATTCAGTGAACCATCTTAGGTTAATAGTTGGCTAATCATCAACTCACAGGAATGATTCAGTGAACCATCTTAGGTTAATAGTTGGCTAATAATCAACTCACAGGAATGATTCAGTGAACCATCTTAGGTTAATAGTTGGCTAATCATCAACTAACAGTAATTTGATTATTCAAAAGTTGAAAACCATCATAAGGTTAATAGTTGGCTAATAGTTGATAACCATCATAGGTCATCATAAGTAGATTATTCAAATTAATTCATCAGCACTTGGGTCTCCCCACAGAGCCGCATCGCACCAACCCTGGGGACTCCTGGTGCTCGTGCGTGCGATCCTCGGGCTCCTGGCGAACCTGTTCACAGCGCAGCAGACGCAGCAGAATCAGAAGTTGAAATGGGGATTTTTCGATGGTTTTGCTTCGGTTCTCTTGGGTTTTTCCAATGGTTTCCCATGGTTTCCCATGGTTTTCCTATGGTTTTCCTGTGGTTTTCCTATGGTTTTCCTCCGGTTTTGTTATGATTTTCCTATCATTTTCTAGGGTTTTTTATTGTTGGCCAAGGTTTTTCGGTCTTTCCTCTGGTTTTGCTATGGTTTTCTATGGTTTTCCTATGGTTTCCACATGGTTTTCCCATGGTTTTCCGATGGTTTTTTTTCCTGTGGTTTTCCTATGGTTTTCCTTTGGTTTTCCTATGGTTTTCCCATGGTTTCCCGATGGTTTTCCTGTGGTTTTCCTATGGTTTTTCCCATGGTTTTCCTCCGGTTTTCCTCCGGTTTTCCTCCGGTTTTCCTCCGGTTTTCCTCCGGTTTTCCAGGGTTTTACATGGTCTTTCTATGGTTTCCCATGGGCGGGATTCCTCTCGTTTTGTTATGATTTCTAGGGTTTTTTCAAAGTTGGCTAGGTTTTTCAGGGTTTTCCGATGTTTTTTTCCTCAGGGTGTTCCCTTTGGTCTTTCCCATAGTTTCCTCTGGAATAAACTCGGTTTTGCGGGATTCCCATGGTTTTCCGATTGGTATTCCTCGTAGTTTTCCCTTTGAATTGACCGTTGTTTTAAGAATATGATTGCTGACTTTAAGTATTCAACATATTTGTGGGCCAGCCCTAACCACCGAGTTGTCTGGGTGTGATTATCACCCAGCAACGCGGGTGTTTAGGTCAATAGTTTGAGGTGACCGGCCAAATGAAACAGTTCATTAGGAACAAACTAGTAGGTGGTCGCTTACGATAAAGGTGTATCTGCGCAACAAAGAAAGCAATACTGTAGTTCATGATAGAGTATCATTGGTTGGGCCCTGATCCGGCTCATGCAACCGTACCATCTTCCGCTATGATAAGCCTCTAACTTAGCGAAGCACTTCTTGTTGTTACATTGTGATCTTCAAACTCCTAATGCTTACGACGCTAGTCACCAAACAAATCAGTGATATTCAACGACCATCATTCTGGTTGCTACTTGTGCTTCGACATTGGTATTATTTAGTAACAACATTATCTAACCACATATCACAATCTAGCCAACTATAACTGCTATTACCATTAAGCAACTATAGAGATTTTTCCATAGATGGTGCACCCCCAAAAGGGGCCCACTGCTATTGGTTAAAAGGTACTACTATTGGTGGACAAGCCTGCACATAAG
Source organism: Symbiodinium kawagutii (assembly GCA_009767595.1). Taxonomy (NCBI): domain Eukaryota; class Dinophyceae; order Suessiales; family Symbiodiniaceae; genus Symbiodinium; species Symbiodinium kawagutii. The sequence goes on along the minus strand of VSDK01002395.1, from coordinate 442,203 downwards.
TTTACAGCTTACATCATAAAGTATTGGTATATGATATGAATCATCACCAAGCACTCAATACCCTGCCAGCCGTTTTACTTTGCGCCTCGTCTACTGGCTATCGCCAATTCCCAGATGAGGTTTGGAGCAAGCAGCATTCACCAGTATCAAGCATTTCTCAGTCAGGGTATTGACCATATGATTGACAATTGGTTTTGAACAGTTCGTTTCCATCAAATAACTACTGGAAGTGTCGGCGATTATTGGTGATTCATGAGTCGTTGTCAAGAATTTTCAACCATCACTCATCATCATGCACCATCATTTCTCATGAGCCATACCGTAATTGTTAGCCATCGATATTAGCAGTACATTAGTCATCAAAACAGCAACAACAACCATTGCCCGTCCTCAACCATTTTCATCCACCATCAAACCCTATAAAAACATTCTTAGCCTCAAACCTTTCTAACCAGTATCATGATATAATGTGGATATATATATATATAGAGAGAGAGAGAGATAGAGATAGATCGAGATAGAGAGATGGATAGATAGATAGATAGATAGATAGATAGATAGATAGATAGATAGATAGATAGATAGATAGATAGATAGATAGATAGATAGGTAGATAGATAGATAGGTAGATAGATAGATAGATAGATAGGTAGATAGATAGATAGATAGATCCATCATTTCTCATGAGCCATACCGTAATTGTTAGCCATCGATATTAGCAGTACATTAGTCATCAAAACAGCAACAACATCCATTGCCCGTCCTCAACCATTTTCATCCACCATCAAACCCTATGAAAAACATTCTTAGCCTCAAACCTTTCTAACCAGTATCATGATATAATGTGGATATATATATATAGAGAGAGAGATAGAGATAGATCGAGATAGAGAGATGGATAGATAGATAGATAGATAGATAGATAGATAGATAGATAGATAGATAGATAGATAGATAGATAGATAGATAGACAAATAGATAGATAGATAGATAGATAGACAGATAGATAGATAGATAGACAGATAGATAGATAGATAGATGGATGAAGAGATTTGGATTAGATTACATTAGATTAGACTAGACTAGATCAGATTAGATTAGATTCGATAAGACTATATATAAATTAAATTAGATTACAGTAGATTCGATTAGATAGATAGATATAAAGGTGTTTAAAAAAACACCAACCATCATTAGTCAAACACGATTGTTCATCGCCAACTACCACTACTATTCATATCATTGACCATATCTCTGACCAAATCCGCATTCATATCGGCAACCATACATTGACCATTCATCTCCTATCCTGATCAACCATGCATTGCCATCAAGAAAACATCAATGAACCATCACTATCAACCATTAGTAGAAGCCATGAATGCTCACTATTATACAGTGACCCTTCAATCAATCATTTCCCATCAAATTTATCATTTGCAAGCGCTATAGCCATCGAACTAGTGGTTTCCGTAGAAAGAATGGTTGTCAACTTGAATGGTTAGGAGGTACCACCACCATTAACCAGGTGAGTCTAACCATCATTTGTCATCATTTACCAAGATATTCCCTACTTACTGTTGGGTATCAAAGCCTATAATCAACTCGTCAACCATTGTTACTAACCATCCTTATAAACCACCATTTCAGTAGGTACTACCACCATGAATCATTAAGCACTATATACCCATCATTTCACCACCGTCACCAGCTGTGTCTCCCCACTGCAACCCACGTGGCGATGCGCGGGAACTCTGGCGGCGGAGGCTCCGCCGCCAGATGCGCATCTGCTGCTTCAGCCTACGCGTGGGGAAACCAATGGGTGGAGCAAGCTAATGATCAAATCACCCAGGCATAACCAGGGTTTATAACCATGGTTGATAGTGGTGAAGAACCACGGTTGACAATGGCTGATAATGGTATAACCATTGCCAAGTGGACTTCCTAACCTGTGGAGGTTAATTAATCACGTTCAATCACTATGAACAGTGATGGGGATGATCTTGGTTGATAATCATGGTCAGCCTTGAATAGAGGTTGATCATGTTTATTACCATGGTTTGTAGTGGATATTGATGGCTGATTGAACGTCAAGCATCACTTAATTGCATAATATGAAGTCTATGCCCTCGCCTGTGCCCTCGCATGATGCACCTGCGTGAAGGATGTGCCTGCGCTCTATCACTGATCATCACGATGGCTTCACGATGGTGATGCTGGTTGATGACCGTGTTCCCTGGCCAATAACGCATAATGATGGTTGCTTGATAAATAGTGGTAGTTGCTACTAGTGGTTATTCATTCACGATGTTGACCGACACATCCATAGTCACAGTGGCTATAGCTGAAAAATAATTGAGCTGGATCCTTATCCTAATAGGCCTATGATCAAGTAATGTTGATCCAGTGACCACAACAATATCTATGTTCATAATTTTCATATCCATCATATATTGCGACGAGGGCCGGCTGATGGCTGTTGATGATCAACATTTTGTGATAATGATGGCTACAATGGTTGAACATTGGTGGATTTTGTAGGAATATGTAAGTGTACAAAAATAAACATGTGCATATACTATATTTGTGCAAATATGTGTGATACATGTATATAAATATGTTTGTATATATATATATATATATATCAGTTTGATATCACTGAAGCAAAATAACAAAAAGCGGTCAACCATGACTCATGATAATTCGAAGCTTGCATTGCTTAGGGTTGAAACCCAAGCAGGTGCGTCGGTCCGCGATCCCAAGTTGCACCGCAGCCCGTGGCATGACGCGGCCGCGTGCCTTCACGGAGAGGTCTTCGGGTGATGCTTCCGCCTGGCAGATCTGGGGGATGGCGGCTCCATGGTTACTACCGAGTGCCCACCAGGGCCTGCCGATGTAGGTGAGTTCAGCAGAGTTACTAGCAGTTTTAGTGAATAATTAATGGTAGTGATATCCACTATCAGCCATGGGTGCTGCTCAAGCCAGGCTGGGGACCAATCATGGTTAATAAGGACTACTAGTGCTTAATAGTGGTTAATCGTGGCTGATAATATTTGATGCTAGAGGATGATAAGCAACAACAAGACATATGGTGGTTGCTCAAGTCAGAGGGAACTCCCAAAGTTCTGGTTGGTTGATTACTCAATTCAGTAATTACTACTGGATGATTTGGGGGACCCCTATTCTGAGAAACATCCACATGGTTCAATGTCTTGACTAGCCCGCTTATATAACAGGGGTGCTAATCTGTAATGACATCATCTTACAGATTGCCATTGGTTGCGAACTATGGTTGTGGATGCTTGGTTTACCAACGATTAACAACATGATTATGTTAATAATTGGGTCAGTAATGGATATATTTGTGTATATATATATAAATACATAGATAGATTCATGGATATAAGCTGATTACTCATGACTACTAAGACACCAGAGTTAAGGGACACATCATGTCAATACACATAATTAACAGCATGGGTTTTGGATGGTTGCTGGAAATATTATCGTTATGACTGGTTAATTGATTAAAACAAACCACCAAACCATAGTCAAGAATGTTTATCAATTGGTCAATAATGTCGGACTGGCACCAAATGGTAATGACATGGTGATGTTTGCGGTGTGCGATTCAGCAATTCCAGCAATAACAAAGCGCTCGTGAATTGATAATAGCGGTGCTATATTCATGGGTATCTAACCGTCATCCTCTCAGTCCTTCCGGTCATGGTAAATTGTCCTACATTTGTCCTATCAATCTTACTATCTGTAAGATATACAGAACATCCTTGCTGTTCGTTGTTGTCTGGTTGCTTCATTTTGATTCTCCAGCAAACCAAGGTGCACCTGCAAATTAAAACTGAAAATCACCACATCCCAACGATTAACATCGAATTGTTGGATGTCTGCCATCGAGCTGATCGTACAACAGTTGCCTTGCAATGCATATGTTGCAGTCAGGTGTCTCATTCAAAAAACAAGGCTAGATAGATGGTTCATGGTGGCTGCGAACAATGGCGAACAGGAGTTGATACTCATGGTCTCATGGTTCATAATGGTTTACACCAATGTTGTCATGCCATCGGATTTCATCACAGTTGACAAGTAGTTGCCGCTGACTGTTTGATAATTTCTGTCAATGAAATTTGGCTAGCAGAAGCCATGCAATCTTCATGGGGGGCCAAGAAGGATGAAAACCCTTGGGTGCCACCAGAACGGATGCTGACAACCAACCACGTTCTCCAAAGCAGATAAATGAATTGCCTCAGAGGGCATTTACAGCGCAAACAATGCTCATGAATAATCAACCGCAAATGGCGGTTCCCCAAAGTAAGAGAACTTGGGCTAATTCAACAAATTTGAGTACTACCATTAGAAAATCTAACTGATTTCCCCAATACGCTCATGAATGATCACGTTGAATGTAAGTTGAGTACCACCATTGAAAGACCACCCCACATGGCACTAGTGGCCACCTCCTTGTCGTTTGTTTCATGGAATCGAAAGACGGCCACCGGTGTCCAAGCTTCGTAGAACACCGGAGTAGGTGACCAAATCCCATGCATTCCCATTGAAGTATTTCAACTCATTTCATAGATTTGCTCCCATGATATTTGCCTCGTCACAAAAGGCACCAGTTCTTGCTGGTTGGTGCTTATAACCCCTCTGAGCGATATTAGTCAACCATATTGGGAAAAATCAAACGTGTTTGAAACCACCAACCAGCTCTTGTACAGTCTGCTGCCTATGTTTTGCAGCAGATGGTGCCCAAGGATGCCCGGGACTTCCCTCCGTCGAAACGCCTTCGCCGGCACGTCACACTTTTCCTGTGATGGAGCTGCTGGCGACCCAAAAAAGAGCTGCGACACCCAGAGAGATTTCTACGTGCTGTAAACCGAGAGCACATACTGCAGCTTCTCTGTCCTGCATATATATATATATATTATTGAAATATATTGAATTAATGATATATGTAACTTATGTTACATCTTGTCTATGTGCTTCGATGTATATCTTAGTTGAAATATATGAATCCGTATTGGAAATATCATCAATTAAAATAAAATTGAATATATAAACCACTATTTGGTACTGGGTACCATTGAACAAATGCGTGTATAAGAACATATCTTCTCTGTAAGTAATATAGGAACCAAAAAATGCATGAACATGTTCCAGCATATAACCATCAATCAGATCACCTCTAGTAAGTTTCAAACCATCAACCCGAATATGTTTTCATCTACTCATGCAACAGCTGCTTAATTGTTGTATAATGATCAATGGTCAATAGCTGGTGACTAGGAACTGAGCGCTTAGTATAGTTGGATAATACTTGGCCAGTAGGTGATTGATAGCGTGACTTGGATGACAAGCGGGCCTAGTTGTCATGGATACTGGCAGCGAATTAGAACCGCTACGGTTGAAGATTCTTTTAGAGTGGTTCATAGTGGGTGATTGTGATGGGGGGCGACAACGGTTCGTGACGTTGAGAAAAGTAACTCGCATTTAAGTTAAGGATGTTTGATGAACATGTTTGATCTTTGTCTATCATCGTTGACTATGATAAGCACTCCCTGATTTTGGCTTGCTGAAGCTCACTAAGCACAGGTCATAATCCATTGCTGTGCTTGAAAATTGGCAAGATTGAACTAACACCCAACATCGGCATGCCCCACATCTATGATGGACACTTGATTCACAGATGTTCAGTTCATGAGGTGGGGTACAGGCTGGATCCAAGAATGCAGTGGTTGAATTAGGCTTGACCACATAGATATACTGATGTGCTGTAGATACTGCGAGGAATACTTATGACCAGATTGTCCCTGACAAATGCGATTGAATACTCTATCATACAGACAAACAGAGCAGATTGAGCAACCAAAGGAATCCTCATGAGGTGCAACTCATTGTCTCATCGTCATGCTGGGACTTTGGAGACTTGAAAACCTTCAGTCACCGGATTTGCTTAGGCAATGATTGGAGATATATTCAACGACCGTAATTGCAATACCTGGTTCGAGATTTACCATGTTCAAAGCCATGAGCGAACCTGAGCTCCATGGAAAGATAACTCATTCGCGCCGATGGTGGTCGAAGAAAGCTTCTTTTCAGAGTTGCACGCAGGCCTTCTGTCGATCTTCCAACGACCCGCACAAGCTGAAACCAGATAATCCAGACTCCTAGCCAATGCAAATCTCTTCAGGTGAGAAAGTCGACAAGAGCTCCACAAGTGCAAGCCGCTAAGTGCGCAACGGTAGGCACAATGATCACCAGCAAGCCGGCTGGGCTGTGTCCCGAACAGCCAGCGGTGGTTGGCGTTAGTCCAACGGCGACAGGTCATAGGTCGGGTCAAGTTTCATGGTGCATCGCTTGGATAAGGCAACCGACCACTGGACAATCATTGTCAAACCATTATCCGGAGCCCTTACCAGCTATGAACCAACCAAGGACCAACCCCTAGCAGTTATTAAGCTCGATTCTTAACATGTATTCACCTCGTTAACCAAATAAGTAACCATGAGCCAACCAGTAACCAACCATGAGCCAACCATGAGCCATCCAATAACCATAGACCCACCATTTTGAGGGTCACCGGTTATGAAGAATCCCATGGTGCTAAACCGGTCGAGATATGGCAACCACTTCACCCTGACCGTATTCGACCGCACCTCTTTGGCGTCGGGCTCATGTTTGGGAGGAAGCAGCTCCTGCGCGAACAAACCCAGTGAAGCAAGAGAACCTAGGGGAGAAGAAATATATATATATAGTTGTATGCATAGAATATATACATAAATATATATATATAGACTTTTTAGAGATATATTTGTGTTTATTTATATATATATATATATGTGTGTGTCCAAGTATGTATGTGCATAGATGCATATGTGTAAATGGTAAAGATTTTCACTACACGGATACACATATATATATTTATATGCATGCAACAAAGATTTGATGACGAACGCAAAAGGATGATGGATATCTAAATATCTGATGAACAAACATCAGGTATAATGTAGAATCTCAATATATGTATACATATATCAATACAGATAAATGTGACTGGTATATGATCAGGGATGGTCAATGGAAGTTTGATGGATGAATGACGGATGGTTGATGGATGATTGATGCATGATTGATGGGTTGCAAGCTCACGCCTGTCCTCAAGGCTCCTCTTTGGGGCAAAGGACTTCTTGACTGCGAGCTTGCCCTTGGGTTTTCCGAGGAGTGGTGTTGACGAGAAGAGTCGGGCATCCTCTTCCACCCGCCGAGTCCGTAGATCACGGCGCCCTTTGAGTGAAGCGCCTTTTGCATCATCTCGCGGCTTCGCCCTCACGGTAGGCCATCTCGCGCCGCATAGGTGTCCTGATCGAAATTGCTCCCCGCCTCGATGATGTCATCCAGCAGCAGTTCTATCTGCGGACCCAGCTTCTCCGATCCGTCACGAACCTGCATCTACAGGCTTTTGAAACCCTGCAGCATGATGTCCCCTGCCGAATCACTCATGCCTTTCAGCAAAAGATCTGTCGCCAGAGCAAGGTTTCAAAGCTCCCTCCTTGTCGACTTGGAAGTCTTTGCACCTATCGCCCGCACAATCACCGACAACAGGTAACGAGTCACTACTGGACTCATTTTCTCTTCAGCACCTCCAACTTTTCCCAACCACTGGTGATTGTGAAAAATGATGATGATGGTGATGATGTTGATGGTGATGGTGATGATGATGATGATGATGGTGATGATGTTGATGGTGATGATGATCTTGATGATGGTGATGATGATGATGATGAGGATAATGATGATGATCTTGATGATGGTGATGATGATGATGGTGATGATGTTAATGGTGATGATGATCTTGATCATGGTGATGATGATGATGATGATGAGGAGGAGGAGGAGGGGAAAAGGACGACGACGACGACGATGTTGTTGTTGTTGTTGATGATGATGATGATGATGATGAGGAGGAGGAGGAGGGGGGGAACGACGACGACGATGTTGTTGTTGTTGCTGATGATGATGATGATGATGATGATGATGATGATGATGATGATGATGTTGATGTTGATGATGATGATGATGATGATGATGATGATGATGATGATGATGATGATGATGATGATGATGATGATGACGACGTTGATGATGATGATGATGATGATGATGATGATGATGATGATGATGATGATGATGATGTTGATGATGATGATGATGATGACAATGACAGTTATTGTCAGAATGACGACAAGGACTTCTCTGGGGATGATTGGATGATGGCAAATTGTGAGGAGGATGTTGGACGATGATTGTCGTTGATAGATTGGGTGTCTTGTGATTCCAGTGTATGTATATATATATATATATATTCAAACATCAACATATCTTTTTATATATGTACATATATACATATATAAATACATATATATATATAATTTGTGTATGTACGAATTTACTTATGTCTATATACATGCAAATGTTCAATGGTGGATGGTGGATAAATGTTTGGTGCTGGACGATATCAAGACTTGATGATAGGCAAATGATATCCAAAGCTCGCACCAACCACTCACAAATCAGTAACATTTTTTTTCATTACTAACCACTATCAACCCTAAAGACAACCAACCATTCACCAACCCTTAACCAACCATTCACCAACCCTGGCCATTCACCAAGCCTCAACCAGCACCACCAACCGCTGGTTGTTCCACGGCTTCCACGGAGCGCCTCCTTGGTGGCCGGTGGCTCAACCTTGGGAGGGAGCAGCTCCTGCCAAGTGAACCAGCTGTGCGTGACGGATATTGGTGGTGAATGGTGGTTGATTGGTGGTGAATTGGTGGTTAATTGTTGTTAACTGGTGATTAATGGTGGATATGGAGTTTATGATGGTGATGGATAATAAATTGGTTGAGAAACGATGATTAAGCACGATTAATAATGGTCAGCAAGATGGTTTAATGATGATTCATGGTGAGAGGGATTAATGGTGACTCATGGTTGTTAATAAAGTGGTTGATAGTGGTTGATCAACGGTTATGATGGATATAGGGCTTATAATGATGAATATGGGGTTTATAATCTAATAATCAACAATGGTGAATGGCGATGGATATGTTTGAATATGTAAATCTAAGCACACCCGTAATCTCTGTATGTATTAAACAGTAAAGAGTACATGCGCAAGATACATGTGAACAATTGACATACATGTGCAATGCAACAAAGAAATACATCTACATATATCTACCTCATATGCAGCTGGTGGATAATTGACGGATGATTGATGGATGATTGATGGTGATAGTGATGGTGATGATGTTGATGGCGATGATCCACTGGTTGTCATCAGCTTCAAACAACCTTCCACATCTTTGCGCCTTTGTTGGAGACCAGTTCCAGCAATGGTCCTGCCATGGCAAAACTTCCTGCATCTCCCTCACTGCCTTCGTGTAGATGGCAGTGATTTACTGAGCTCGTGGAGTAGGGTACGCATTGAGGTCAGTGAAATGAGGGCGTCGACGTTGGAGCAAAACTTTTATTGATGATGGCAAAATTTATGTCTGAGTTTTGTTTGGTCAAGGCTGCTGTCAATGTCGCATCGGACGGGATAAAATTGACATGGATAGCAGGATCGTCGTACAGTTCTCCTTCCTGTACTTCTCAGGGCAGAGTTGAAATTCTTTCAGGTTTTTCCGGCAACTGGAGGACGACTTGCTAATCAAAGTGGCCTGCATGTTCCTCCGCGTGGTGCTGGGATGAGCTACGTTGACATACTCAATCTGGTTGTCCCGGAGTGGTGACCATCTGCAACGAGTCCAAACCTCAACTTACATAAATACAATGAACACGTACCAATCACACTAACAACAACAATAGTCATCATAATGATAGCATCGAAAAAATAATCAACAAGTGGTGTATTAAAAATCAGTGATACTATATATTAAAAAACAAATTTCTGCAGGTTGAAGCCAACCCATTAAGCAACATCCATCAGGTATTTAAAACAAATTTGAATTTAGCAGAAGGTATACTGGTTGGTGGTTTCAACACTGAAAGTTGTATATTTCAAACCACCAACTAGCAACCTCAACTCAATCTTTACTATAGCAAATCACCAACTAGCTACCAACCAGCTATCAACTTCCATAGCAACCTCCATCAGCTCCGCAAAATTCTCCGCTCCTCCAGGCCATGGGAAAATGGCGGCACCTCGTCCAGCGGCGACGGCTGGAGCGCCGCCTCGCAGCTGACCAACCACAACGCCCCGTGGGGGCCCCCGTGGGAGGCCGCAACGGATGGCTAGTCGTTGCGGGTACGAATGGTGGGTAGTGGTGGGTAGTAGGGGTGGTTAGTAATGATTGGTGGTTGGCAAAGTTGTGAGTTGGATGAACTGATTAGTTGCGGTTTGGTGATGATTCAGAACAAGAGGTTGAAGTAATGGTAATTCAATATGGTTGTTGATGAGGAATTGATGAGTGACGCTTCGTAATGGTTTGCAATTGTTTAGCAATTGGATTAGCCGGTTAGTTGTGGTTTGTAATGATTAGCTGATTAGCAATAAGAGGTTCAAGAACAGTTTCTCATTGAGGTTGCTTACCGCGCGGATTCATGCATCCAAATCATTCTAGAATAGTTTATGATGGTAGTAATGATTTGTAAACAGTTGTGATTGGACAAAATCCAATTAGGATAATGGTAGGTAGTTATGATCCTGTCGTGTATAATTGATTTTGGTTAACGTTAGTTGGTGGCAAATCTGGTTGATGAATTCTGGTTGATGAATCGTTGATAAACTCTTGCAACAATGAAGATTCAACTACTATAGTGATATAGATTAATCGGAAACAATGGCGCACTGTTCGTAAATGTGAATCATGAATACCCGAATAATAATGAGTAAGAGTGGTTCATAGCTCATGTACATTCAATAGTTTTGCGGTGGATTACAATCAATGGTATTAGCTGATGGTTTTCAATGATGGTTAATGTTGGCAGCTAGCTGCTGATTCATCGTTGGCCATAGTTGTTTGATATATGGTGCTCTATAGTTTTCAATCAGCACAGTTGTTAAATTAAACAAATCAAGTATTGTTCAATAAATTTGTGATTAATACATGGTGATACATGATGCCCAGTTGTAAATCACATCTGACAGTTGTTGACTGTTGACTGACTGAGTCGGGCTTCGTCATCTGGACAGGTCCGCTCTGTATCCTCAAGATTTGTAGTTTCTCTGGTCGTCCATGAAACATGACCAGTTCGGGGATGGTCTGCAGCCATGTACTAGCCATTTATGGACACCCGAAAACATAGGCTATAGCGGCTATATCGCTGCCAAGATAGCGAGCGTACGGAACTTAAAGTCAACTTGTGTTGGGGGCACTGATTCTCAACCTATCTTGAAAACAAATCATGGGTGCGTAGTTAGATTGTAGCTACATTGACACAATTGTTGAGTGGAACAAATCCAATCCATCTTTTGATTTCATCTTGGGAATCTTTTATGTGTGTTCTTCATGATGGCATGCAAGCTTCTCAATGAAAAGTATTTTTAAGGATGAATTGCAGTACCATCATGCATTGTTTGTGGACACTACATGTGTACATATGATGTATGTATGACAGGTATACAAGAGTATACCATCGTATAAATATTGAGATTGAGATCATTTATGTCATGCAAAAGTTGTATGATCACCATTCATCTATCCCCTATCTCGTAGAGGGAAACAGTTTTCGCCCGGCATGGGTGTCTGCCGCAATGATGCATGCGTGCGGATTGACCACCAGAGATACAGGACAAAAAAGTGCAAATATTAAAACGTCCTGGAACAAGTGATGCGTGGATCAGCTCCAGCGAGCATCAATGGCAATCATTCTGCTGGTGGTAGCTAGTGCTTAACATTCCTGGATAATGATCATTCACCAACCTGCACAAGCACACACATTCAGCCTGAGCACATACTCAAATACCTTACTTACAATTCGAAGGACAATCAAAATCAGCTTTCTCAGGTGAATACCTGATCTGAATCCATTGATTCATCTTTCCAGGTTTGAAAATACTAGCAGTTCATTGGTCCGACACATGTACCTGTAACCAGTCGTGCTGTTGGATGGTCATTGACGTTCAACTGCTTTCAGTGGGTCTGTGACCACATTAGGCTCTGCCGAACTCAAGCGATTCTTAAGAATGATTAAGCACCAAGAATTCACCATCATCAGTAGCCAGTCTCAGTCATCGTCAACAGCTTTTGATCATCATTACAATCATCATGAACAATTCTGACCCAATTGCTAAGAATTAATTCCCTTAGCCACCATTTAACCAACCATTCCCTTGGATCATCCTTGAAAATTATCAACCATGCTTAGCCATTCTTAATCCTGATTGACCAAGCATCAAGCTTCCGCCGCAGGGCCCAACGGCCCCACCTCTTGCTCTACGTCGCTGGTGGCTCTCTCCAACTGCAGCGAACGAGGCCGAAGGCGGACGGCGACAAACCACGATGGCTGGGACCCTGAAGCCACCGACCACGACCCTGGCACAACCTGGGCGGCTCATCATGATTGGTTGAGACTGGTCAACCATGGCTAGTGACCTTTGATCATAAGTGGTAATGGTTAATGATGATGGTTGACAATACTGATTAACATTCATGGTTCATAATGATGGTTGATAAGTAACTCTAATTCATAGTGATGGTTGATAATGATGGTTGATAGTGATGGTTGATAGTGATGACTAATAATGATGGTTGAATATAAAGGTTAATATTGGCTCATGATGACGATTGATACTGGTTTGTAATGTATACGATTGCATATAATCAAATATAATTCCGATAACGATGGTCAAGAAGGGTAGACGATACCATGGAATCAAGGATGTGGAAGCAAAAGGTCTACCCTCCAGTTCCATCTTCTGCAGCCTTCCCTTTAGCCCAGTCTTACAAACCGAAATCGTCCACAAGCAACTTCCGAGAGTATCTCGAAACATGTCAAGGAGTCACCAACGAAAAAAGAGCCGATGTTGAGGGCCGCTGTTGATTAAGATCGGCAACGATAAGAATCTAGATATATGGCAAAAAACGATCGGCAAAACAGTCACAGGAGAGATAAGGAGTTAAAAAACGAAACAAACAAGCCAACACTGTCCAATGAATCCAATGAATGGGTCGATTGTCAAAAAGTCAGGCATTCAATGCATTCAATACACCGTATCCCGGGTGAACATTGCATCAATGACTACCAGGCCTACTCTTTGTTGGGATGTTCACCTACCCATGTTCGGAACATACAGAAACTGTTTGTTTGTTGTTTTAGATCAACTTCATGGGTCTATCATAATTGCTGGCTGGATTCGACATCCTCAAAAAATAGGGGTCACGTTCCCCTTTCCGATCATGTGCGTAAACAGTGCATGTACTTATAGCTAATGCGCGTAATATTACATACAATTACATACATATGTATGTGTAAATACAAATTTGTATATTATCGAATTAATCCCTATGTAAATACTGATCATATCTACATACACAGTTATGTAAGTATGTATGTATGAATGTGCACAAGTAACTTTGCATACAAATATACATATAAATATATACATGAACGGATGGATGGACGGACGGACGGATGGATGGATGGATGGATGGATGGATGGATGGATGGATAGAAAACATGATAGAAGTGATAGAGAAAAATGAAACTATATTTCTTAACTACATACATAAGTAGATGCCAACAGCGCTGTTTGTCGCCTGGTAAAACCGGCTTTTTTTGTGTCTCATGGGGTGGGATAGGGTGGGATGGGGTGGGGTGGGGCATGTTAACATCCGCTTGAAGTTGCTACGTGAAACTGATGCTACGTCAAGGATGGGGTGGGATGGGGTGGGGTGGGGCATGTTAACATCCGCTTGAAGTTGCTACGTGAAAGTGATGCT